>JAOTON010002085.1:600000-1187500 GCA_034440635.1 Lepas anatifera
AAGGTAGTTTCCCACATTTATAATGGTGTTTTGAACTGAGATACCTAACAGTTTTGTATACCGTGTCGAGAAGCCACGACTGACATTTCATTTCACCCAGAGCTCTCTGTATGACATGTCTGCACACTTTAAAGTTCAAAGTATGGCTTATTACCTTATTTTAAACCATAAAAGAATCCCTTTCCATCTGGCAGCGCATGCCACGTGACAGGGGTGTGGGTTTACAAAAAAATATCATTGGGGCATGTATACCTATAATTTGCAAATTTGAAAACAAGAAATGACCGCCATATGGAAGGAGAAAGAATAATTTTATTTTTGTTTTAGTCATCATACAGTTCTTTTGCATTTTGAAAATGATTAACAATAAGATCTAAGGGGTATTTTAACACTAAACGCATGTTTCATTGCAGGTGCCCGGGCACTCCCAAAGGTATTTAAATTCACACCCTTATCTGGTACTGCTCATTAACCCGGCACCGCCTGGGCTCTTTTCATACACACCACTGCCTGAGGTGTGATGGGACCCCTACGGTCTCGGGAACCGGAGGTGATACGGAATTTTTAAAACGGCGCTGGAAGCGCCTTACCCTGTTCTTCTCTGGATCCGAGTTTGAAGCGTATCCGTTGACCCATAGCGTTACAGTGGGCCAAAATGGACCAAATTTAGACCCATTTGGAAAATATCTTTCCCCGGGCACAAGAGACATAGAATACAAAAGTCATAAATGTGTTTGTCTTGACCTAGGCATTCAAATGTTATGCGGCATGTCCTTGTAAGGTCACATTGACCTTAACCTTAAGTCAAGGTTAAATACTATCCTTTCAAAGCCATGTTATATATCATTTGAATCTTTGGGCCATGCTGATGGGTTTCTGCTGAGTGAAAAGGAGTGGGGCACGGCCCGAAGGTAACCGAGAGAAGGAGAAGAGAGAGGTGTAGATGCATAAAACCAACCTTTACCGTCGGACAGGTTATAGAGAGTGTGAACTGATGAGTAATGAGAGCGCTGCCGAAGTACAACCAGATAATATACCAGAAGAGGGAAGCACGTGCTGCTTTGTTTCATGTTGGATGGTGAAAAGGCACTAAAGCTGATTTGGGACTCAAAACATTGCCGCTGTTTTAGTGCATTTCACCTTTCAGCGTCATACCACGACACAAAATGTTTATGGTGAATCTCAAAGTTACAGGCAACGGAATGTGTTTGTTTAAAGAGGGCACACTTCATCGATCCACCATACTAACTTGGATTCTCGGAAACCAATGGTGGCGCTCAAATCCGAAAACTGTCAACTACGACAGCGTTATGAGCACCATGGTATTACAAACCCTGTATAATACACCCCCTTAAATACATCAAACTATGGTGCACTGCCTAATATAAAAAAAATAAGAGGCGACATGGCACTCCACGCCAGAGATAGAAACCCGTACCCCAGTCCTGTAGGTAATTGTACAATTTCCTTCAGCTAGACATTGAACACATTGGCGGACGCAGAAGGGAGGGGCATTCCGGCCATGTCCCCCAAAGCGCTGGAGGGGAGGGGCAAACTATCTCTTAGTCCCCAAAGGCCAGACAAATTTTTTAAGTAGAGCAAAAAACTTTTCCCTCCCACCCCCCCAGGAGAACGATCATCTACTTGGAGAGGTAGCTTATACTAGGTCTGTCGAACACCCAAATTGCACGTGCCCCCCAGGAGGAGAGGCAGACATGGGTTTGCTCCCCCCAAGATTCGGATTTGCGTCGGCCCCTGACTGAGCATATACCTAGGAAACATACTCCAAAAGCATAAAATTTTTCGTAAAAAAATGTAGGATAAGTGACAGAGGGGGGATGATATATCCACCAGTCAGTTACAGCTTCCGCCCAGTGGGAAGACTCATCTAGTGGTATGGACGCCAAAAGCCAAAGTAGCTGCAGCATCTAAAAACTACAATTATTAAAATAATGAGGTTCCTGACCATTTTAGGGTCAGCGCCAAAGAGCTTACCTAATCGTACAAGAAAAACTGCGATGTCCCCTCTTTTGGCTGTTTCATAAATATCATTTCTCCACGTATGGTCTGAATTTTTTGCAATAAATTTTGATGTATATTTTCCATGAGCCGTAATGATATAAACGATGATAAGTGGTAGAAGAAAACGCATTATTATTTGAAACACTGAACCTCATACTACACACAGAATTTCTGTGTTCTGAACTTTCTGAAGTTCTGTGCAGTTCTGCATTCTGTTTCTATTTGCATCTGAGGCGCTGCATTTGTCGCTATTAAGTGCCTCATAAATGTTATGATTTAACCCTGTGAATCAATTATAGCCAAGTGACTATATTTGCAAAACATCAAAACATGCTCAGCAGGAATATTTACATGTATTCCTAACAATTCTTAGGGCACGCAGCGAAACGATCTGAAATATATGTTTCTTGTATTGTTTTAGTGTCATTTCTTGTGGTCGTGATTAATTTTCCTCATCCTTTTTCATTTTTTCTCATATTTGGTGGAAAAAGAGATCGACAAAGCGACAGGCAAAACTCTTCTGGAACATCAGGTTAACCGTTACATGAATTGTGTGAAGGTTAAACCAGGTTAAAAAGGTTATCCTAAAGCCATTCTGCACCAGATTAACTCGCCCACGAGACACAATGAACAACCCAGTGTGCCGTGAGCGTCGGACGGGAGCTAGGACAGCAAACATAGGCACAAGCTCGTTACAATCCAGCCGACCACTGAACGCAGAGCACAAAGACCTTAGATCAGCTTGAGCAAATCTCGCCTTAACAGATGAGGATCGAAAATGAGTCATAAGGTACTCATAATGCATTGCAATTCGGTCATGTGTGTGTGTGTGTGTGCCCAACTACATTAAGAAACGATGCTGTAGCCTTTCGAGGCAGGACAGATGCGTAACTGCGGCACCAGACCAGATTACACTGCCATATTCTAGTAATGACCTGACATGAGCCTTGTACGCACACATAACAGCACAGTGATTAAACCTCGGAAGGCGTGCACAGGAAGAAACCTGCATGCTGCGCATGTACAAATCATCTTCTTGATTATTTGTACATTGAGCACTCGTGCAACCAGCTTCTCATTTTACATTTTTGGTAACACTATTACATCTTAATAAAATGTGTAGTAGGCCCTCGGATTGTCAAGTAATGTCATGATATTAGCCACTAGAAACGCAACAGAAGAAGCGTTGCTCATCAATAGGTATTGGACGGTACATAATGTGTCAATGCATACAAATATTAAGATTTTTTTAAATGTTTGAGAACACCTGGCGCTACAGACCAAAGGTCCCCATGATGTTGATTTCAAATACTGTTTTCAATGTGTGAACGAATTGTATAGTGAAAAATGTGCACGTAAATCAGCTATTGTGAATAACTTCTATTTCAGTCTATCTTATGGGATGCATCACTGCTTAACCCGCGGCCCGGTGGGCCTCCGAGCCACCTTCGCCCTGGTGGGGGGATGTTTGAACACCCCCTCGAACTCAGCCCCCATGCGGGATAGCGAAAAAAGCGAAGCTGGTGGATAGCTCATACGAATAAATGAAGAAACTATATCAGTTACTTTTGGGCTCAGGTCAATATTGCCGTCACCACAGGTCAAAGAAGTTGGCATTTTGAGCAAAGTTTTGGGGCTCTAACATCTGACGAGTTGAGTTAAAATCATTTTGTAGGCACAATTCGCTTCCTCTTGTCACGGCAAATCAAATGATGTATAATATGACCATATTAGGTCAAAACACAAAAATGACTTAATCTCAGGTCAGGTAAATGCCACTTTTTTACTTAGCATAGTCAATATGCATATCATTTGACTTGCAATAGTAATATAAACTCAATGGTATGAAAATAAAAGCTCTACCATCATTTCATGCAAAGTTATTGACCTTAGTCTGCAAACTGCTTAAATAGCCCCAAATGACCTCTCAAAGGTCACAGGGCAAAGATTGCAACATGAACCTGGAAAGGCACCCAGGGCACTTCAATTTGGAGAATACGAAGGTATTATCAGCTTTATCTGCACGAAAACAGCCCAATTTCTGTTTTTTCATATATTTCCAATGGAGAGGTCATGGTATATAGGGTAGAGTGGGGTAAGACGCATGCGTTAAGGGAGAATTGGTCTGTACCGATCCTGCCAGAACGGAATCACTTTATTTTTTCTCCGTTAAGTTCTTTCATCGTTTGTCTACTCTCAGATAGAAATTTGTTATTCTGACACGATGTAAAGTGTGCGAAATTTATTTTTTCTTGAGACCATGTAAAAAGGCGTTTTACCCCGATAGCGGGGTAAAACGCCCAAGCCCCGGATTAAAAGGCCGTCATAAAACTGCCAGCCTATATTGTACCTTTTATTTCACGTGAACAAATAGGAATATCAGTATACTTACCTTGTAAGACAATTTAGTGACAAAGTTGTAGGGTAAGGACATTCACATCGCATATAGTACAATCTCAACTTTAAGGCAGCTTGTTTTTAGGTCCGGAGATGCAAAAAGCAACAAATGTTTGCTGAAAAATAACAAAGTTTACTGGGCGCGTCCAATCATGCCCAGGACCGGATCAGAAAGGCCGCTACCAGAAAAAATATTAGATGGAGGCTACAGTTCTTACATCAGCCTGGACATAGTAGTAGGCGTCTTACCCAGGTGGGCGCGTTACCCCACTCTACCCTACTTGGCCTTAGATCGTCAATATGAAAAATCCTGGAATATTTTTTGTAGAAATTGGTGGGGCCATTATGTGTTACAAGTTTCAATCCGATATATTCTCGCATTTGTTACTTATGCCACCTAAAATATTTTTTGAGGTGAGGTCACTTGACCTGCACCGGTGACCTGACCTGAGATGGCCCAGACATAAAAAATTGTAAAAAATGGTAAATTGTACATACATTTCTAATAGTCCATTATCAGTGGCGGATCAATGAGGGGAAAAAACGTCTTTTGCCTCCCCTAACGGAAAAACTCGGGGTTAAACTATGTTTTGCCCCCTCCCCGAAGCTGTCAACCTCCTTTGTGCCCCGACTCCCTTCTACAGTTTACAAGCACGGTTTTGGGACTTCAACTCTCAACGTCATACAGAACCAGTGAACTTCAATATAAAAATTGGACCTTGGATAGCAAAATAAGCAACGTGTTTGACCCTGCGACGTTTTTTTGCTTATTGCCTCTTGGGGTTTCCCCAAAAACCCACCGTCTAAGCAAATTGTGGCAGACTCTCACCGCGTGATGTTTTTTATCGACTTTAGCTTCCCCCTCAAACCTACCGGTTAGACCTGCCACTGTTCATTATGCCTGAGGATTTCCGTTGCATGGTAAAATATTAGGTTGTATATCAGCTGCAGAATGTAATTATAGCACTGATACACGTAATTGTTGAAAATTTCCTCTTTTTATGCACTTTATTAGGACTTAACTACATGTCTTGGGTGGGGGTGCCCAAATCACCATTGGGGGGTGCCCAGTTCATCATTAGGCGTGCCGGGTCACCCCCAAAGAGATAGAAATCCACACCCCTGCCACGTGATAAATATTAACAAATGACATGGCCGAGTGATTGGAGGTTTAAGCAAAGCGTAGTTTTCTGATTTCGAAACCTTTTTGTCCATACATTATCCCTTTTAGGTTTTCGACAAAGTGGTAGGTATATTTCCTTTAAGCGAGGAGCCGGTAGGTACAGATCTTTTATATCGCTGTTTCCACCATAGTGCTCAGGTCTCCCTCTCTCTCAACGCTTGGGTAAAATCTCCCTCTACTGAATAAAGCCTGCAGACTCTTCACGCTACAGTCCAGGCTCAAGTTCCGGGTTTCCCGTTTCCACCACTACTGCTCTCTATTTTACAGGTTAGAAGAACCAGTCGGCGCCAAGGACTGACCGACCCGCCGTAAACCGAGCGCGGCCCGGGTGCCATTAGGGCTGTTGGGCGTTTGGACGAGCTCCGTCGCTGCTGCACGCCACCAATGCCGGCCAGGGACGCATCCAGAAACTGTCCAGGGGTGGGCAGGGGTGGAACTAGGCCGGAGGTCCCAGCCTCCCTGATAAGGCCTGGCATGGCTTCGGGGACCAGGCTGTAAACGTTCGCTGATATGAATTATTCAAGCTAGTATTATAACGTTTTTGAATTTACCAATAGCCGTTGCAATAATTCCGATATATTTTGGGGACGAACTAAGAGAAAGGCGTAAGCTGGAGTCTTTTAGTTAAGTATTCAATTTTCTGCTCCTTTGGTTAGTGCCTTAGCCACCTTCAAACGAGGGAAGGCTGAACTGAACGCCCAGGAATACCAAAACAATTTATTCATTTTTATCTTGTCATTTTTCACCCGGGGGCTACGGCAGTGGTGATACAATGGTGGCTCAAGCCCCCCCCAGAATGTCAAGAGTGCTTATAGTAAATGCACAGCCGGATGTTGTTCTGAGGCAATAGCGGCGGAAAAGGCTCGAGCCTCCTACCCTCTGTCCCAAATGAAGTCTTAGATCCGCCACTGCTTCTTGATCTGCTCAGTGGCTACTGGCATTGATTGTGCAGATAACGCGGTGACGTTGGGGAAGAGCGCTCGATTGCCACGCCGATGGCCCGGGTTGAAATCCCTGGGTGGATATTCTGCACAACTTTCTGATCTCCATAATAACTTCCCAACAGGGTGAGAGTTGGCAACACCATATGACCCCAGCTGTCGGTATTTCCTAAAGCTCCGTAAGGCCCCAAAGTTGGTTTGGTTATTGCTCGTCTATTTACAACTTTCGAGAAGAGGCTTAAGACAGTCTGGGTTAACAGATACCTAGCCTACTTTATGTGTTGCCAGGGGTATTGGGGTTTAGTGACGCAAAAACTACCCGAATTATGCGGCGTCGCCAAATCTTACCTTGTTTTGAGAGATTTGGGGGATCAAGCCAACTTATTCAGAGGCCCTCCGAGACTTGAACCAGAGACCTGTGACTCAGGAGATTTTTATGGTATCCACAGAGCCACTCCAATAATACTGTCGAGTTTCACGCCGCCTCTTATATACTGGGGGGCTAGCCGGGCCCCTGGCTGGTTTAAGCGGGGTGGGGTGGTTGCCCCCAGCATCCCTCCATTTACTCCGCTCCTTATTGCTGGCCGTTTCATAGCCCACTCTTCCGAGACAAAGGCAGAGTGGCTGTGCAGCGCGGCGGGGCGTTACCTGGGCACCTCCCCACCTGATCGGCCAAGAGGTGGCAGTTCTGCGGTGGCGCCCTCAGTCGGCAGGCACATAGGGGCGAGGGCTCACGGGATGGGAGTACCGGCCAGACACGCGGACCCCGTCAGAGCTCTCCACGGAGACGCCTAGCACGCGGAGCCGGGAGGCGTGCCGTCTTTGTTGGCATTCCGGACGACAGCGGCAGCGCACGTACGTGAAATACGCAGCGTGGCTCAGATCAGGGACGTCGGTACTTAAACCGCAGCTCGGCGCCGAGATCTACCCGCCCTACGGCGACGACGCCGGCCGGCGCCAGCCAATCACAACAGCCGCCGCAGCGCGCGCGCGCTGGCTGCCACTTGCCGTCAGTGCTAGGATGAGGAGGGCGGGGGTGTGCGAGTGTGAGTGATCGTGGGAAGCTGTGTGGTACGGCGGTGAGCCAAAGCCGTGGTGTGATTCTGTTGATTTCAGCTGGTGTGATGTGTCAGAACTGAGAGTGCACAAACGCCGTGAATCACGTGCTGGATTTTATTTGTCGGTGACAGCGCCGAGTGACACCTGGGACGCGGCCAGGCCCACATCCGCCGCCTGCTTTTGATTAGCGCCGAAAACGACACACGTGTCAGACTCAGGTATGTCGCCGGACGTGGCTTCACACGGAGTGTGGTTGAGTTATGCTGCCGGCGGCGAGCTGCCAGCTGTGTCGGGGCCGGCCGGCTGGCGGCGGGGGATGCGTGCGTCGCCAGCCGGGACCGGCCCGGTATTTATATTGGACGCACCACTGTCCCGCGCCGCCGCTGTTTTTGTGGCGCGCCAGAGCAGAGGCGTCCCCCAGCATGGTGAAATGGTGTTCAAAGCAAATGTTTTCTCGGGCCGGACAATCTCTGTTTGCTGAACTCGTGTTGACATACTTGCAGTGTCAGACAGGTGTCGATGCGTTAGCCTGCCGATAAGTCGTTCCCGTCCCGCTCCCGGCCAACCTGTCCATTTTCCTGTCTCCGTCTCCGGTGTTTGCTTCTGAGGATTGGCGTAGGTGCTAAGGCCAAGGGAGAGGCAGTCGACCACCGCCACGCAGCCCCCAAATGCTGCGAGTAAGAAATGTTTTTACCTCGATACAGTTACCTACGAGCCTGTACAGTAGTTTTCATGATTTAAGCTTCTTTAGTGTTGTTAAACTTTTGACTATTTTTTTAATATTTTTTGTAGGTTATTGTAAGTTTGGCATTAAGGATCGATGTCTCTAAAGCAGCGGTGTTGGCGTAGACTTCCGAAAATCACTGGGGTTTCCGAATTTCAAACAAGGTCAGTAAACCACATAAAAAGCGCTAACATGTCATTAATCAATGTTTGAGTCCTCACACAGACACTTTTAATTGGATAACACCAATTTTAAGTCCTGGAAATGATAAATATTTAAATATGAATGATATGTGACCACTGAATTAACGTTTTTTTAAGTGTCCGGGGCAACCCCCGAAAATGTATAAATCCACATTTATGCTCTAAAGTCATCATTGCACTCTTCGTCGGAGACCCTAACCGTACCATCCAAGCAAGCGATTCCCACAATGAAGGGCTAATTTGGAAGGCAGCGTTTAACGTCCATCAAAACACAGGACCGGCTGCCCCGCTCAGGTCATTCTCACCAGTGTCAGGTAAATAAAAATGTTGAGTGAGCGCCAGAGCGTTTTACGGGAATGACTGCAGTTATCTTCCTACCGATCGGCGGCTTATTGCTTGACGGCCGTCCCCCGTTTGATGGTTTCTGAATCTGTCAGTGCCCGAGTATTTATTCGGAAGAGAACATTTACCTATCTCTCCAGCTCGCCTTGTCTGTTGCCCAACATGAATTTTTGCAACTCTTGCAATGGTGATACATAATGAACCCCCGAGCTGCTCCGAATTGAAATGGTGTGAAATGTAAATCATGAAATTATATGGTAAAATATGCCTCATGTCTTCATACATTCTGTTCATTGTAGTGATGTCCAGTGGGAATATTTCGAGACCGATAGTCAATCATTTGTTATTTGCATTTTGCCGTGGGTGCTGAAAGAATCTCGGATTGGACTCCATTGAACCTGCTGTTTTTGAGAATCCACTGAAATTGCACAGAAAGAAATTTTTACAAGGGCAAACCTTGTCAGACCCTTGTTTACATGGAAAATTACTAGGGTAAAACGCAAAGCTTGTACGTTCAAAATCCGTGCCACGAAAACAAAGGGAAATACGAGGAAAAACCATGTAGAGCAATGGTAGAACCATAGTACGACAAGGGTTGCTAGAAGACGTTGTACAAGAATTGTAACTTAACTATGGTTAACCTACATGGCAAAGACAATGGCTGACAACGTCCCCACAAGCCCTCTACTAGGTCATGATTACCCCATAACAAGGGTAGAACAAAGCCTTGTGTCCGCCTTGTACGCAACCGCAGCATTCCTACAAGAGCGTGACGAGATTAGAACCTTGCTTACACAACCGCTTTACCAGTGCGTAACGGGGAGGGAACAAGGGTGTTGCAAGGCTTCTTACAAGGGTAAAACGAGACTCAGATTACGTCTTTACAACAGCGGCAGATCCAGGACTTCATTTCGGGGGGAGCTTGGGTGCTCGCGCCTTCCCCGCCATAGTGTCTGGACAGCATCCGACTGCGCATTTACTTTAGGCACTCTGACATTTCATGGTGTGGAAGGGGGCTTGAGCCCTCTTAGCCCCTCCCCTTGTACCTATCTCTGCTTCAAAAGGAACTTTTCAATCTCTATGCGAAAGCTAAAGCGTTTTCTGGCCCCGAATGCAACCGGAAGACCATCGGTAAAAAGGGTAAGCATTGAACCACTTCTCAAGCAAGAAAATAACCCGCACGTTGTCTTACCCATATCGGTAAAACACAGCATCACTCATCAGGCGTCGATCCATCTGAAGACACCAACAAGATCATATTGGAACCCAACTCACCCTATTTTTCAAACGGACCCATGAGGCAAACACAATTAGGTTCTACCCACTGCAGGTACCTAAGCCATATGATCAAATAGTCTGTGCTCGTTTGACACGAAAATATGAGCCTTAATACCAATATGGCATACATGCCTGAAGTAACCACATACCTACTTACCTGGACCTGGATTGACCATTCCAAAATGCCTCACTTTTCAACTATTGGAACAGAGAACAATACTTTCTACTCGCAGATCACTGACAAATATTGCAGACAGCTTCCAAAGTTCCATGATTGATTAAAATAAGTCACATTTATTCTAACCTACACGGCATGCGTGCCAGGCCACTGTGTGTTGCCAAGGGTAAACAGAAAGCAAAATGGCGACCGTAACCCGAGCAGGTATTTGAAACCATAGTCACACGACAATGGCCGAGCAAGGGTGCAACAACGCCCTAGCTTTACCTACCAGCTATTTACAATGCCACTACAACGCCTAGTATTCAGTTAGTGCAGCGCTGGTGCGCAAGCAAGGTATGAACCAGGCATGAACGAGGCGCGCACTATTGTGGCACAAGGCAAGGTTGTCATTCCGTAGTAATTGCATTGCTTTATGCTAGTGACATAACCAGGGTTGTTTTACTTCGGTAATTGAACTACGGTGCAACTATTGTTCTGCAATGGTAAAACTTGTAGAAAGGCAATTTTAAGCTTGTACCTTGTAATAAATTCTTTCTGTGTGTTATTAGGATTTTTCTATGTTTGAATTTTCTATGTTTGAATTTTTCTATATATGCCGTTTTTCACAGTTTTACAATGCCGTCTAATATTTTAACTTGTTTTACGAAAATACGTGGAAAACATCACATTACCGTCGATATCTAAATAATTAGATTTAATGTAACTCTATATCAGAGGTGCAGAAAGTATGCTGGCTGTCACAAACTCAATGCGACGTATGCCTCCTCTGTCACACAGAGCTGGAAATAATAATTGTATACTTGAATACTATTTCCAATATGCTGAATGTCCTCTACCTGTCCCTTACTTTTTGCAGCAGACAAGGTTCTAGCACCAAACCATTACAGCATGAAAGTAGTAAACTGAGTTTTCATCTATAGATCATGTTTTTGTTTTTGGTAGGAAAATTTCCAATTATGGGTCATTTTTTCCAGTATTGGGGTCATAACTATTATTGGCAACTCTGACCGCAGTTTCCCCCAATGACATGCATTTCCCTTTTTGAAGTAGTTTTCATTTTTGGAAGGAGTGTTTCCAATTATGGTACTTTTCCACATGATTAAATGTAGCAATTATCATGAAAATAGTCATTATTGGGAACATACCTGTCTATTAATGGGAGCGTACATGTACACACAATTGGGAACCCTAACCACAGCTTCCCCCCCACTAAACTTCTATCTCACATATCAACAAAAGGGAAAAAATGCCAATATCAACATAGTATTTGGATCTACCTAAAATGTGTTGGTAAAGTGGACCTTAGGTAGCATTTTTATAAACACATCAAATGCTTAAAATTTGCATCCCACTCACGATCATCACCTGCCTGGTCATTCCTTCTTGCAGTAAAAACTGTGAGGCAACTAGCCTGCATAGATGTAAAATTATGTCTATTGGCCTAATAGGTACAGAGGTATTGGAATTCACATACCAAAGAAAGATCCAGTGTAGTCAAAATCCTGCTTTAACTCCATGCTGTTCAGGTCCTGTGCGTTGCTTACCACCACTGGTAGTAAGCAACACACCCCCAACCAGCGTTTTTCGAAGTCTATTTCTTTCTGAGATTTGCTGTGATTTTCTGAGATGAGAAGGGGGGTCTACTCGGCCCCCTCCAGTGCACGTTAGTTCCAGGCCCCTCTCCAGTGTGGGTGTTAACACTTTGTGGAGGACTGCATTAGCACACATTTGCTATCTGTACAATATTGATATGATAATTTGATCATGAAAACTCACCTGAATCACTGTTGTTGCCAGCCTGTTGCTGGCGCCAACTCTCCCAACTTCATCCAGCTCCAAATATATCTAACCAATCTAGGGCACAAATAAGCTAAGGCACAAGCAGGCCAAGGAATGAAAACCCAAGTTTGATATGGGAAATTGCATCAGTCTTGCAATAGCCTACATTCATCTTAGATAAGCCATGGGCAGCAATATTTATTCTAGCTAGTTTTAGCCTGCACTTATCTCAAATACACCTAATAAATATGCCCTCAAAATAAGTGCCTTCCGGCCTGTTTAAATTTTTGGCAGGCTCTACATCACGTAAACATTTCTAACTTGTCTTGTCGCTGTTGCGCAGTTTAAGTAGAATTGCTGCCCAGCTATGTTTATTTTTTCACTCACTTAGTACTTTTATTAGTAGCTTTTAGGCGTACTTAATACTAAATTCGAAGAAATAGGGGCCGCTAAATCGAAGAGACTCAAACTGTAAATCTGATGTAACCTGAAAAAATGGACAGAGAAGTACTCGATAAAGTATCTGCGTTATCGTTAATGCCTTAAATATGCCCACAATCGTGTATTTTTCGAAAAAATTGACTGTCACATTTCCGGTATCTAGGCGACAACTTTCTGCAAACTACTAACAATCGGCACCATTGGGCTGCATGTTTAAATCTGGCAACTGTGACAGCGGTTTGCGGGTTTTCTGCAGCGGGGGTCCCTCGTTTTAGTAGAAACTGAACACAGTACCAATATTGTATCACTAATAGTACGCTGTGCAATTGAAGAACAGAGCTGCTAAGTTAAAATATTCCCTACACGCTTCATTCTCTATTTCGAAAATATGTGGTTTGATTTTGAGCCATACAGTCAGGATCGCTCTTTTGTCACAATTATGCACCTCAATTTTCGTAAATGTGTCACAAACTCCGGTAGCCGAGTTGGCAAGTTTCTGCACCTCTGCTCTATATATCGAGAAACCAATTACGATGCCACCGCTACACAAGGGAACAGAACCTACACATACGCGCATCACAAGCATGGGTGTTGAAAATGAGGGAGGACGTGTTCCCCAACCCGCGAATCAGGGGACGCCACGCATAAATTTGGGGCTCAACCCAGGATATTTTCATTTTCCCCTCTGACCTGTGCGGACCTAGGAATATGTTGTGTTTAAGTTCATCGTCGTTAATATCTTAAAAAAACAGCTAACAGTACGTATCTCGAAGTTTGCCTCTCCCCATCGGTCGGTGGCCGTCGGAGGTCCATCCCCCTCCCCTGTAAAAGTTCCGCGGCGACGCCCCGGCGTACAACGGCCCACAGGCGGATCCAGGATTGCCAACCGGGGGCCTTCGGGGGCATCCAGGCCAGGGGCGCCACTTTTGACCGGAAAAACCTGTCAGGTGGGTACAAAATCCTGTCGGTGGGCGTTGATTTTCGCATCCTGCGGTGGGGGATGGGAAGCGACATTTCAGGGGGGCACCATCGACCTTTCAAAGGGGCACCGTGACCATTTCAGGGGGCGTCGAGAATCGACCGGGGGGCATCTGCCCCTCTTTGCTCTCCTGGATCTGCCTATGCAACGGCTAAAATATATAAAAACATTCAAAACCTGTTCGAATGAGTACCGAATTGGACTGGGGTATTGCTTAGTTACCGATTGACACCTCTACTTCATGCATCCCAAAGAGCAGTGCACGTGAATACGTATCGACTTCGAGCCTGAGAAGCTGAAAACATCATTACCATATCAGCACGTGGCATAAATCATTGAATGGCAATGTAAGCAGACTGCGGCCGACCAGTCAGCCTTTATCGTATATCCGGGCGAATTAGCTGTCGGTATGCGTCGTGTGGGATAAACAAATGTATCTCAGTGACACGAACACATTCCGGAACATTCCAGCTTTAACTTTGTTTGGAATAAGTGTGGGCTTTCAGCATTGTGGAACTCGTGAAGGAGTTTCGTTGGATTCACTGTGGGCATCGTGCAGATTTTAAGGCACTAGTGTGATATGAATATTTTTCCCGGCCTTTGACTGAACAGGGCGTGAAAAAATTGGCAACGTTTCATTTGCCTTTTGACATACGGAAAAATTTTCAGTGCACCTGCCCACCGACGGACGTGACCAAGTTTTGGGCAGCATTAGTCTCTAGCTAGAAATGCGATGGGCGCGCTTTTTTACACACTTTCTGAGTGATGCAGAAGCTCAGCCATTGAGTACGAGTACATGGGGAGCGATCCCGTCCTGGCCTGATCACTTTCGCACAGTGGTGGGTCCAGAAATTAATTTGAGGGGGAGCTATGGGGCTCGAGCCTCACCCCCCCCAGTACCTCGTGCAACCGTCGCCTATGTGCTAACTTTAGGGACTCGGACATTTCGGAGGGAGCTAGAGCCCCCGAGCCCCCTCATTGTATCCGCCACTGCGTCCGCGGCTTAATCTTGCGCCAGCTGCGCCGACCAGGCAGGGTTACGGTGTCATATAGTATCCAACGAACCGTGACCTGCGCTGGCAGCCCCCACCCCGCTGAGCCCATCGGGGCAGAGCTTGCCATGTTGAGAGCTGAGCCCTCAGCCAGTGGCGGATCCCAAGGGGGGGGGCAAAAAAGGCATTTGCCCCCAAATGGAAAAGCTCGGGGCAAAACTATGGTTTTTCCCCCAAAGCGATCGACCTCCTTTTTTCCCCGATTGCTTTTTAGTTTATAAGCAAGATTTTGGTACTTAGTTTAGAAAAAAAAATTTTAAAATATAAAAAAAAAAAAAAAACAAACCCCAAACCCCCCCCCCCCCCCCCCCCCCCCCCCTTGGGAAATGAAAAAAAAAAAAAAAAAAAAATAATTTTTTTTAAAAAAAAAAAAAAAAAAAAAAAAAAAATATTTAAAAAAATTAAAAAAAAAAATTAAAAATAATTAAAAAAAAAAAAAAAAAAAAAAACTCTCAACTTCAAACAGAACCAGTTAAGTTCAGGGTAAATATTGGGGCTTGGATAGGAAAAAAGTATATCGAGCCCACATTTCTCACCCTGTGGCGTTTTTGTTTTTGTTTTTGCCTCTAATACCTAAAATTTTTCGACAGGTCATATTTTAGCACAATTTTTCACTGCGTGAGGTTTTTTCGACTTTGGTTTGCCCCTCCCAAACCGACCGGCTAGATCCGCCACTGCCCTCAGCACCCCCGCGCTTAGGCAGCAATATTGAAATGTTTTAAAGGAAATGTTTGGCATTCTTTTATATAGAAATTGTGTGTTATAGCCTGGGCTACGTCATTTTATCGATACCATAAGGACTCGGTAAAGTCGTCTATAAATATTGACTTTGAGGCCGATTTTGAGGCATTTTGAGCCTGAATTTGCAAAAATGAGAATGTGAATTCTGAAACAACTTTTTGCAACCATTTGATCTAGCCAATGCAAATGTTTGCGACAATGTCCCTTTAAGTTACTGAGGAGCTACCGAGATGGTGATGGTTTTGATGCACGTGTGAGCACTGGCGGACGCAGGAGCGCCGTTTGGGGGACCAACTCGGGGAAAAATCGTAAAACATAGTGCTTTCTTAAGAAAATCGGCCAAAGTTTCGCCATTTGTGGGACCATGGCCCCTTGGCCCCCTGTGGATCTGCCAGTGCGTGTGAGACTGATTTGAGGCTCAGGGGCTCAGTAAAAGCCGGAGATCGGCGGCTCTTTGGAGAGTCCCACTTCTTATGCCATTTGTGTTATGCAGAGCATGGATATGTCTGGTTTTTCCTCCCAAACAGCCTTTTTCCATCGCTCACGTCCGCACTTCAACCGGCTTCCTCTGCAAATTGTCCAAGCTTCCTAAGGTATCTGCCAACATGCCTGCGTCGCCTATGCCCCAGACTCTGCATCCTCCCCAGTGGAGGCAGCGCGGCTGTACTTCCAGCAGCGGCCGGCCGTCGTCTCAGCCGAACGGCCCTTCTCCCGGCGCCGGGTGCCGCCCAGTAACCAGCTGTGTGTTTTCTCTGCGCCGCCCCGACCCTCCTCTGCCGGCCGAGCGCTCTGCCAATTAGTACATTCCTGTCCGCCGGTGTTGTGGCGGCCGCGGGCTGGAGGATTAGCCTCCATCCTCTCCGTCTGTCCGTCCGTCCGTCCGTCTGTCGGCCTGTCTCCGGTCAGGCGCACTAACGCGATCACCGCGGCGCCATCCAGCAGCACTCTGGACGCCATTACCGGACAGGATTGCGGCGTTCAGGCGTGAGGCGCCCCCGGCCACGGAGGGGCGCCCCTGGAAGCTGCCGAGAAGGGTGCGGGCGGCGCCTGGGGGCGGTCGGTGGTAATTTGTCAGAGCCGGTTGGCGAGCGTTGACAGCGGCAGCGGCCGTTGGAAATCCCGCCAGCCCGAGTCCAATCCGCTCTCAAGGGATAGACTTGTGTTGTGAGGGCCGAGTTTATGGTGTGAGAATGAGTTTGAAGCGTTGGCGTCTCTCCAGCCCATCCTGCTGCATCCGTGGAACGTCTCGCGGTGGAATGTTTGCCGGAGCTAGCGATAACCGCATCCGGCGATCCCCCGCCGGGCTGATTCGTGATTGAAGCCGGCAGCTAATGACTGGTGAAAACTTGGAGGGCTCTCCAAGGTCGGCGTGCGGCTAACGTGGCGCATTCCCGCGCCGGTGCCGCCGCGCCCCCGCGTCACGCCGCGCGGCGGCAGCTTTGTGGCCAATCATCACCTCGGCTGCTGAATCACAGGCCTTCATCCTGCGGCGTGTGAAATCCGGCACTGCCCCTAACCGCCGCGGCACAAACAATGCCGCCTCGCAGACCGTGTCAGCAGCATGCACAGCTGTCGGCTGCAGAAAAAACCCATTCCCTGACTGGGAAGTCTGCTGTTGTTGTGCAGTGTTTGACTACATGGCATACCGAGCGAGGCTTCTGGGAGGAGATACCAACCTCTCCAACGCACGTCATGGTGGCATGATGTGAGAACTTCAAATTATTTAGATGGCCGCATTTCGTTACATATATTTTGCTGTACAATTGTAGGGATGTACGTCAAATTGTGGCGGGAAGTCTGTTTTTCCATCGGTTAACGGTAATGGCTGTTATTTATTTCGTTTGTTTCACATTCAACCCTGTTGCCAAGTACATCAGCTGCCAGCAGTCTGTCTTTACCGCAATGAAACGAAATAGCAGCATGAGTTAGATAAACAACTATTTTCTGGAGATACTTTGTTTGCCCCCCAAATTTGTGTATCTCGCGAAAGTTTAAATTCCGTCCCGAAGTGTTCATTTACCTAAACAGCGAATTTGACACAAATAGAATATGAAACGTTGAAAATGTTGTCTCCCTTCAGCGGCTGAAAAATAAAATTAATTTCCCTTCACATACCACATTACTGTTACTGTTCATGACTTTGGTTATTAATAAGATTAGTACAACATTTCTTATTGCACAAAGCTTTGTCTGAGTGTAAGACCCGACCGGTTTCGGGAGCATCCCGCCCCCGTTTTCAAGGAAGGTAACATTATTACATGAGCCTAACCATGCGAAAACACGAAGACGGAACACTTTGAAATAACAGTCTTGGCCGTGAACATGACAAATCATTTTAGAATTATTAGCACTAAACACGTGCTATTTTTCACTTAAATCTCTTGTTTGGCTGGCGTTTCAAGAGGTCAAAAACTTCCAAAATCTTCTCTGGATTTTTGGACCTCTTGAAACGCCAGCCAAACAAGAGATTTAAGTGAAAAATAAGACGTGCTTAGGGCTAATAATTTTAAAATGATTTGTCATGTTCACGGCTAAAATTGTTATTTCAAAGTGTATTGTTTTCGTGTTTTCGCATGGTTAGGCACATATAATAGCGTTATCTTCCTTGAAAACGGGGATGGGATGCTCCCGAAACTGGTCGGGTCTTACACTTAGACGAGGCTCTGTGCAACAACAAATGTCGTACTAATACCACATTACATTAAAACCAGTCTTGGTGTGGTTCTCAGCCTACATTGGAGACGCCTAGCGTGCCCGATGTGCCCAATTACCTCAGAATGAAGGGGGCTGATTGTGTAATGATCGTCTGTTCCAGCGGAGATGAATCACTTCTGCACGCAGGGCTCGGGTAGTCCCTGATCGCCACGGCGTACCGCTGGTTCTATTGTTTGAAATCGCATCTTGAGAAAGCCCGGTAGGTATTGATAATTCAGTATGGAAGGGTGACGCTTGCATTAATCCGAAGAGGACGTTCGTGTAAAATGGGCTGGCAGGTATGGGGCGGAACACTTGACCAGCGGTTTAGATTCTAAGTAAAACGATTGGATAGCTGCCTCAGTATCACTTACCCCGGATACAGGAGCAGCCTCAGTACGCTCTTTTTACGCACTGAGCACGGGAACGGACATGGTTACTCATGTAACCGGGAGTCTGCCTCCGGAACTCCCGGTCACATGAGTTTATAAGTCCCGCAACCGGTACGTAAATATAGGCTGCTCCCGGGTAGTTGCTGTGCTGTGAGTGAAATATCTTCTGAATTGACCAAAACTTGTGTTCTGTTTTATAGACGATTAGTAATTTCAAAACAGCATACATTTTGACTGAATGATCAGGCCTTGAAATTTCGGATTATCGTTTTGTGAGTTTGCTCTGATAAAATGTACCTCCCCCACGCTTTTGTAAGACTCGAGACTCAGTGATCCTTGAAGAGACTGTGGCACCTTCATTATGGGATTTGAACTGAGATAGCCATGTGTGAGCATGGCAAGAAACCAATCGACAGCAATTGTATTTGTCCCAGATTTTGATGTTTGCGGAAAAAGGTAAAACTTCACCGCCGACTGACCCTGCCCCCCCCTGCGGTTATGTAGTATGAGTTAAATTGGCAACGTGGCGTAATGCTCAGACCAGCTGCATGGACAAATGAAAATTGATTATCTCGATAATTTTGACCTTTATAGCCTATGTGCTAAACGCACCCTCGGTACGTACTGTTGACTATGAATGCGTATACTTGTATTCAATTACTAGTTTCAAGGGTGAAATTTTTAAATAAATAAACAATATAGTCGAAACCGATGTCACTGTGGTTCCTAATCATATGTTTAGCTAAATACTATATTTGTATTCGTATTCATTTGTGATGCAATTCATAGAGTTTCAATCTCGCACTTAAGATTACCAGATTGCACGCCGTTTTGACGTCACCTTATTTGGATATCTTCTCATCTCTAACGGTGGGAAATGAACTTAAACGAATTCTTAGGCTTATTAGCCATCTTTTTAGCAGAGGAAAGGTCATACCTATCTTTTATTTTCATTAAACTTTCCCCCTGAAACCACTGCATTTTGGAACTCTACCAGGATTCCCTTTGCGGACCCAGGTGCTTTCTCTGTTCCAGATACAGTAAACAATGGTCGAATCCAATGTCCCGAGGGGATTGCTCAGATAACTGAAAAACACTGCTGAGGGGGGTGGGAGGGGGATGGCGGCGCTCTCACTGACCGGCAGAGCACTGCCCTGGGGGTTCTCACTGACCGGCAGGCACCGCCCTGGGGGCATTCTCACTGACCGGCAGGCACCGCCCTGGGGGCATTCTCAGTGACCGGCAGAGCACCGCCCTGGGGGCATTCTCACTGACCGGTAAAGCGCTGGACAGGCCGGCGCCGACGGGGCTGTTTGTTCAGGCGTGCCACACACGTGTCGACAGCCCCATGTTTGCTTTCGTGGCGTTTTATGCTGCCAGCAACTGTCACGTGCCCCGGCCAGGAGCAATAAGGTCGGCGTCAGGGTCACCTCTTCGAAACATCAGCACCTGTAACAGCAGCGCTACCGGGAAAACTGCATGTACGCAACAACAGCGCCGTTTAGTGCTGCTGGCACCCGGAACGCCGGCTCGTTACCCTCGCTTTGCAGCCTCTAAATTACCTATTTTGTACCGCAAAGTAGAGCTCGCCGAACCTGTGTACGCCCAGGAGTTATGTAAAAGTCATTTTGTGGCAGCCCACAGCCTGTCCAACTTTTGTCGTGCTGTTCGTTCTGTCGAAGTCACGACTGAGAACTCCGTGAAAAGGTGTTGGTAATTGGCAGCTGCGCTGAGAACTGTGCGAAGCTGCGCGTGCACAACCATGGGCGCAGTGTGCGCAGTGCACGGGCGAGGCGCGGCCGTGATGGGGCGACACGCCCGGTACGGCGCCGGGTCGGCGCCTGACCTCTGACCTAACCGACCTCTGCGGTCGCCGCCACGGTACTGCCGGGCCTAGCGCCGTTTCAGCCCGCTTGCCAGCATAGGGAGAGGCGGCTTTGTGCGTCGCGTAGCGTGCGCGCGCCACAGACGGGTCTGACGGCGCTCCCAACGTCCGCCTCCATGATGAGCGCCGCCCCTCTCTCTCCGTCCATCATACTCCGGCGCGGCGTATCATCTTACTGTCAGTGGTGGCGCCGCCCTTGAGCGGCGCTCGCCGCCACCGGAACTGGGCCTGAGCACGAACACTGCTGCTACAGGCGGCGGCGACGTTGGTTCTGGAGCTTTTTGTCTGCCACTGCCGCTCTACTGCACCGGGATACGGCAGCAGGGACAGCCCGTTGGCTGGGTGTTGAGCTGAGCTGAGCCCACATCGCGGGGCGGCGTCACCGCTGCCGGGTGGCGGCGCTTTCTCTCTGGAGTGGCGCTCTGAGGCTGGAGTGGCGCGCTCTTGAAGCGCGGACCACACGGGCGGGCTGGGCGGCGGACCACCAGCGCGGCAGCTGGGAGGTGGAGCACGTGAGAGGTGTGACGCTGCGTGGGCGGACGGTGAACTTACGAGAGGAGGGTGGAGAGAGAGAGAGCTGCCGACCTCACCCCATGTGCTGGTCCCGCATCGCATACGGACACCGGTTCATGGTAATCGGTCGGGGTTCGGCTCAGGAGTCTTGCTTAATGGGGTATATCTGTATCATTCTTATTCGTATTGATAGGTACAACTAGCTGCAAAGTGAAATATGCTGATGTTGCTTAGAACTCTGAGAACTGTTCTGTGAGAGGCGAACAATAGTGCTCGACGCACAGAACGTGTAGCATAAAAAGCTTTAAATTACCATCAGAACCTTGCACGTTACAGAACACGGACGGTGCTGTTTTTTCTGAGTAGTATTAAATGCAAAGGTGGAGTATTTGGTTATACTCAAGACTGTGGAATCTCGTGCGACTGCAAATCATGTGTTTCTTACAATTATATGTAGATTTTCGATTTCGGCGATTTTGCTGCCCGGAATAGCCTCGGTCCCATCCGACATGGAACACTGGACACAGCTCCGGCTCTCAAGTATCCTGGAGTCGTTTGTGAATCCATTGTTTGTCTAGTCAACCTTGAAAGCAAGGCTGTACCCCCTAGCTTTGCAGGTGTTCCCGTCTCCAGCTTGAACATATCTCCAGCACTCCTGGAAACGGCTCCGGGGCCTGCTGCCGAAGTTTTGACATCCTTTCACGAGCAGCAGACGTTTCAGTGCCAGCGTTTTGGCGAGCCGGATGTTCCAATCAATGACGATCGACTGCGAGGCGCGGGGAGAAACTCGGGGTTAAGTGGCGAGAGTGGCCGAGCGCTGCGCCGACTCACTGTTTCTTGCAGAGCCTCGTACTTGTGAGGTTCCCGTACTGGCAATGATCCCGCACTGGTGTGGTTCCCGTGCTGGTGTGGTTCCCATACTGATGTGGTTCCCATACTGGTGAGGCTTCCATACTGGTGTGGTTCATGTTCTGGTGGAGTCACCATACGGATGAAATTCCCATACTGGTGTGGTTCCCGTACTAGCGTGGTTCCCATACTGGAGAGGTTCCCATACTGGTGTGGTTCCCATGCTGGTAATGTTCCCGTACTGGTGTGGTTCCCGTACTAGCGTGGTTCCCATACTGGTGAGGTTCCCATACTGGTGTGGTTCCATACTGGTGTGGTTCGCCAGTTCGTGCAAGTAGTAATCAAAAGCTGCCCGGAACCCACTTTCCAATACACATTCCAAGTATTTATTTTGTGTCGTAGCCATATCAGTCTTGTCAAAAAGCTACCCAACTGAATCGATTCATCCCACGTGCCACTTATTTTCCAACTGAGCGCTGCAAGTTTCACTGCAAACGGCAATAATTAATCGCATCTGCGACGGTATCAACAACCCCGTGCAGCTTAGCACATGTCCGGCGATTGCGCACAGTATCCTGTTGGGATTGGTTCCCAGACTACCTGCGTGGTCCAGTCGGCCCCCCGTGGTGGTCCGGTCTCGTGGTCCGGGCAGCCGCTGAGTGCCTTTGTCGGGCTCAGGAGTAACACGCTCTGCGTCGATGTCCAAACCCCGGACTAAACCGGGTCTTCGTGAAGCCTAAATCGGCGCCAAAGATCTTAAAAGGGGAGGCTGACGTTTAGATTTGACAAAACTACCGCCAAACGATTTCAGGTGGGGCCGGAACTGAAAAGCGGCACGTCTAGTTAGTTAGGAGATGCTGAAGGGAGAGATGGGTGATGGTCGCCCGCGGATATGCCGCGCAGATATCTCATGAATAGCGGAACTGAGGCCTGGCTGAGTGGGTCAGGTCTCCGCACTCTAACCAACCGGCGGTGAAGCCGGTGGAGGACTGGATCGCTGCGCCGCTCTTGATGGGAACGATAAACGAATGCCACATGGCACGAACCTTTCAAATTTATAGCATTCCTTGCATGTATTAACCAGTGTGTTTGTGGTGTTTCCACTGCGATTACACCGTAATACCGTAGCTATCCTGACCGTTTTGTGAATGTTTGGGTGGGCCAGCAACTCACAGCACCTGCCTCAGTGGGAGCGGTGCACGCTCGGGTCACACCCGAGACAAGGTCGCTCCCACGGCGCCGGCGGCGGTCTCACGGGCGTGACGTCACGGCGCCGAAAGTCGCGCGGCGGTAATGGAGACGGACGACACTCGGCGGCGCAGATGATACAGGCGGCGCGCCGGTGCAGATGAAATGTTCGCCGTGAGTGTCGCCGCCGCGTCGCGACTCCGGGAGTGGTTATCGCTGTCGTTAGATGTAAACCGACGCTGGTGTGAACGGTGCTTGGATGCTGCCGCGTTTCAAATGCACCAGCAAGCGCGGCAGAAGAGGATTATCGAGGGCGACCGACTTCTGCAGGTTAGCGGGTCGTTTTCTCTGGTTTTTACCGTTCAGTCGTACATTCTTGTTACAAGTATGTCCTGCTGTCAGGTCGAACGAGGTGAACAGTCGCTTGCCACTTTTTGACGAACGTGCAAACGTAATGGCTTTAAACTTAGCATAAACTTTTGCAACGGCGGCAGCTTGGAATTAAGTAAGTTTCCAAGGCGCCCGAATATTCACGCTGTGGTTGATGGCAGGATACTGGTCGATGAAGCGCGACAAACTTGATTGAGCCGGCTGTGAGTGAAGCATTGTTCAAAAGGTGGTGAGTCTTACCCTCAACTCTTTTCATCCAACTATATCAAATTCGAACCCAGTTCTAGCTAAAGCGCTTTCCATGCCTTCAATTCAATTATACAACTGGCTAGGCACAATTAACAAAACATAAAATGTTAAAAAGTTTATGGCCCACTAAGGTTGAAACTGATAATCTCGCCACAGAAGGAGGTCACCGAAGCACCGTGACTCCTGAAATAGTATTTAATCCGCTGACGCTCTGAATATTGCAATATATTTCTAAACAGAACTTACGCCGACTCTACGTTAAGTGTGTTCATGCCTGCCTCGCGGGACGAGATAACACGAGCACACGCTTGCCAGGATAACTGCCAGGTTTTTCACCCAATGTGTTAGGAAGCTGGTTTTATTGACGGATTCGAATCCCAAGAAACCCTTCCAACAGGGAAATAGTTAGCGATGCCATATAACTGACAGTTGGTGCCCTGATAAGCTCCCAACAAAATTGTTGACGGATTTACCGTACCATTTTTCGTTACATAGCCTGTTTTGAGACTTGGTAACGTTCAGTGTCACGGATAGCTGCATATGTCGCAAGTAGAAAGCGTAGTCCTGAGGTTCGCGAACTCTGAGAAGCTGGTAAATTCCGTGACCATTGAGTAAGATCGCAAAATCTCTAGAACTCTTGAATATCATACTCTCTCCGTAACACATGTATGATCTCGTATCTGTCTCATCATTTTAGTTTCAATAATACACTGAGTAATGCCATTATACTTTGATTTTTTTCTATCGCAAAAAGTTTGTCGGAAAAATGCCTAGCTCACTTCAAAATAGCCCAAAATAGCGTTGCGTATTTTGTATGAAGCAGATCTCATCATTAAAAAAACTGAAGCTATCCTGACTACGAATCGCTGCTGTGTCGAACGCGTCGACCCCGCTGTAACCCAATCTGCCATCTCAGCCTGGGGCAGGGTCGCCGAGGTCAGACGCGCTGCCCTCGGGCGGCCGCTTTCTTCCGCGCCAATACCGCCCGAGGGCAGCGTGTTCTGCGGGATCGTTGACTGGTCAGAGGTGGCGGGCCGGTGGGATCACGTGCCGCCGTTTTTGCTACCGCCTGAGGCGCTCGCCGGCCTGCCTGGCTGCGGCCTTTCTGCTCCGTGACCGACGCCGGCCCTGTGGTGTGGCTTCCGCCGTGCAGACCTCTTGTAAGTGACGGGCACCGGCCATTCAATGCTAATGATGGGGAACGGTACGGCGGTGGAGGTGGGGAAACGGGGGTCGTCGCCTCCTGTTCTCGTTTACAGTGCGGCCTGTCATATATTTGAGCCCCAGCGGTGCAGGAATTTTATCTGCGGGTATCAAGATAACACTATGACGACGTGACAGCAGATTCACAAAATACGGGGGCGGAGTGGATGGCGCGTTCGTCTTCCACGCATGGGGTCTAGGCCCGGCGGCTTCCCTGAACAAGGAGCAAGCTGTCTCCCGAGAAAACCTCCCAACAGAGAAAGAGTTGGCGACGCCATATGCGCCTGGCAGTTGGTGCGACGGTAAGCCCCTCCCAACAAGTATTGTTCACAAAAAACTTAGGAACAATCCCAGGTCTGACAATATTTTCGCCGAGAAAAAGGTTAGCTGTGCAAATGTCCTCGCGTTTGCCTGATCACAACAGCGACCCCCGCGTTTCTGTCGCGTCTACTACTGATTTCCGTCTGAGACTGGAAAAATGATTGTAAATCCATTCTCAATGCACGCTTTCACGCTCCTCAGCTACGCCGCCGTTTCTTCTCTCCGCTCCTCCCCTGACCGGCTGCGTGCGCGGCGCCGGTGGGTGCGTCAGTTCCGGCTGACCTGCGCCGGCCTCGTCGCCAGCGTCGCGTCGCGCCGCGCCGCGCCGCGTCGCCGTGGGTGGTCGCGCCGGCTGAGAGCGGCGCCACCTGACCGCGCGCGAGCCCAGCGCGCCGTGAAAATGAGCGGAGTCGCTGCGGGCCCGGCGCCGGTTGGGAGCCGCTGTGCTGGGGCCATGCTGCTGCATTTCCAGACGTATTATTATGCAAACCGGCGGTGCAGCGTTACCGGGCAGGAACTTGTAATCAGCGCCGTGGGCCTGTGTAAATCGGACGGTGGAGCTGTACCCTTCAGACGCGCTCGACTCAGCCGGCTAATTCCGCCTTTGTCCAGTATGTGGTTACGCGGTGCGCGTGCATCATCCTGCTTAGAACGGGGTGATTACCGGACTGCCTGAACGCCCCCGGGCGGAGCACCGGCCGAGCAGTGTACGGGCAGTAACAAGATAGGGCTGCAGCACTGTGCGTGTGGTCAGAACGCAGCAAATGTGTTCCCTCATCAGCCGGAGGGGTTGTTAGCCACTGCCGGCGGGCCCAGCTCCTGGTCTCACGGAGCACAATGTGCACGAGCGCGCTAATGTGGAGGGAGATGCCAACCGTTAGGAGTGGTTACCGGTCAGTCATTAGCATATTTCGTGGATGATTTGTAATTATGCAGATTTTCGATACTGATCGATGGCTGTTCCCTGTGAAGTTTCGACGGGGTCGGGGTGTGGTACACGATGGCAGCCAGGATCGCTAATGGATTTTCTTCTAGGGATCGCTGGCTTGCCGGGAGTTATATTAGGTGCCTGCTCTTTCGTTGATCAAAGATGAAAGGAAATGTGTTTTACTCTATTGATTTTAACTGAGAATCGAAGCGGTAAGAGAATTTGTTACACTACGCTTGTTTGAGTGAAGTTCTGCTTTCATTATGCGCTTGCTCATTACATTTTTGTCTGAGTTTATCATTTATCAGAACGACACGATGAAATGCAGGGAGCACCGCGTGATAGGTAATTGCTGCTTTACTTTGGTACAATCTCGGTTGTCCAATATCAACTAATTGATCTCGGGTTTTGTGGGCCCACACATTGGCATCACTAAAACGCCGTCTGTGCTGGCATTGTCTTGTGGCACGGTTCCTGGGACCATTGGACCCAATCGCCGGCTCAGAACTAGTGCTAAGTTAGGTCGTTGTGTCCGGTTTGTTTCTAGTTATTATTTTCAACACGCCATCTGACCATTATGTATACTGGCAGGTAGTTGGAGACTCCGTTTCGTGCTCAGGTACGGCGTTGTATGATAGTTTTTAACCGAAGAGAACGTGCTCGAGTGTATGTAACTGACTCGAGCAGTGATTGGCAATGCTTAAAATGACCCAATAGAATTGTCTAATCATAATTCCTCTAATTTTTGTTTGTTTTTCCAAAGGTTGTAGACTCACCTCAGGAATCAGTAGTTTTCTTCAAACTCTCACGCGTTACAAGTAAAAGAAAACAACTCCCAGAAAGAAGCGGACTTAACTATCGGGTTCATAAACAGCATAAGCGAAGTGTATGGCTAGAGAATCACTGCCAAAATGTTTAGAGGTCTGGTGCTACTTCGGTAAAAAACAAGGAGTAAGAAAAACACTTACAAACAATCGTATCTGATCACGTCTACAGGCCGAGTGGTGCAAAGCATGCCGTTGGAAACTTGCATTGACTGATGCAACATGTCCGATAGGAGACTCTTTGTTCAGGTGGTTGCCATTGGGGTTCTGGGCGGCCGCTATTTGGGCCTTACGGGGTATTCATCTAAATCAGGACTGAAAATTTTTTAAGTTTGATCTATCAGAGAGGTGTCAAATTGCATCTTGGGACAGTTCGGTTATCAATAAATGTATCCTGGGAAGAAGTGACGTTCCAGGGGGCTTCGGAGTGGTTCTAGGGTATTGGAACCCGTTGGAGGGGGGGCACCGAGAGGGTTGCTGGGAGAGATATCTGCCCCATAAGTGTCGCCACCGGCAAAAAGTGGGGGGGCAGCCAAACTTCAACCTGATGCTCACAAAACTTTCAACATCAGGATCAAAACTGTTTGAATTTGGGCTCCTCGTTGCCTTCGCAGCGGCTGGATATAGAATGTCCGGCTTTCTCTCATTTTGACTGAGATCGTAAATTTTTGGCCAAAAGTGGGGCCAGGCCCTTTCCGAGTATGTCTGCCCCATTGCCCCTCTAGATCTGCTCGTTGAGACTCGATGACAGTATGTGGGCCAAACTAATGAAGTGCCTTATAATTTGCTAGTATATGGGTATGGTCGTAGACATCTGCTGCTCCTCTGCCGTCATTTCTTTTTCCAGCAGCACAACAGCAGGCCGTGAGCACAAGACGCCTCTACAGCCGGCTCCCGGGGAGAGGCTACACCTCGGTGACGTAGACAAAATACTGGCCGCACATTGGTGCTGACAAAACTGTGCTGACAGATTAAACGGGACCTGGTTTCCCACGAAACTCCTAAGCCAATAATTTACCGCCAAAGAAAGCACATTCCGAGAGGACGGAACCATTCGATTCCATCGCCATCTCTGGTGCTACATCTGGCTCGGATAAGATTTTGAAACCGACGAGACAGCCCATCATTCCACTCGGTCACGTGAGACCAGGGGTGCGTCCCCCGCCGCCACTGCTGGGGGGCGTGGGGACACAGCACCCAGCCGGTGTTTTTCAGTGCTACCCTGTCAGACAGTTCGGGTTTAGCCGACATCCCCCTCCCCCTCCCCCTCTAGTTTCCCGCTCGCCTTGGTATCTGTCGGTAATCTGGACGGGGGGTAGGTAAGGATTGGTCACGCATGGGTAATCTGCTGCACTGACCTTCTGTTGTGGAGTGTGTTGTAATCGTATTTTAACGAGCGGTTACCAGGGGACCGGCCCGGCTGTTGGACTGTCGCCGTTGCCATCTGCATGTCGCACAGAGGGTCCAGAGCCCAGGGACCATCTGAGCGGGTATCTCTCAGCTTAGCGTGCCTGCATCATGTGATGGAAGGGAAGGATTGTTTTTCAAAACATCCAAAGAGAATAATATCTATTTGCTCAAATAAGCTATGTGGTTGGCTGGAGGTTTTCGTTTTTTTCTGTCTCTTCTAGCTCTGTCTTTGTGTTTAATATTGTGAACGCTACGCTTCCTGCATTTTGATTAGAGTTTGGTTTTGGTTGTGGCATCCCCATTGTTTGGAGCTTTGGCTGGACCAACTGGATCTGTGAGGTCCAGGGTGTTTCTTGTGATCTCACTTTTGTCTAGGTACAATTCTGTCGCCGTCTAGTCTTTTTCACCTTGCGTTGTAAGACTGAAAATGCAAAATTTGTGTTAAAAAAGTGAGGGAAAGAAAGGATCTAAGAGTTCCTTTTCCGGAGCCACAGGGTATTGGATGGTAGAAGTTAGGCATGCCTCGCGTTCACCCACTCAGCTACAAATTCAGCTTAAAATAAATTGGAGGGATCCAAATAAGATGTAGAAATGGTTTCAAAAGCACTGAAGCATTGCAAAATACACTCAGTGCATTCAACAATGAAGCCCTTAAGGCTATCGTGCATTTTAAAACTACCTTTTTGTGCCGGGAATAGAGCCAGCACCTACTTGGCTATTTCGAGGCTTTGCGGACCACATTGAGCTTGGTGATGCAGGGCCCAAGAGCTGAACAAGTGCACAACCTCGAGTCTTTTTCGCTCAATGAATTCATGAAAATAAATTCTTAAATTAGTAAGACATTTCGTTATCCCTTGAAAACCATTGTTAGGTCTAAATCATGTGTTCGGAAAAATGAGCATGCATGTCATCTTGTTACTAGGATTTTTGTATCCGATGACGTACTGAAAGTAACTATTCTGCAGGAATATACCCGCAGGAATGATGCCAGGCCAAAGTGTTTTTGTCTGTCAGAAGTTCTTTGTGGATAAACTTAATCCTGACTTAGATTTAGTTGCGTTTTCGTACACCGAGGCTGAGACCGGAGTTCGATATGTACCATTTCGACACCGTTCAATAAATTGGGGAGGGAAGGCTACACTCAGTTCACATGCAACATGGGAGTCATTACAAACTGGGCTATCCATGCCACAGTAAAACGCTATCAGGTAAAAATGTCAAAGGTCAGCGATGAAACTTTTAGAACACTCACGCGGGCAAGACAGCAATCTATATATGTTGTGCTCATGTCCGTGTTTCGTGAGCAAAGTGACGAGTCTGGCGTTTTACAACACTGTTTGATGTAGACACCGGGTTATAAGGTCATCGTGCAACCGGGCGCCAGCAAAGTATAACATTCTGAAGTCAGAACGTAGCTGTCGGTATTCGCAGCATTCGGGCTTAGATAACTGTGTTGCAGCTTGAAATAACTTCATAGAGAGTTAATCCTGAAGGGAGGACCGGTAAAAATTTTACATGTCGCAAATGGGAAGCATTAGGTTTTTGGTTCATGGCCGGATCCAAGATCTCCGATAGGGTGGGCACCATCCGGAACAGGGGGTGCCACTTTTTGGTGGTAAAACCTATCAGGTGGGCGCCATATCCATCTTGGGGACGCTGATACTCCTAGCCTGGGGAAGCGGCATTTTAGGGGGTGCCATCGACCTTTCGGGAGGGGGGAGGCGAATGTCGATCGGTAGGACAAATGCCCCTACTTGACCCCTGGAACCGCGTAAGTTTGGCTTTTAATTTTTATGGTTTGACGCGGCTACATGAGTGGTTGTATGTTCGCGGGCTATCTTTTTGTTTATTTCCGTTAAACGTAGAGTTCATGTTCACCCTCTTGGTCAATCGTGATCGCGCAGAGTCATTTGTGAGACGGTAATACTTTGGTAAGAATTAACATGACGTTGTATTCAACTCTTCGAGATTTATGATAGAATCACAAACAATCGCTTCTAAATCCCAAACGATGACGATAGTGAAAGCATTAGCGTCGCCCCCGGCAAAAAAGTGAGTCAACCTGATACTGTCAGCAAACCTTCCACGTTAGGACCAAAACCTGTTCGAATTTGGGCTCCTCGTTGCCTTCCGTAGCGGCTGGTTATAAAAATGTGTGGTTTTATCCTATTTTGATTGATATCAGGAAATTTTGGGCCCAAAATTGGGGGGACTCCCAAAGAGGGGGCCTCCCTCTGCCCCCCCTTTCCGACGCCTAAGAGTGAAGGTGACCGGTGATGTGTTTCAGTGCATAAACGTCGCCACCAGCAAAAACTGAGGAGTCCATACAGTTTTCCGCCTATTGCTGGCAAGAAGCTCAATTTCATTTCAAAAGTAAATAGGAAACTCCTCCACTTTGGGTTCTTTATTACCTTATACACGCTTTGGTTATAAGATTGTCGGATTTTCCCAACTGAACAGAATTTTGGACATTTTTCATGAAAAGTGGGGGACCGAGCCTCTGCGCTCAGTCTTTACTATGGTAACACGTATGCCTCAGCTATTGCCAGTCGCTGACCCCAAGGAATGCCTAAAAATCTTTATTTGCGTCGGCGCACTGCAATGGCCTTTCACGATAGCTTCTGACAGGGGTGTCGATTTGCGAACATCAATGGGGGTACCCAATGTCGCGGAAGGAAAAATTTAATGAACACAATATGAAAGGAGATACCATAATATTTTTTTTAATGTGTTATGTATGTATGGCGGCATTTGAATCTAAATGTTATCTTGCCATCACAGTTCTTTTGAATCCTGAAAATGATGAACAATAAAACTTAAACGGTATTTTAACTCTAACTCGATATTTCATCCCGGGTGCCCGGACAGCCCCAAAGAGTGTACAGCCCTGCATGGTACCTCTCATACTGGCGGCGGAACTGGGGGCACCGAGGCACGGTGCCCTCTCCCCTATAAATAAGAAATTTTAACACTAACCCGGTCGCGTTGACTGGAAAGAAATGGGTTAAAAAGTCCATGGTGCCCCCCTCCCTTGAAGGGAATGTGGCACCTTGGTCGAATCTTGGAATTTAGTGGAATTAGGCGTACTTTTAGCCGAAAATAATGAAACCACTCATGATTTCTCTGAAAATGTGCAATAAGCTCAATATTTTGATTTTTAAATACTCCTCTAGGAAAAGAAATAAATACCAGCCTGTGGATGATGTCATGATCTGGCAACCACTGCCATACTTGAAACGCTTCAAGGGCTTCAATTGACTGATGCTCATCGTGACGTCAGCATATGGCGTCACACCAACAGCCATGACAACTGTGGCCTGCTGCTATAGGGGTACAAGAGGGGTACCTACATTGCAGTTAGGTTTTAGCTTTTTCTACGGAAATTTCGAATTCCAAGACAAGTGATATATTGAGCACCGGGGTTTCCGACTTGCTTTACAACTTGGCTATCTCAGTTAAAATCTCGTTATTTAAATTCAGACGTTCCGCCGTCACTGTCGTTCATTAAAATCCATGCAACAACCCACCACTGCTTTATTTAGAGACTGTTCAGCTACCGTTTTCACTGGCATGTGCCGTGCTATGAAGGTTTCACAATTCGACTTTAAACATTTTGAGCATGCAAAAAAAATAGCCGTAAAAAAACTGTCGCCGCCCGAAAGTATTTAATTAAAGCTGCTAGATGTTTCATTATTGTCCTCGCACATTCTCGTATCAAAATTCTTGTACGCTGTATTGTTTCAGTCAGTACAGACATTTTATCAGAAAAATCAACATCTACCAACAAACGAATTTCTTTCGCTAGGATTCGCCCTTTCAATGCTTAACGCTACTTGTGAGGTCACCCACTGCCTCGATTCCACCAAATTAGATACCTATAATGCAAATGCTGAGAGTTGAACGTCTTGATCCAACAACGATACATAAACAGGTTCTTACAATGGGATTCTTGTATAAGGTTTTACTTTTAACAAAAGCTACAAATTACCTTGCCTACGTTTCGGCTATTCCGCCTTGATCATGGCAATAAGATGAAATAAGATACGCAGGAAATATGTACATGAAAGAAACAAGTTCGTGCATTGTATCGCAAATATTGTCCCTACCGTTTGAATCCTTTTTGAATTTTTCAGAACTAGGTATATGCCGAGCATGCAAACACTTCATGAAAACCTCTCGTCGGAAAACAGTTTAGAAAGCAGTCGGAAACAGTTCACAATACGCTGTAACTATCTAACACCAATTTGTTTCACCATCGTGTATAAACGATACATACATGTTCACAAGATAAAATTAAACAACAGCTAACTAGGAACGGCGACGGCATCTGGGAGATTAATAGCGGAGTATTATAGCATACAAACCGATTTTTATAGGCCTAAAGATAGCAAGTCGGACAATCACGGTTAGAGGGCCGTGCACAGTGGCTTCTGGCGGCCTGGAGGCCGAGGGGCGGCGACATCCAAAGGATGTGATAACTGATAGGGAAATGGCGTACGCTAAAGGAATACAGTGGTGTTCATGTCATTAAAATATATGTACATACTTATCAGTTAATTCCCTCGGGCATCTTGTGCTGTGCCTTGGACCCGTATTGTTCACACGATTAGAACTACTTGCCTCTCTGCCTCAAATTGTCATTCTAGCATTTTAAACTTCTAGTGTTGCACACGCATAAAATGTCAGGCTGTAAGTCACATTCACCGTGTGTGTTGTATTTCTAATAAGTGTGGCAATTTTAAAAAGTCTTGGAAAGCCGCATCATCTAGCCTGATACCGAAAAATAATATGGACTCGATATTGGTGCCCGCAATTTTGTCCGCCAAGCATACTCATATACCGAACTCATTTAATGAACTCGCTCTCATTTTTTCCAGTGTTATCGGCACTGCACATTGCACAAACACCTAACACTTATATCCACCCACGTGCACAGAATGTCCCCTACACCTGTCCCCCTCCCTCAGTCTGCCAACAGGCACTACAACAACCATTGTCAACACCACACCTGTTACAATCCGCCCGCGACCCCTCCCCACCGATGCTTGAACTCGGCGTCAGCCGCGCCCAGCGTGACCTCCGTGACCTCTGCGCCCGCAGGCAATCGCGGCTGCCAGTGGATGGCGGACGCTGATTGGTGGAGACGCGCTCACTTGTATCGTGAGAAATTCCGCGAACATTTCTCCATGAAAATGATAGAGCTTTAAACTATTAACCAGGATAGGTATAAACATTGTTTTTCAAACATTTATAGCAATACCTTGCTCTTTATTAGTTTGATTATTTTCCACAACATCCGAGGCTGCTCTTCGGTGCAGGCGAGACGGCGGCAGTCAGTACAGGCTAGCCGGCGGCCGAGTTCGCTAAAGTCTGGAGTGTCGTGATGGGTTTCTGCTGAGTGGAGAGGATTGGGGACCGGTCCCAAGGTGACTGACGGAAGGAGGAGAGAGACGTTCTTAAATCCAAAACTTAGCTGTCGGACGAGAGTGAAGACTAATAGGGAGCGCTGCCGAAGTACAACCAGGTAATATACCAGAAGAGGGAAACACGTGCTGATTTGCTCCGTGCTGGATGGTGAAAAGGCACAAAATATAATTCGGGTCTCGAAACATCATCGATGTTTATTGTCCATTATTTCTTAGGCTTTCCATTTTTTTGCTAAAATATTAAGTTGTAGGTCAGACGCAGAATGACAAACGTACTAGACGTGTTTGTTGATAATTTCCTCTATTTACGCATTTTACCTTTTGGTGCAGGTGTCCGAATCACCATTGGGGGTGCCCAGTAAATCATTGGGGATGCTTTGGCACCCCCAAAGAGATGAAAATACACACCCCTGGCTTTTGAGTTCAAACTAAGGAGAATGGCGTCTCTCAGAGCAGGCCTGCTCGGTTTGGTCGTGTCGCCGTCGGTACGTGCATAGTGGGTCTAGAGCGGCGTACCGCAGAAGTGCTGCTGTTAAATCCCTGACCGCTTGCCGCTGGCGTTGGTAAAGGTGCTGGACGACTAGTCTCTATCCATTACGCATTGTAACTGGGCTGTCGGACTCTGTCTTTGCAACTTGTAGTGGACTGAAGTACGAAAAATAAACTTACCGTTGGTCTACTAGGTCGGTATATCGGTATATATCCATGCATGTCATGCATCATACCGCGCATTTCTGCTTCTGATCTAGGCTCTTTCCTCAATAACATTTTGTTAAAATTTGAGCTAGTGCCTATTCCATTTAATTCCTCAATAAAACCCCGTCCCGTGTTTATCTCAGCAGGCAAAGCTTTAGCAGTCATGGCAGGTGACTGGGCTACTAATTTTTATCCCCATAGATTTTGCTTCTCTTAGTTGCAGACTTTTCTGACAATAACTACAATATGTAAAGTACATGGTGCGCAAACTATATTTCTTTGCGTTGTTCAGGAATGGATGCGTGCATTGTATATCCACCGTTGCATTCCTTGTGAAGTTTTCTGTCAGGACCCTGCAGCCAGACGTCTCGGTTGAAGGTTGCACCTGCCAAAGCCTCCACTACTCGGCGTCTGCTCACCCTGGGTCAGGCGTTATCAGATAAGGTAGCTGCGATTGGATTGCAAATACCACCGGCCCCCGACACTGCAGTCGCCGGCCGGCGACATCGCAGTCGCCTTCTATGGCGCGCTCAGCGCCATACGTCTGGTCTCTACGGCGCCGCGGCACTTATTCGGTCACTCGCCTCGCTCAGTCACTCTCGCCAGAGACGCAGCACTCATCAGCTCGGTCACTCTCGCCAGAGCCGCAGCACTCATCAGCTCGGTCACTCTCGCCAGACCCGCAGCACTCAGCTCGGAAGCTCTCGCCGGAGCTGCAAAACTCACCAGCAGCGCAGCTATTGCCAGCTCGGTAGCTGTTGGCAGATCTGGCGCTCCAGTTAGTGCTGGAGCCATCACCAGCTCAGTAGCTTTGGCGAAACCTGTAGTTCCCCGCAGCGTCCCAGACCGCTCGGACGCACGTTATTGCTATAAGCACCTGGATCTCCTTGTCGGTGTAACCGAGCTTGGCGCCCTCGTTTCTCGTGCATTGTTAAGCTGTGTAACATAATTTCCTGTGGTACTTTCGTGTTGAGGTTATCGGAGACATCTTCTGTTAGTTAGGGGCTTTTTTATAAGGCCTTCTGTGCAAGGCACCTTTGCCCGCCTCTAAAATGAAAGACATCTTCTGTCTCACACCCTGCTTTTGTACGCTGAATAGTCGGATTTAACTTAATTTAATAGTAGGATGCACCCTTGTCATTTGTTACTTCTGGCCCAATGCTCTGTTCACTTCGCCCCGTCCTCCTTCATGCAGAGGTGGGTCTAAATCAAATACCGCGGGAGGTCAGCCCAGGTAAAATCGTGCAAAATGGTATTAACTAAACAAAAACTAAAACTTGACTGAAAGCGGGTACAATTTGTTAATGTTAGGGAGGGGTGCAGGGCCGGATTGGTCCCCGCGCCTGGCTCCGTCTCTGCCATCCCGAACCTGTTGGTGATTTCCGCCTCCACCCCGTCCTTCCCGTTGCCGGCTCAGACCCCGTGTGATTTCCGCCTCCACCCCGTCCTTCCCGTTGCCGGCTCAGACCCCGTGTGATTTCCGCCTCCACCCCGTCCTTCCCGTTGCCGGCTCAGACCCCGTGTGCCCCGCGTTTCGTGTCTGTCCTGATCGTGACATTAACTACCGTGTTACGCCTGGCTCTGTAATTGAGTGACCCTGACGGTGTCGTGGACGCTTCCGTTTGAGTCGCACCGTTATACCAATCATCTGCAGCCGTCTGCGGCCACCAAACCACTACCCCCGGAGCCACCCTGCACCAGACATCTGCACCCCTGTGACAGCTAGTCCACTGGAGCCTTGTATCTCCTCTGCACCAGCTGACGTGGCTGCTCCGCCCGCCGCCGTTCTTACACCGGCGCCCAGCGCCGTCGCGTCGCCGGCGGCGGGCGGTGAGCGGCAGCCACGTCTGACGAGCACGTGTTGAGCCGTCGGCGGCGTCGGCTGTGCCCGTGTCCCCCGTCTGTCAGCTCCGCCCCTCCCCTCCGTCTCCTGCCGACGGGTCCCCCAGAGCTACGGACGATGCTGGGGTCACAGTGGCGCGGGCGTGGTGCGTGTTGCTAAGACGCTTAGACAGAATGGCAGTGGTATGAAGTTGGTACTTAATGGAAGAGTTTTGTTTATTTGTCCCCATGTGAGAGGTGTATTTCCAAACGGGCTCATGCCTCCCCCATGGACTAGTGATGTTATGCATGAGGAACTGTTATTGTCTACTCTGTAACAGTTGTCTGAGAAAAGTCTCCCGGTATAACCTGCGTATACTCCGATCGAAACAGAAAATTGAAACATCCATCCCGATTTTACGGCAGAAACTAGCAGTTCCAATCGTGTAGGAATGAATGCGTCGGAACACGGGCGGGAACTTGGAGCCCAGCGGTGGCTGCTGGGCTGCCTGCCGGCAGTTGCGATCTGTCGGAAGCGGCGTGGCCCCATCTGCCGCCCCTCAACCACGGCCCTTGTGTGTCTTCGTCTGTCGTCTATCAACAACAACACTCGCCGCGCCCTGGCGTCCCGCCGGGGAGGGGGGGCGTCGCCGGCTGGGTGGCGCTGGGCGCTCGAGGCGGCTGCCACTGCCGAGTTGTGTGACCCGCCTGGGAACGCGCCGGTGAACCACTGAGGCGCCACTGGTGTCGCGGGAAAACAATTCTGAGAGGTTACAGATGACGGGCGAACGTTGGCCATGCCCCAAAAATGTTTTAAAAGGCGTGGAAAGGCGTGCGCGTTAGAGTAAGTTTTAGGTTACCCACACTCTTTACTGCTGGCTTCTAAAATAACATTGGGTTGATTGCCGAAGACGTCCGGTTTTTAGCAACTCATGCCCATTTTGATGATGTATAAATCAAGCAGGGGAAAAATGATAATTTGTTGTCGAGGCTGGTTTTCAATAATAAGGTGCCACATTCCCTTTAAAGGAAAGGGAAAGGGAATGTGGCACCTTCACAACGTGATTTTAACTGAGATAGCCAAGTTGTAAAGCAGGTCGGAAAACCCGATACTCCTTATTTCATTTGTCTTGGAACTCGATATTTCGGTAGAAAAAAGCTAAAACCTACCTGACACCAGCCTCCTTCAGCCCCCGTCGCCGGCGGCCTTTGTTGTGAGCTACTGGTGTGACGACATATGCTTACGTCACGATGAGCATCAGCCAATCGAAGCCCTTATGGTAGTGGCTGCCAGATCGTGACATCATCCACAGTCTGATATTTATTTCTTTTTCTAGAGGAGTATTTTTAAAAACCAAATATTGAGCTTATTGTACATTTTTCAGAGAAATCGTGAGTGGTCTCATTATTGTTGACTAAAAGTACGCCTAATTACACTAAATTCCAGGATTCCACCAAGGTGCCACATTCCCTTTAACGAGTTCAAACGTGTCGGCCGCCGCCTCCGCCGCTTAGTGTTCTTTTCTGCACGCCGACTGGGTTTTAGCTCCCCTCCCGAACCAACCGTCTGAATCCGCCCCTGAGTGAGTGGGTACTTTTCAGCGAGGACATGCTGCATCTTATTGGTAGAAATGTCAACGTTTTATTTCCATTCCGCCGCTTAGCGGTGCAAGTCCGTCCGGGCCCATAAACATCAGTTTCTTTTTTCATATCCATGCTCTCTCGTAAAGCTGCCATTAAAATCTAATGTTCATACCCCTGTGGCTTGGGCGCGTGCAATGCACACTGGGTTAGTGCTAAAATGGTTTATGGATACTTGGCTTTTCCTCGAACAACTTAATCCCTTCAGCAGGCTTGCTGCACCGCCAAACACCGATCACCTCGGCTTGCAGCGTTTACGGCTTTGGCTTTCTTCCAGTGGCGGCGTCTGTAGTTAGGTTCACTACAATTTGAAGGCTTGGTTCTCCACAGCCCCTGCCGTTTCCTATATGTACCCACCATCGTGCACCACTGCAGGCCACGGTTGAATGGGCGCGGTCGATTTCGATCAGGAGAGAAGTAAACTACAACCCGAGGAAGGGTTCGAAAGTCGCTCCCATTCAGTGGCCAAAGTCCTGAGCCGTCGGCAGCCGGCGGCGGCACCCCTCCCCTCCCTCACCCGCGGCCTTGAGGCAGGCCTTCCGACCAATCGGACGGGGAGGCGCGATATCCCCGGGCCGGGTTGAGGTAATCCTGGGAGGCTGAAAGTCGGCTGCCGTCGCCACCGTGTCATCTCTCTGCTCCGGCCGGCACGTGCCGGGCCGCAAGATAACACCGATGGGAGTGTGACGTCACATCAGCACGTCAGCGGTGACGTGTGACGCGGCGTCGGCGGCGCTGGCCTGCACTGAAGCATGAGCGCGGCCGTCTAAACACTGTCACTGGCATTTTCAGCAGCCGGAACCGGCGCCGGCGCGAGGTCACGTGACCGGCACGCGGGCTGGCGCCGGTGTCCGGGGTCTTTACTGCTCTCGGCTGAGCCTGGTGGTAAAGTAAGCAGTGCTTTAGCGTAACGGACAACACCGCCATAGCTATGTTTCTCCAGATTTAACATCTGAGAGGGAGATAGTTCTGCTATCACAAAAAAGCAGATACCCATTAGCCAACTGCTCGTTTTATCATCGTGTTATGTGTTATGTTACGGGGGAGGGACCAATGAAGTCATGCTAAATTTTACCCGCACTTTAAAGTGGTTCGTTCACCCCATCGCTCTCATGGAGGGAAGGGTATAGGCACCAAGATGACCCGTGGCAATGCCTGGCGCCGAAGTGTCACTGTCCTGGCGAACTAAATGCCATTGCTAAAGCGGATCCAGCGGAAGATGCAGCGCTCAGTGCCCCAATAGGACTGTGGTCCAGCGTAGTGGCCCTCTAGCCCCACCGGCTCAATGCGATTTGCTGCCCTCTTGATTTGTCATGCCTCAGGAAATGACCAGACAGGCCTAACTGGCGCCCTATCCGCAAATCCTAGATTCCTGTCAATACTCTTTTTTAAACCTTGCGTACCACATTGTAAAATGTGAACAAGTTAATTGGGCATTCTTCACTCACGAACGAACGACAGCTCATGCATATCAGGATCAGGGCAAGAATGGATGTAGGTACGCGTCAGAGGTGCAGAAGGGGAAATAGATGCCCCTTTCAACATTCAAGTCTCATGTCTGAAATAGAGAAGACAGTACCTAGTGGAATATGCCTTCGCTGTTTCAGGATTCGTTCATGGCATACTTTTTTGATAGCGTATTTGCCGCTTAGGGATTATTTCTCAAAAGGTGGCTTAAAATGCCCTACTAAGGGCATTTTGCGCCCTCGTCCTACCGGGGAGGGTCGTGTTCGACCCCCTGTCTAGATTTTTTGCATTAGAGGAAGATAGAAGGACGCGGTAAGTTGCAAGGTATTACTTGTCGCCTGAGCTCCTTGATGTTTTTTTATTTTTGAATCTTGGTCAATTAGAAACCTTATTAGGCTAGATAGATCACCTGAACAATATGCCAAAACTACACAAAGCAGTCACTACACACGGGTCTGCGAGAAGGTGCACAACATCACAGAAACATGTTTTAAGACATTTGCAAAGTTCTGCATGTGCAATGTAATGCCTCAGAATCTCAAAAGGTCGACGAATTACCTTTGCAACTAGCTATAATCTGGTGACTTTTGGCCTGTCCGGATTTGGAATTAGTTGCAGCGTTAGTAAAACGGTTTCTTATACGCCTGAATGTGTTCGGCACATACTGCTTCATGCCAAAATAGGTCATTTCAGGCCACTAAGCTTGACTGAGCTTAGAAAGTTAAAGGTCAGAAGGACATCCGAGAGTCATCCACGTGCTCGGCAACTGACGCTGGCCGTTCCTGAAAACATATGTGTTATATCGCACTGGTGAAGGTCACTTACGGTCACATTTTGACCTTTGGTGTGGCTTTGGACCTCGAGGGAGCCTTTTAAAAAAACCGTCGAAGATATAACAGTCTGGTGTCAATCTTTGGATGATTGACATGATTAATTGGACCACCCTAGGTCATGTTTGACCCCCACCCACGCAGCCGACCCGGCTTTAAGACCCGGCGGCTTCCCTGAACCAGGAGCAAGCTGGCTCCCGAGAAACCCTTCCAACAGGGAAAGAGTTGGCGACGCCATATGACCCCGGCATTTGGTGCGTCGATAAGCCCTAAAAATTATTATTATCATTATTGTTGACCCCCACCTTGTTTGACCTCGAAAGATTCAGCCGTCAGAAAATCACCGAGGTAAGTGCTGGACACTTTGTTGAACGTATCAGGCCCAAGGCGTGCCATTTTTGCATTATAAAATCGGGTCGCTGCCCCATGGAATATGCTCAAGAGGTCAAGTGCCTTCATTAACGCAACTGCATTGCAGTCTGAAACCTAAGTTAGAACTTATTCCGTGCAAAATTGTTGTTCCTGCATCAAGTGCAGCGAGTGAGACGGCTAAGACCTCGTCCTTACTAGTCTTGGGAATGACAAAATATATCCATGAGCCACCATGACCCATACTTAAGATTTAGTCAAGATGTGCGAAATTAAACGGGTTTCACATCTCCTGGACGGGAATGCGCTAAACCAAACGGTTTTTTTCTGCAATACCGAAAACAATGGTGAATGGGTCGATTCGTCTCCCGGTAGGGCAGGGGTTAAGACTACAATTTTTCTTTGGCTGAAGGTTAAGGACACCACCGGATTCGAGGAAAACACGCGGAAAAATAATTCAAACGAGATTACTCAAGTGTAGTGAGGAAAAGTAATTCGAAAAAGTTTATTCCATGCCCATGGAGGCGATGGAAAATGGTGAATTTGTTGGTATTTCTTTTGATGACTTTATCCACGGCAAAATAATGGTTGGGGCCAGGGTCAGCTCCCAGCGGCGCGCCGGGTCCAAAGCTAGTGGATGAATACGGTTGGACTTTATATTTATGCGGTACGACTTTATTGGCCTAATATATACGTGTGGACACCGGTGGACGGTAGTGCTGGATTTAAATCATGACAATGCACAGTTTAATGCCCCGAAACTGACCCTTTAAAACAAAACGTACTGTAGATGTTTCTTTTCGGCAGGTTTGCCCATCCTCGCCCACTTTCCGTGTCTGTAGTTGCCGCTGTTGATGTCTGTAGGCACAGTCCACGTGCGCTCCCGGCGACCTGCTTATAAGACACGCCATAGGCCCTTCGCTGGAACTTGCATGATGTGTTTTGGTCACACTCAGGAAGAAATTTACAAATGATGACCATAAACCGAGCTCACTCCGGACACACCTCGCCTGCCGTCTTGGCCAGACCTGAGGGGCGCCCCAGTTCTGGCACCCTCTCTGCTAGGCAGAACGCCTCTGCACGGCCGCCGCTCCGTGCCGCTCTAATCGCAAATTGGCCCTGAAATTGCGCGGCCGGCCGGGCAGAGCCGGGGCCGGCCGGCCGTCGCTGCTGCGCTGGCCTTGAGGCGGCCGTCGCCGGCGTGCCCTCCGTAAAGGGTAGCGGGCGCCTGCCGGCCGGACGCGGTCAGAGCTGGCGCTGCTCACGTGGCCGGTGGCGCAGGGGAGGAGGACTGGGGGACCCGCCCAGAGAGGGGCGAGGACCGGGAGACCCGCCCAGAGAGGGGGCGAGAACTGGGGGGACCCGCCCAGAGAGGGGATGTGGACTGGGGATCATCCCAGAGAGGGGATGTGGACTGGGGATCATCCCAGAGAGGGATGAGTGGGGAACCCGCCTGGAGAGGGGAATGAGGACTGGGGGATTCGCCCAGAGAGGGAGTGTGGAGTGGGTAACATCTGGGATGAGGACAGGGGGCCCGCCCAGAGAAGGAATAATGACTGAGGGTACCCGCCCAGAATGAAAATGAGGATACAGGGACCCGTCCAGAGAGGGGATGATTACTCGGGGACTCACCCAGGGAGGGGAACAGGAGGGTGGAGGGGACCCACCCAGGGAGGAAATGAGGACAGGGAGGACCCTTCCAGAGGGGGATGGAGACTGGGTGACCCACCCAGTGGGCTTTTGTTAACACGGATTTAGACTGTGATGAAGAGCTTTTGCCGTTTCCCACGTGTCTCGTTTTGATGCGTTTGATATTTCAAGCTGCAAACAGAAGTTATTTACGTTGCTCTTGCTTTAAGCGAGAAAATGCTGCAAGGTTATTGTTAGACAAGCGGGATGCTGGATAAAAATACAGTGTGCATTGAATGTATCGAGGTACAAGCTAGCATGTATAGATATCAAACATGTTAGTAAAGCTGTTGATCGGATTTGGGGTCTGTTGTGATATCAATTGAAATTACCCGTCCTGCGTTGAGCTGCTGCGGGTGTTTTCTTCACAGCTGGCCCGGGTGTTTGACATTGCTTCACGCAAGAAAGGGATGCCTTTATAATCCTTGGAATGCCGAAATCTGGAGGATTAGTTGGCATGGGACTTCCTTGATGCAGATGTACTGATAGCCGTAGAGAAAGCCTGCTGCCGATACAAAATTGGTTATGGGAATCGCCCAAAATTGGCAATATTTACCTTCTTGTTTATCCAGCCCAATCTCCCGTTACTCATGGGTGAGGCCACGCCCTAACAGAAATGCAGATCCGTGTCGGACTAAAATTGCTTAAACACAGAAACCTATATTTATTTTCCTAACCATGATAATAAACTCCAGATTATAGCATAGATCAACCAAACGAATTTGAAAATGGTATAGTTAAAATACATGAAGTCTAAAAATTCAATCTAACATAATTTTAGTACGAATGTAAAATGAGCTCACGCATTCCTGAAAGGATCAGCAAGGGGTACTAACGTTGAAACTTAGGCTTCGGTACTTGAAGGGCCAATCCTGTCTCGTCTTTGGCTGCCGTCATCACGCGGATCCTTTGACGTAAGCCGCCCTCCGTCCATGCCAGCGGGCAGCCGTGGCAGCGTAACCGGTCCCTGAGCGCAAGATGCAGCGCGGTAAGGCTGTCCCCTTTGTCGGCTTGCTGTGGTCCTCGATGCATTAAATACTTGGCTTGTCGTTTGTGGAGGGTTCTGTTAAACGGACTTGAAAATGTCATAGCAGCGCAGTACTTGGAGAATAACAAACATTTGCAACACGATATGTTGCTAATTGTGCTGAACTGTCGCTGGTTGTAGTAATCCGTTCATACTCAGAATATGTCTACTCCCGCAAGCAAAGGAATGTAATGGTGTTGCAGATGAGCGTCGCCAGGGGGCAAAACAGTGAGGATCCCAGTGAACCTTCAATCTGCTGCCGACAATAAATGTTCCCCTCTCGAACCAACAGCTCATCGGAGATGAGCTCATTGCTGTCCTCCGCTCTCGCTAGTAGCGACATTTCTCAGATTTCTTCCCAATTTGGTTGATCGATTTTTCATGGAAAGTGGTGGGTGGGGTGGAGGTGGGCCCACTGGCCCCGCCTATTCCGACGCCATGTTCCGGAGGCTCTGGCTCTCCTCCACCGCCGAGTTTCCGCGTTCTGCCGCGCCGCTGGGGGCCGAGCCCTCAGCCGTTCGCCGGATACCGGCCAGTGTTGTGGCACGTGGTTTACGGCGTCGTAAACGCCTCGGCCACTCCGGCGTGGGACAGCAACGATCGCCGCCCTCCGCCTCCTCTGTCATCCATCTCTCTGTCAGACTAGGCGCTGCTCCGCCTCCCCGTCAGACGCGGCGCCCCTCCGCCCCTCCGTCAGGCGCGGCGCCCCTCCGCCTCCTCTGTCAGACGCGGCGCCCCTCCACTTCCTCCGTCAGACGCGGCGCTCCTCCTCCTATGTCAGACGCGCCAACTGAGCGGAACATGGCGCTGGCGGCAGGGCTCGGCAGTTGAGGACCTGTTCCTCTGCCGCTGCTGCTCTGTATTCCAGGCACGCACGGGTGTAGCGCCGCTGCGGTCGACGCACGATCCCAGGCCGCCGGCGGCACCACCCAGGTCGCCTGCGGGCCTCCGCGGCATGCCACCAGGCAGGGCTGGCGCTGTCTTAGAGCAAGTGTGGGATGTGCAGCTTGAGGGGTAGGGGAAGGGGATCAGAGTATTTGGAGGCAGGCGAGATATAGGCGGATTTGAGATATTTTGGCCTCCTCACAATACATTGAAAAACACTAAAACTAACACTTATTGTGTGAATTTTGATACTATTTCCGTTCTTGGAACGTCTTCAGATCGATTTTAATGAATTGATATTGATAAACACAATTGCATTAATACCGATCTGAAGACGTTCCGAGAACGAAATATTATTGAATTTCATACCATAAGTGTTTGTTTTAGTGTTTTCAAGGCATTTTGAAGAGGTTAAACAAAACTTCATATTTATTTTGGAAGGAGACACATTTACAAAGGATTTTGAACTGATATACCAATGTAGTAGAGCATGTCAACAATTATTGGCTCGATATTTGATTTTACCCAGAATTCACGGTTAGCAGCGAATTAATATTTTTTGTAGGAATGGGCGTCGCACAGGCTCCGCGCGGGTCTCTGCCATTGCGAAGCCGCCGCCACCAGGCATTAGGCCATAGGGGACGTGGCGTAGTAACCGTGCGATTTAATTCGTACCCTCATCGGAATGTTGCTGCTCTGTGAAAGTGCATAAGTGAAAAATATGAAACCAGGGGTTTTACGGTATGCTCTACGCGCAGAAGGGGTTTTATAGAGTCGTCAATCCTCACCTTTTTGGGAGGGGTATAGGGAAAGCTTGGGATGGAAGTCTAATGACCCCGTACCAAACTGGTTTCCGAATGCCTTATATTTCGTTAAATACGTTTTCTTTCTTGGCGCTGTCAGCAGAACGGTCCTCAAAGGAGTCCCCCTGGAAGTCAGTTAAAATGACGTTTTCGGTGATTTCAACAGAATCTCGCAGCTCTGACGGTAACCCTCGAGCACGCTGCGAGAAAATATCTACTGCACTAACCAGTGGCGGATACAAGGAGGGAGGCTAGGGGCTCAAGCTCTCACCGTCAAATGTCGAAGTGCCCGTAATTAATACATAGCGGGAGGCTGATCCGAAGCAATTCCGGGGAGGCTGGAGTCCCCTAGCCCCATCCCCGAAATGAAGCCTGGATCCGCCACTGGCCCTAGCCATACCGGCGATGACGTGCGTGCTGGGAACTGCTGGGGTGGCGCGGCGGCTGACCCTGATGAACTCGGTGGGTAATATAGGGATGTAGCCACAGCTGGGCGGGAATACAGCTTCCCAAAATCTCGTTAGCGCCATTTGTATGCAGTGTGAGCGTCTAGCGAGCCCACTTCCGCTATCCTGCTCCGTCACGGCTGACAAGACAAAGCAGATGACTTTCGAATTACCAGCCTCATGTTGAGTGAGTCAGGTGCGTGATGCTCCTGTTAGGCTGATTCAAACTCTCTAACCTCGTGATCACTGTCGGACTGGTTCGTCTCCGCTGTATCAGGTCTGAGCTGCGCGTCCGGCGCGTCATAGGCGGATCCAGGGGGCACCCGTCCCCTCCCGATCAAACCTTGTTCCGCCCTGTTAATGACCTCGACGCTTCGTCTTACACGTCTCTCCCAGGATGCGAGCATACGTGCATTGGTGATAAGATCTCCCCCCCACCCACCTGGGGATGCCCCTGCTCCCCAGATCGGAGATCCTGGATCCGCCTATGCCACACGCAGGGTCGGCACCGCTGCGCGGCGCCTCATCGATAGGCGGGTCCTCGGAGAGGAGGCCCGGTGATACCGGGCCCTCAGCAGGCCCGCTGTAGAGATGGGAGATAGGGGCGCTGACGCGGCGCCGGCGTGTGCTGGCCGGGGGTGCTGTCAGGGCTACTGATGGGCTGGTGGGGGACGCCGACCATTCACCGCTGATGAGGGGAGCGTGGAGAAGTCAAAGGCTTCACAGTCACCGGAGGCACGCGAGATACAGGCGGATCCAATATTTGCGATGGGGGCACTAGGATATGAGGAGGGGTACCATTGGGATCAGAGGGGTGCTTCTTTTGTGCAGCCTATCAATTAAGATGGAAACATATCGTATTACGGGGGCGCTAACATCTCATCTTGGGGCGAGGTTGAAAGCGGCTTTTCAAAGGGAGGGGAAGGGGGGTGTCCAGAACGTTTCAAGGGGACGCCGAGGGCCAAGGCTCGATCTCACTCCTGCATCTCTGTATGACGCGAGAGAAACAGGTTTTGTAAGATGTTGAACAGGGTACCTATTGGTGCTGTCGAAGTCAAGGTTGTCCCAAGAGCTGATGAGAAAGGGTGCGCCCTCCTATGACTTGGCTATAACTCTGATTGATATAAGTGTTTCTTTGTAAAGGCATGAAGTTCCACTATGTTTAGGTCTACTTACTAGAAATGGAGAATGGTTGTAGTTTTTCCCTGCTCTTATCTCCGCACAGTCCCCCCCTGGAGGAATGCCTGGTTCGCCTACAAAAGGCATCTTTCTCACTTGGTCGCACCCCTCTGCGGGAAGCGTGCTATACAACCGTAGAAGTGAAGGTACCCAAAGTCATACCACTCAGTGAGAATGACCGGTGCAGATCTCTGACTGCCTCTCCCTGGGTTTGTGGTCCGCCCCCGTGAATGTCCACCGCAGAGTCTGTGGTCCGCGCTGGTGACGGTTCGACAGCAGGGTCTGCGGTCCGCGCCGGTGATGGTCCATCGTAGGGTCTGCGTTTCGCGCCGGTGATGGTCCATCGTAGGGTCTGCGGTTCGCGCCGGTGATGGTCCATCGTAGGGTCTGCGGTCAGCGCCGGTGATGGTCCATCGTAGGGTCTGCGGTTCGCGCCGGTGATGGTCCACCACAGGGTGTGCGGTCCGCGCCGATGATGGTCCATCGTAGGGTCTGCGTTTCGCGCCGGTGATGGTCCATCGTAGAGTCTGCGGTTCGCGCCGGTGATGGTCCACCACAGAGTCTGCGGTCCGCGCCGATGATGGTCCACACAGGGTGTGCGGTCCGCGCCGATGATGGTCCATCGCAGGGTCTGCGGTCCGCGCCGGTGATGGTCCATCGTAGGGTCTGCGGTCCGCGCCGGTGATGGTCCACACAGGGTCTGCGGTCCGCGCCGGTGATGGTCCATCGTAGGGTCTGCGGTCCGCGCCGTTGAAGGTCCACCACAGGGTCTGCGGTCCGCGCCGGTGCCTGTTCACTGCAGGGATTGCGGTCCACTCCAATGGAGGTTCCACGACTGGGGCGTCCCTAGAGACGTGCTGTTCGTCGTCAAGGGCTCTGGTGATGCCGACCGCGCTGATACGGTGACTGAGGGGGCGGCTGCAGGCCGAGCCTCTGAGTGCAGAGCCGATAATGACTGTAACGTCAGCATTGATGATGCAGGACACAGCACCTACCGGCGCCGGAAACCCTGAGCACTATTGACCTAGGTGGTGGAAGAACAGGTACGCTAAATGCTAAATGGTCTCAGTCACTGAGGTTCCCCCTCCTCCCTTCCCCCGTGATAATAATTGATAAGTTTCAATGATTTCGAGTTGGGAGGCGGTGGCTCCCACGAGGTATCATAACGGAGGGGTATAATGATCCGGCCGTGGTGATCATTTCATCAGTGCTGTGGTTGACATTAGACGGTGTGCTGGACGCGGTTTTATCCCTCCGACTTTTGTGTATGTCTATGTATGCACTGTTCGGCTCAGCCTCTGCTTGTTATCGCTCCTCATCCCTTTGGGAAGTGCACGCCTAAGTACAGACATGCGCGTTCACATGCTTACAATAATCACCATGGCTTGTACTTACTCATCAAACTGTTTCCACTCACTCTCCTGTAGGCTGACGGGGAGTATTAGCGTGGGTGTTTAAGGATCCTCTCCACCGGGTCAGATCGGACACGGAAGGCGGTTCCCTGCCGTGGGGATTGAACCCGCGTTAATCCATGCTATCCGACACGAAGATGGGCAACGAAGCCACTGTGTCACCTTGGCCCATTCCGTTCGGTTGTTCATTCCGCTCGTTATAAGCAGACTGCGGGCTTCGGTAAACACTGGAAACGCGCAAATAGGGATTTCAGTTTCCTCCCGCTAGGATAAACGATTTTCCAGCCTATTTTTATTGCGGCGGTTTTTTTACGCTGAACGGTTAAGCTGAGGCCTTTCTCGCCCTCTGCGTGGCCGTTGATGTCTGCGCCTCAGGTCCGAGTTTTTCCAGCATGTCCACGCCGATGGATTGGTGGTCGGAGCGTCTTGTTCCAGATAGGACCGGCGATGGCTCGCTTGTTGCCTGGTAGCGTTTTTGTTGCTGCCAAGTTGATTGGCTGTCAGAAGTGCCAGTTTTTGTTTTGCGCGTGCCATCATTGCAATCGTGACTTGGTATCGCTCGCCCAACTGCTGAAGCGCATCAGTGAGCTCCAGACACATTGTTCGCCTTTGTTACGTGTATCTAGATTCCATCTGTTTTTTTTACTTCCTTAGCATGCGCGGATCCAAGGGGCAAAGGGAGGCAGGTGCCTCCCCCGATTGACCTCGGCGCCCCCTGAAATGGTCACGGCGCCTCCTGGAAGGTCAATGACGCCCCCTGAAATGTCTCTTCCCCACTCCCACTCCCCCAAGACGCGAAAATCGGCGCTCACGAACAGGATTTTGCGCCTACTGGACATGTTTTGCCGGTCAAAAGTGGCGCCTCCTGGTCCGGATAGCGCCCCCATGGGCGCCGAAAGCGGGGGGGCGGGGGGACGCGTCAGCCCCTGTTGGCCAACCAGGGGGACGTCCCCCAAAATTTTGGGTCAATCGACATTAATGCTGTCAGGTACCGAATATGCTCAAAATTCGCCTCCCCGGTCAGCACCAGCCCGGGTCCGTCCCCCCTGCGAAAATTCCGTGGCGGCGCCCTGGCCGCCCCCCACCCCCGATTGGCAATCCCGGATCCGCCATGTTCCATAGAATGATTGACAGGAAGGTCACATGAATGAATTTGTCTCAGATCCCTTACAACACGGAAAAATGCCGTGCAATACCGTACTTGACCAGAGGGGCGCCTATCCGACGCCAATATCGAGTTTCAGGGGGTAGCTATTTAACAGGTCCTATCGGAAAAAATGTATTGAATTTACAAGAGGGGTGCCATTGGCTTGAGGGAAGTGGCTAATAATCGAAACGGGGTTTACGGTCGACATTCGACAGGCGGCCAACATTGGCGGACGCTGGATAAAGCGGGATGCCTCCATCGGGGCCTTCTCAAGCTAGGCTTAGCTGCCTGCTCTGCATAGGTCAATCCTTTGGCTGTCTGTGTTGGGCACACGAAGGGGTGGGCTTTAGGGAAGTACCGAGCAACTACCAACTTCACCACATTTGTATTCACCCCCTGCCCCAAGGGAAATTTGAGTTCTTAATACGTGTTTCTATCGAATTCCTCTGCTGCGTTATCACTACGCTCTGCATTATTTGCGTTATCACGCCTCCCAAGAGGATATGTGTGCCTGCGTTTGTTTCTCCACGGTCCAACGTGAAATGACACCTTGAGACGGCCACTCCCAGGTGGCAGATTTTGTCACACCTGGGCTGTGGGCAATACAGGTTTTAAACGAATGCCTTCTCACAATCATACCGATAAGTTTTGGGGTAGATGTTCATAAGATAGAGCTGGAAACTTCGTTGCCATGGATACCAGCCTCCACATGCACCCCTCACGGAATACCAGCGCCCGGTTTGCGTGAGCCATTGTCTTTAAAGTTCGTCGTGTTTGCCTCGTTGGTGATAACAAGCCTTGAGTTATCGTTTCGCAGAAGTTCTGCAGATGTAGCCGTGTACTCTGAAGCTTGCCCCAGCCACTGAGTTTAATGAGCCATCGTCCAAGTTATCGTATTAATAGTCTAACGTGATTTATCTTTAACTGACTTCTTTTCTTTTACAGGTGAATTGAAGAAGTTACGGCTTCAAAAGGCCATGAAAATGCTACAGTAACCTTCTGGAGTTTGAGGAAGATACATTTTTAAATCTCGGGAACGTATACTCGGAGAGATTAAAACATCCTCAGAAGTTCTGCGAAGGACTTCGATATGTCTCGGAAGAGTCCTTTGAAGGGTTTGACAAGATAGTGAGAACGTATATTGGGCCTTGAGGTGGTCCAAAGGACAGAAAAGGTTTCTCTTTTCAAGTCTCATCATGCCTGGATCCCAGAGAATCTCCAGTGCTTTGGGGGAGTGTTGACACCTTTGAAGACCCTCTAGTGATCCGGATCCGAGTTGTGACAGGGGCGTCAATGAGAACTTTGAAGAGCCCCTTCTGAGAACCTGCTGGTGTTTCAACTTTGAGCAACGTCGGGAGTACAGCAGTGGCTTCAAATGGGGTTCTTCGGAGACATGGAGCTGCCTGTGCTGCTCGGAGTTCTCAGCACCTGTCTTCTCAGCGCCTCGGCTCAGGAAGGTAAGATTCTCAACTGAAAAATGAATTGGCATGTATTTTGCTTAGGTCTCCGTCATTTGTCCTCATTTGTCTATCTATCAGTCTTATTTACCCGTTTAAAGGGACTAGCCCACTGTTTCAAAATTATGAAACGGAGTGGAGAACTTAAATCTCCAAACCAAATTACGTTTCTACCTTCAATCGCCCAGAACAAAATAATAGCCCTTTTCTTACAACTATATTACAATTCTTACCATTCAAGCGTATCAGGACAGAATGTGGCTCTCTTTGGTTTGACCGAGACAGTGCGTGTAATTGCCAGGCTTCCTGCTAAGGTGCTAGTCGCAGCATCTCAACGCTGCAACAATTATGCTATTTTTAGCATCACGTGACATGCATGACATTCATGCAGTTAGGATTTAGACTAATATAGTTATTGCAACTGGATGAAGAGGGATTATTTCATTTCTAGGAAAAAAACTTTTATTGACAAAATAAGTATGAAAAGCACGAAAACACTTTTCCTTAGTTTAAAAATGAGGAAATTAGATGTGTAGGGACCTTGGGCGAAATTAATTATATCTTAGTGATTTCTCGGTGCGCTCTACTAAACTGTTGTCTCAGTTCAAAACGTATTATAAAGCTGGGACACTCCCTTTAATATTTTTACAAGTAATACAAGAAAATATGACCGACGACAGCGGCAGGTATTTTACGCAAGATGCAGGCGTTGCAAAAACATTAGAATGGGCAGAAGAGACCTGTTCGGCTCACTTTTCTTTTCTTCGCAAATTTCCCCATTTCACCTAAGTCAGAGAACACGGAAATGTGGTTTATAGCTTTGGCAGAAGCTAGCAATGAGCCCAAACCGGTGGTTTGCACTTGGTTTCCCACCTGTAAGAGGTAGAAAGTTCTCACTCTTCCTCGCTTTAGGCGGGAGACGTTGCGCCTGGCTCAAGATCTCTCCATTCTCCATTATTTTTCATGTTTCCTCCTATTGTATGCGTTACTTAAGAAAAACTAGAAACATTTGGTACATACTTTTGCTGTCTGGTATGAATTTATATCGAACGTGGCATATGTCAGGGCGAAAAACATCTTTTGACCACACATGCAGTAACTTTGACTTATGACAAGCAGACATTCTTTCTGTTGTCAGACTCCAAAGTAAAAGCCGGTTAAGCTGAGGCTTAATAGGACCACGTGGGACTGCACCATCTTGAACCGTGAGACATATCACAAAAGCGGGGGTTTTATGCGTTGTGCAGAGAGAAAACATTGAAAGAAACTTGTTTTCTCTTTTTCGCCAACTGAATGTTTTCCCCCACAACTGCTAGAAACGCTTTTAAATCCGTACACAGTCTAAAACCCATTGAACCTCTGGTCAGTGATTTTTGGCCAAAAGACTGATGCCGTCAACTGTGTGGTCATGCCTATGTATATAAGCTTTAGCCATACATTTTTCATGACATTCGATCTTCGAAATCCTCAACATTATTACCGAGTGAACTGCTGTTTTAGTACGCTCTCCCCGTCCCTAAAGTGAACACGAACACGATGCGTTGCACGAAGTAAGCGATGTCAAGATCACCGACCGGCTTCGTCCGTCTACGTCTGTACAAAAGACCCTGCTTAAAGCCGCCGGCTTCTAATGCAAATCTATAATTTATATCGCCTCAAACATGTGACAGGCACTGTATTTCTATGGCTGACATGTCTAAAAGGCAATCACACCGCACAACTACCCAAAACAACCCCGATAGCTATTGGCCGGTGATGGGATATGCGCTGAAATCATGCTGTTACAGTCTGGAGTTCCCGGGAACCTGTCTTGCTGTTCGTCAGCTTGGAGCTGAGTGCCGCCGTGTGCGACACGGAGATGTCAGCCCGGCTGACGCTCGACTGACAGGCTGCAGGCCCGGTGCGCAGTTCTAGTCGTCAGCGGCTTGTTTTGGCGCACCAGAACCGGTTATGAACTAGCCCGGAGGCCGGCTATCGTGACAGTACCTACGCAGGAGCCCGGTCCAACGGTTACTTATTTGGTGCAAGGGAAAACAGTGACCGTACTGGTCGGTGCTGCGGCAGGGAAGTGAAAACACAGGACTTGTACCGGCAGCGTGGCCCTGTTGCAGAATCGGCAGTAGTGCTTATGATTGCGCTCGATAATGGGTAGAGAAGTATATACGGGTGTAGATGGAACGATTTTTAGTTTGCAGGACAAACAAAACGGCTTAGATTCAGAGAAAAATTGTTATGAAACACGGTAATGCGAGCGAAAATGCACCGCCCGGACTATCGATGTCTTTTGCTGTCATTTGCAGTTGTAGTTTTTTTTAAGAGAATGTGGCACCTTCATAACGTGATTTTAACTGAGATAGCCAAGTTGTGAAGAAAGTCGGAAAACCCGGTACTCAATATATCATTTGCCTTGGAACTCCAGATTTCCGTAGAAAAAACTAAAACCTACCTGACACCAACCCCTCATCAACCCCTCGCCGGGCGGCCATTGTTTTGAGCTGCTGGTGTGACGACATATGCTGACGTCACGATGAGCATCAGCCAATCGAAGCCCTTGAAGCATTTCAAGTATGGTAGCGGTTGCCAGATCATGACGTCATCCACAGGCAGATTTATTTATTTTCCTGGAGGAGTATTTTTAAAAACAAAATATTGAGCTTATTGAACATTTTTCAGAGAAATCATGAGCGGTTTCATTATTTTTGGCTAAAAGTACGCCTAATTTCACTAAATTCCAGGATTCGACTAAGATGCCACATTCCCTTGAAGGGGGTTCTTCATTAATGGTATTAGGCCAGTGGAGGAATTAATATTCGAGACCAGTATTTCCTTGGAAATCCGCCTTGAGTTTTATAAAGCCAGCGTATCAATGACCTTTCCATAATTTCCGCCAGGCCGCAAACTAAAAAAGCTTCTGAGATGAAACCAAATGTACGACAAAAATGTTGGTTGTCAGCCTAGGCACTTTGGAAGCCAATTTTCCTGCTCACGTTGATGGGCATCTCGGGCTGACTTACTATTACGTTGTTAACGTAAGGTTTGAAAGTGCTAGGTGTTTTCGCTTTGGTGTCAATTTAAGCTAGACGGTGGGGCCTGGGTGACGCAGTCGGTTAGGGAGCGCGTTCGGCTCGATCGCGAGGATCGCGGGATCGAGCCCAACCACGGGAAGGACTCGGCGTCTTAGTCTAGCCCAAGTCTATCGTACTTCTCTCTTTCCTTGCGCAGCATGTAACCGTGAAGTTGGCCGTAAAATACTAGTAAAAAAGCTACACAGCTGGAAATGGTCATTCTTTACTCCTTCCCTGTTTAATTCTTTGGGTTTCTACTGGAGACAGGGGCGTAGCCAGGATTTCGCTCGTGGGGGGGCGGCGCCTCGAAAAGGGCCCCTGCGACAGCGCCAAAAGGGCCCTGATGGGTAAAAAGAGCCCTGCTTGTTACAGAATCGTGCCCTCAGGGGGCCCTTCGGGCCCTCAGGGGGGCCGCTGTCCCTGCCGCCCCATCCTTGGCTATGCCCCTGACTGGAGAAGACCAAAGCCTGGGACGTGTATTAAGATAACTTGCTTTCTGAGCAAAAATCTTTCTTATGCTGTACAATTTTAAATGTAACGACCTCAAGAAAAAATTAATTTGCTGAGAGCGTTAGAAATAGTTTTGCGTCCTCCTACGGCTCCAATTCTAATGAGCTGGAGTACTGTAGAACTTGAGCAATATTTGCTCTGTGCTCGTCTAAAAAGCCCATTAAACGCTCGTTTTTCGTTTGAGCCAAAGCAAGAACGCGAGGTATAATAGCTTGGATCTCAAATTATAAGTAGGTCTTGGTGAAAACAGTTGAAACCCGTTTGCTGTATGCTTTAAGGAAGTGCATTCAATGGGAATGAAGAGATAAACGTCACCCTGGAATGTCACCAGCGAAGATTTACTGGTGCTAAGTGAACTGGCTTCAGACTAAATCCATGTCCCACTCATATTTTTAAGAACCGTAAGCCGAAATATCTCCAGATTTGTGAGTCTTGTCCGCTTATCTTCTCTTCTCCCACTGAAAAGTGATAGAGAGAAATCTTAAAGAATAAGTATGCTTAGAAGGGTGTGATTATGTGTTGGTCCACTGAAAAGAACAAGCTCGAGTGGGGTTTTCCAAACAATTCGACAATCGCAGTTACTCCTCATCGTCGGTATGACCAGCTGTTTCTAGCTGAACGAGAACTGCTGTGACCGTACATAGCGGTGATCGGACACAGCGGTGGCCGGACATAGCGGTGACCGGACATGGTGACTGGACAGACCGGTGGCTGGGCTGAACCGTGACCGAACAGGGTGGTGGCCGGAAAGAGCGGCGTTCGTCCCAATACCGGACCCCCTCCCTTTTTAAATTCCCTGAGTCAAAATGACTGCTGGATTATGCATGTCTCAAACGGACCATCATGTCGCTGGAATCGGCATTTTTATTCAGGATTTCGACGCAAAAGTACGTTTCGGTCAATGTTTAACAGCCTACTGCATTGATGTGTGGTCGACTTTTCCATGGCTGAGTTCAGCAGGAGGGGCAGCCGACTGGCATTCGGACCAAAGTCCTAATGGTCCCACAAGGAGAACCTGCTGTGCTGAGATGTGTTGGTAATGATGACTCAGACCTCAGGAGACAGTGCATTGCAGGGAATGAATATTGATAACCTGCCTCTACGCTGGCTGCAAGAAAGTCGATGATAATTTGGGGGCTTATCGACGCACCAACTGCCAGGGTCATATAGCGTCGCCAAGTCTTTCCCTGTTGGAGGGGTTTCCTCGGGGGTCAGATTGCTCCCTGTTCAGGGGAGCCGCTGGGCCTTGAGCCCGGGTTGGCTGCGTGGAAGCCACTGCGCTGACCACTTCATTACTGCGCCCCCTGTGCAAATAGTCACATCACCCTGGAAGGCATAAGAGGATTGTCTTATTATTGCTGGGATATGATGTCTTGTTCATCCCCAGCTCAGCAGGATTTTAGTAATTCGCAGCTATCTCACAAGATCGCAAGGTTCTGTTATCACCTTGCGCCTGCCCTGTGTGTTCGTTTTTTTCGTGAGATAAATATATTCCTTGAGTGTGCTATTTGAGACCTACTATATCTTGCAACTGTGCTGCCGTTAAAAGGAATGGACCGCTTTGTCGAAATTCTAAAAAGGACACAAAATATATCTGACACATCAGGAAACCAGTTTTGGTGGAAGCACGCCTTTAATAGCTCAAGACAAAATATCGCCTCTTGTATTATTGTCCGGTGTTGACTCTAGCACCTCGTGTAATTACGAACCTGGCTGCTTGGGGCAGCTTGTGGCAGGTAACATTGCGGAGGGTATGCAATTTTAAAACATTTATCACTTGAAATGGCTGGCAGACGCAAAGGGCTGTAAGTAAGTAGGACACTCCCTTTAAAGCAGTGGCGGATACAAGGAGGCTAGGGGCTCAAGCCTCCCCAACCCCTAGATGTCAGAGTTCCTATAGGTAATGCATAGCCGGAGGCTGTTCTGAGGCAATCGTGGGGGAGACTCGAGCCCCGATTTACTGGATTCGCCACTGCTTTAAAGCAATGACTCGAATTCGCCAATACTCCCAGTAATTGGGCAAGTGTGCCTGTTGGGAGGGACCCTAATAAAGAATTTGTGTATGTTGCATGGAGATCAATTCGGATCAAAATGTCTACACTTTCGCCAGTGCACTGTTCCCTTGTCGGTTGTCTGACGTTCGTCACATTGTCGGGACCGCTCCGGCAGGCCTGGGCTTCCACTTCACCAAGCAGCCGACGTCGGTGGTGGCGCCGCCTGGGGACGAGGTGCTGTTCACCTGTGATATTAACCTGCACCCGGACCACCTCACGTGAGTCCACTTCGTCACAATTCACCCTCCACTGAAGCCAGCCCTGCCCAGTTCACTCCTCACCCAGGTTCTCTGTGCCTCAGCGTGCTGCTAGTGCTAATTTTGCCCTGTGGACGTGGCTACTATTGCGGCAAACCGTCTAGTTACATGACGAACGTTTTTTCTTCAATTTTTGATAAATCTTTACAGGTGACTTATAAAACATTAAAATTGTGTCACAGTTCTGTGAGAAATCTTCTAAGATGAAATAATATGTTTTATGTTTTGCTTGACAATTTTGTATTAAATTTATCATAATGTGATCGAATATATAATTGTGAATGGAAACCTTGTGATTAGTGTTTTATCATCACTGTGATATCCCGGCTCTAGCCGTATGACCCTAGATGTCGGCGCACGCTAAAACGTGGATATCCCGCCGTAGCGAAAATAATTTTTGCACCTATCCAGCGCATTTCAACTAATACTTTTTGATCGGTCGCTAGGTGGCTGCACGACTGGAAGGTAGTAGAGCCCGGCAGCGACCCGTCCGTGACTGTTCAGCCAGGGAGGCTGCTGGTGCGAGTGGGGCTGGAACCAGAGGTCTACCGGCGGCAGACGGGAGAGTACAGGGTTAGTCTCGATTATTGTCCGATCTCAACGGCGCCTGTGACTTTTTCTAGGCTGCCTCAGCTTCCTGCTGGGGGCATATTTACAATTATCCCTGCACTTGAGCTGTTACCACAGCGTCTAATTGGAACTGTTTCGTTGCTGTTATTTGGTCTTGTATCACACCTTGACCTAATTTATAAGGACATTAACTATCGACGCGAACAAATGTGTTTTGAATTCGTTTCTTGCACTTGTCCCACCGTTGATTAAATTGATTGACGGTTGCGGTTGCCGTGTTTGCCAGTGTATGGCGTGGATAGCGCCGATCGCGCTGACCTCGCTGCCGGCCAAGCTGAGCATCGCCCGGCTGGGGGCGTTCCCGGCACGTGGCAACGTCACCATCGTGGCGGCGCCCGGCGGCACCGTCTCCGTCAGGTGTCCGCCGCCGGCCAGCGATCCTCCGGCCACCGTCCGGTTCTACAGGGACGGGCAGCTGGTCACTAACCGCGGCGGTGAGGCGACAGAGACTAGTGCGCAACGGGGGGTCGTGGTACGGAATGACAGTTCGCTGAGACCAGCGGAAAAGCTGGACTACAGCGAGGATGCGCGGTACCCCTGGATTTGAATTATTTATTTTGGAGGCACATGACTCACCTTAAATATCTGGCGCTTACAGCTGTTGATATGGCGTGGACACAAAACCTGCCACCACAGACACTCAGAGCGGTTACAATTTATCAAGATGCACGTAATTATTTGTCACGTGTGACAGTGAACCTGAAGTTGGCATCTCTTCTCTTCAGTCGCCTCTCCTGTGATCTCCCTATCTTCCTCGCTCTTGGCTGTCACCTCCCTCTCCCTTCGTTCATGTCTGTGACTCACTCTCCCCCCCGTTCGTATCTGTGACCTCCCCTCCCCTGATTCGTGTCGGTGACCGCCCGTGACCCCTGGTTTGTGTTGGTGACCTCCCCCTCCCCTCTTGTTCGTGTCTGTGACATGCCTCGTGATTCATGTCGGTGACCTCCCCTGCACTCTCATTCGTTCGTTCCTGTCTGTGACCTGCCCCGTGCCCCTGCCCTCAGACACGGTTACCGTCCTGCCGGGCGGGCGGCTGCACGTCTCTGACGTCTCTCCAGCGCTGGCCGGCACCTACACCTGCACCGCCAGCAACCACCTGACCGGGGAGCTGGAGACGGCGCCGTTCGTAACCCGACTACAGGTGCAGCGGCCACAGGGCCCGGCGCCGCCGCGGCTGGTGGTGCCGCCTGAACCAATGTACCGCGCCGAACCCGACTCCACCGTCAGGTCAGTGACTGGGGACGGAGGGGCGCTGGGGTTCACTGCATGTGTGTTCTCTCGGTATTGGTGACCTATAACCATGTTTGGGGTTTATTGGGGGATTTATGCATTTTTAATTTCCAGGCAATCCACTTTGGAACACTTTATGTGGGTTTGATTATTTGTGTATTGTGCTTCATGACAAGACAATCAAGTTGTTTTCTTCATGTGTGTGTAGTGACCGGCGTCGCCGTTAGTGGTCGCCTGACACTTTCTCTAAGCGTTCAGCGCTTGACAGACGGGGACCTGTGATGATATGTGACCCGACCTGACCTGACTCCTGCCCCCAGGATTGAGTGCGTGGCGGATGGCTGGCCTCTGCCGGTGGTGGCCTGGAAGCGGCTGGACGGCCACTGGTCGGCTCGGTATGTCCAGCACGCTGCCAGTCTGGAGATCCGCCAACTGCGAGCTTCCGACCAGGGCGACTACGTCTGCGAGGTGGCCAGCTCCCGGGGCTCCCTCACCGCCGCCACCGTCGTCCGGCTCATAGGTGAGGCGGCGCCACTGTCGGCCGGCTCATAGGTGAGGTGGCGCCGCTACCGTCGTCCGGCTCACAAGCAAGGTGGCGCTACTATTGGTTGCTTAATGGACATGGGTGCGCCCCTATAATCTTGTTCTTCCTGTCAATCATCGTCATCATAAACCTGACCTAGCACATCTTCCGTGTCGTTACTTCATTCCTTTATGTGGAGAAACCTCGGCTTCCCGTCCCGTATTTGCATGTTGAAACTCATGAAAGGCTGCACGGCTCATTGTTTAGAGCATACCCGTGCTGAGAGGCTGTCTGTCCGCTCAGCTTCGCACTCGAAAAACATCATTACGAGGTCTGCGTCCTCCAGTCTTCCCCAAATGTCTTCAGAGCTGCACTCTGAAGACTATTTGAAGAATATCCATTTTAACCTGATGGTGCTAGAGGGCTTCCCTCTGCCCGCTTTGGCTTTCTCTGCCCTTCCTCAGAGCCGCCGTCGGTGGAGACGACCCCGTCTGACCTTCCCTGCCCCTCCCCAGAGCCGCTGTCGGTGGAGACGACCCCGTCTGACCTTCCCTGCCCCTCCCCAGAGCCGCCGTCGGTGGAGACGACCCCGTCTGACCTGACGGTGCCGGAGGGCTCGCCGGCGGCGCTGGCGTGCTCAGGCCGGGGCCAGCCGCCGCCGCGGCTGCAGTGGGTGGTGCACGGCCACCCTGTGCTGGGGGGCAGCCGTCCCGAGGTGCGCGGCGACACCCTGCAGTTCTCAGCCGTCCGCCGCGAGGACGCTGGACTCTACCAGTGCTTCGGACACAGCGAGAGCGGCCACGCCAAGGCCGCTGTCCTGCTCAAGGTAGGACAGGCAGGGAGAGAGCTACGGGCGTCTGGTAGGAATGGTCGTTAATGACCAGTTGTAGCAATAACACTAATGCTTAGATATGAATGGGTGATGCTTGCTTGCGTTTAGGCTTAAATGATTCCTTTATCCTCACGGTCTTGAATATCTGTTTTCATTGTTCTTTGTGCAGCATAATTATTTTTTGTTGGCACCAATATTTACTTCGAGTTTCATTGTCATTTTCACATTTTTGCTCAAACATCACAGATCGGCATATCTTCGGTGTATGCCGCCCCGCGTTGACCCGTCGTGCTCGACGTCTTCAGGTGATTCCGCGCCAGATGGACGAGATGTCGGCATCGACGGCGACGTCGACGCCGGCGCCTACGGTCCGGCAGCCGGGCACGGGCGGACGGCGACGGGGCAACGGACGCAGGAACAGGGAGGGCGCCCAGGCCAAGACTGGCAGGAATAGGGACGGAGGTGAGGAGAGGAGAGAGAGAGAGAGAGAGAGAGAGAGAGAGAGAGAGAGAGAGAGAGAGAGAGAGAGAGAGAGAGAGAGAGAGAGAGAGAGAGAGAGAGAGAGAGAGAGAGAGAGAGAGAGAGAGAGAGAGAGAGAGAGAGAGAGAGAGAGAGAGAGAGAGAGAGAGAGAGAGAGAGAGAGAGAGAGAGAGAGAGAGAGAGAGAGAGAGAGAGAGAGAGAGAGAGAGAGAGAGAGAGAGAGAGAGAGAGAGAGAGAGAGAGAGAGAGAGAGAGAGGCAGAGGCAGAGGCAGAGGCAGAGAGAACTTGAAGGATGTGTGGTGGTGAAACAAACGTCACTTTAAACTGAAAGAAACATACTAAAACCATGGCCCCTTTGTGCCTTACCATTTTAGCTTCAACTTCAATTACGAAACTCCATACCTTTTTGATGTGTATGATTTTGTTCGGCAAATTGCTTGACATTGTCACCGAATCTATCGTGCATAAGAGAAAAAGAAGTATCTGCAACGTACCTACCAACAATGAGATATGTCCATTTTTTTTATTTGCACCGCAGGAATATCAACTTTTTTTCGTTAATTTTTCACTGAGCCAGACGATGTCTGTGTAAACAGCGTGCAACTGTCCCAGACCTTATTTGTGACCATTGCGGGCTCTGTTTCAGAGCTGATGGTGGCGCCGAGCGCGCCGCGAGTCTACCCGATCTCGGAGTCGTCGGTGATGCTGCAGTGGGACGTGCCGCCCAACGACGGCCTCACCATCACCTTCTTCAAGATCCAGTACAGACGTGCGCCGCGGCGCCGCCACGACTGGCAGACGCACGACTCTGACATTCCGGGCTCGGCCAGGTCATTCGAGGTCGACGGCCTAGAGGTCGGAGCCAAGTACAAGTGAGTGGGGAGACGATGCAGGGGAGACGGGATTCGGGTGGCTATGGAGGTATATAAGTGCGTCAGGTTTACTTTAGAGGCATACCTACAGTCAGTTCTGATATACGAGCGTGGCCCTTGATCACGAAGTTGCGGCCCTCATCGTATTTCTCACGTCTGAATTTTCTCTTGAAAAATGGGCCACCCATCAACGATTACCTCATTTTTAATACCCATGGCGCTGAGGCCTTTTTATGCAGATGGTTGTGCTGTTCTTTCTTTTCCAGCAAAGACAGAAAACTATCTCGATATTTTCGGGTGTCACACCTCGCGCCCCTCGACAGGTTTCGGGTTCTCGCTGTGTACGAGAACCAAGACAACAAGCACGGACCCAACTCGCGCAAAGTTAAAATGACGCGCATGCGCAAAAAGGCGAAGCCGCCTGGCGCTCCGGTGGTGACGTCACACGCGCCTCAGAGTCCGAATGCCATCCGGTTCAGCTGGAGATACCGTAACCTGCAGGCGGCGCCCATCGAGGGCTACTTCATCTTCTACCGCGACACCACCATGGCGGGCGACTACTCCAAGGTAAGCTCGCGGTCATTCTGCTGCCGTAAGCTCTGTGCGGGTTTTTGGCTTGTGTTCGGGATTGATGGGGTGTACCAATTACCGTGCGTTATTTCATAATCGTCTCGTGAACAAGACCTTCTTTGCATGTGGGCGTTTTAAAGTAGTTAATACTTTACCCGCGCCCCACCGGGGGTCCGGCGCCACCTTCGCTCCACCGGGGGCCATCGATGCCCCCCTCTAACTCCGAAAATATGGGGGTTAGCGCAAATCTGCAAAGTGTATTAGAAAACTCGCGTGAATTCAGGACGGAAGTACTTCGCATGTGTAAGCGCTCAGGTCCAACTTGACCTCCAGAGGTCAAGTTAGGTCAAGATCGGCTATTTTCACTCAAATATGCAGTGCGTAAGCAAACTGGGCATAACTCTTATGCCATTAGAGCTATTGAGATCTGGTAAAGTACATTTGATAGGAAAATGCCAGACCCTTTTCCGCTATGTGGAACGTAAAGACCTCCCGCCAGTGTTTCGACCTCTAGAGGTCACCTCGTGACCTAATATGACCTGAGGTCACGAAAGATCAGAAAGTGACCTTGCCGCATATCAAATGAAAGCCAGTGACAAGACATACGCGATGTTGTTTGATTCAGCGCTCTAGCTTAATTAGGTCAAAAGTTATTGTCAAAATACTGTTTTTGACCGCTGGTGACTTTGGATGACCTTGGAGAAGTCAAAGGGCAAGTATGACCCCTGGGATCCGTGAAAGGGTGTCCAAGAACGCTTTTCTGAGCAAGCCGATCATTTTAATCGTTTTTGTGACTTTTAAATCATAAGACAGCTTTTCCCCATGCTTTTTTCAATGGGAGAGGTCACCTGGTGACCTGACCTCAGGTCACGAAATAGAAAAATCCCGGATATACACCTTGTAGACCCTGGACGGGTCATGAAGTGTAGGAAGTTTAAAATTGATCGACTTCGAAATGTAGCCCTTATAGAGCTCAAAAGTGGAAGTGAGGTGACCTTGGTTGACCTCGCCTGGTGACCTGACCTTGGGTGACCCAGGGTAAAAAAATTCAGGGATAGTGGGAAAATGATGAGGTGAAACGTAGAGCCCTCAACCGCAGTGCTGCGCTTCGTTGTTTTTCTACTATCTCGGAAAAACCTTGGGGGCCATCGATGGCCCCCCGTGAGGCGCGGGTTAACGCACGTTCGCGCACTCATTGTTGATAGGAGCTGATGAAGAGTGAAATATTGGGATATCAGGCTTGGAGTAGTCATGCCTGTTAAATTGATTAATATGGAAGTATGCTTTTGTCTTTGTGATTTTCGACCCTGGAAAATAGTGTCACAGGGATACCTAGGACTAGACATTTGCGCTTAATTGTTGGCCTATGTTTTGGTTTATTGGATTTGTGGCTCCACAGGGATCATTGCCCGTTGATAAATGTTTTAAGGATGGACCATATGTTATCTGAAAGACACATGGGCTTGACTGATAGTTGCCTCAGTAGCTTGAAGTTTCTCTTCAAATCTCCTATGTTACATAGGTCCGCTAACCTGACCCTTTCCCTTGACCTGACCTGAGTTGGCCGCCCGCAGGTGACCGTTCTGGGTGAGACGACGAAGGCGCACATCCTGACCTCCCTGCTGCCCAGCACTGCCTACGACATCAAGCTGCAGGCGTTCAACCTGGAGGGCGGCGTATCCGACTTCTCACCGATCGTCACCGAACGCACCCTCGGTGAGGCTTCGACAGAGGTGCAGAAAGTATGCTGGCTGTCACAAACTCAATGCGACGTATGCCTCCTCTGTCACACAAAGCTGGAAATCATAATTGTAAACTTGAATGCTATTTCCATATGCTGTTCTTACTTTTTGCAACAGACAAGGTTCAAGCACCAAGCCATTACCGCATGAAAGTGGTAAACTGTGTTTTCATTTTTAGATCATGTTTATGTTTTAGAAGAAAAATTTCAATTATGGATTATTGTTTCCAGTATTGGGATCATAACTATTATTGGCATCTCTGACTGCAGTTTTCCCCAATGACATGCATTTCCCTTTTGAAGAAGTTTCCATTTTTGGAAGGAGTGTTTCCAATTGTCGTATATTTCCCATGATTAAATGTGGCAATTATCATGAAAATAATTATTATTGGTAACTAATCTATGAATCGGAGTGTACACCTACACACATTTGGGAACCCTGATCACAGCCCCCCCACTGAACTTCTATCTCACATATCAACAAAAGGGACAAAAATATCAATGTCAACATAGGATTTGGATCTACCTAAAATGTGTTGGTAAAGTGGACCTTAGCTAGTATTTTATAGACAGATCAACTGCTTAAAATTTTCCCTCAACACCTGATTATCACCTGCCTGGTTGTTCCTTCTTGCAGTAAAAACTCTGAGGCAACTACCCTGCATAGATGTAAAATTATGTCTATTGGCCTAATAGCTACAGAGGTATTGGAAGTCTTATACCAAGAAGATCCAGTGTAGTCAAATCCTGTTTTAACTCCATGAGTGCGGTCCTGTGTGTTGCTTCTACCACTGGTAGTAGCAACACACCCCAACCGCGTTTTTAAGTTTCTTTCTGAGATTTTCTGTGATTTTCTGAGATGAGAAAGAGGTCTATTGGCCCTCCAGTGCACGTTAGTGGGCTCCTCTCCAGTGCGTGTTTTAACACTTTGTGGAGGACTGCATTGGCACATATTTGCTATCTGTACAATATTGACATGATAATTTGATGTTGAAATCTCACCTGCATTACTGTTTTTGCCAGTCTGTAGCTGGCGCCAACTCTCCCAACTCCTCCAGCTCCAAATCTACCTAACAATCTCCAGTCTGCAAAGTTGGCAGCAGGCCAGAGAGTCGCACCAGCCATCTAAAATTCTCGCACCATCAGCCCCAAAATTCGCACCAATCTGCCACATACCAGGGAAAAATGCCCATTCCTACCCCTACAATGCAATGCTACCTCAATCATTAGTCAGTTAGTTAAGGACTTTTATAAGGCCCTCTCCTGTGTCTTAATAGCCATTCAGTCATTACTTGTTTAGTTTCAGTGTCACTAACCTCGAAAATTCGCACCAGGTTGATAAAATTCGCACCACTTGGCCCTGTTCAGGGCACTCGCACCGACGAGATCTCGTCGAAAATGCCATACTTTGCATACTGGACCAATCTTGATCTAGGGCACAAATAAGGCAAGGCACAAGCAAGCTAAGGAATGAAAAACCAAGTTTGATATGTGAAAGTGCATCAGTCTCAAAGTAGCCCACATTCATCTTAGATTAGTCATGGGCAGCACTATTTATTCCAGATAGTTTTAGCCTGCACTTATCTCAGATATACCTCATAAATATGCCCTCAAAAGAAGTAGCTTCCCACCTGTTCAAAATGTTTTGGCAGGCTCTACATCACATAAACATTTCGAACTTGTCTTGTCGCTGTTGCTTAGTTTAAGTAGAATTGCTGCCCAGCTATGTTTATTTCTTTCCTCACTTAGTACTTTTCTTAGTAGCTTTTAGGCGTACTTAATACTAAATTCAAAGAAATAGGGACCACTAAATCGAAGAGACTCAAATTTTAAATATTATTTAACCTGACAAAATGGACAGAGAAGTACTTGATAACGTATCTGCGTTATCTTTATGCCTTAAATATGCCTAAAATCGTGTATTTCTCGAAAAATTGACTGTCACATTTCGGGCATCTAGGCGGCAACTTCTGGCAACTACTAACAATCGGCACCATTGGGCTGCATGTTAAAATCTGGCAACTGTGACAGCGGTTTCCGGGTTTTCGCAGCGGGGGTCACTCGTTTTAGTAGAAACTGAACACAGTACCAATATTGTATCACTAATGGTACGCTGTGAATTGAAAACAGAGCTGCTAAGTTAAAATATTCGCTACACGCTACATTCTCATTTCGAAGATATGTGGTTTGATTTTGAACCATACAGTCAGGATTGCTATTTTGTCACACTTATGCCCTCATTTTCGTAAATTTGTCACAACTCCAGTAGCCGAGTTGGCAAGTTTCTGCACCTCTGGGCTTCGAATACAAGCTTAAACATGCCTCGAATACCCGTCCTCAAGTTAAAGTTGATGACCTTCCAATGCACAGGAGATCTCATTATCAATATAGTTTACGGCGTGCCTACCTTCTGATGATTTTGCGGTGATTCTCGCAAGAACCCAAACAATTATTTTGATTCATGCTGTTAAAACTTTTATAAATATCTTGCTACCTAAGTCCTGGAATTGATTTTGGTTCAGAGCACTCATGGGATGAGGTCAGGAAACGACTTAAGGTACAACTAATAGTCGAGCGAATTGATATCGACACAGATGATTGTACAACCGAGATTGAGACTGGCGTTTCCGGGCCAGCATGCTTCTGCCACCTCCCACCCGTGCGTGCCCCCTAACCCGCCCCCCACGTCTGCAGACTCGCCGGACGCCCCCAGTACCGTGAGTCCCGTGAACGAGCACGTGCCGATCGTGACGACGCGTGGGGTGGACCAGTCGCGGGTGCGGCTGTACGCCATCGTGGGCGGCGTACTGGGCCTGCTGCTGCTGCTGGCGCTGCTCTTCTCGCTGGTCTACTACTGCCGCTCCCGTGCACCCGCCAAACACAGTCAGTACCGAATGACGGGGCCTGGGGGATTCGTGGTGGACGCTGAAAGGTCTTGTGGGACAACTTAAATGTCATCAGTTGGCTATCATACGAAACAAGTTTTGTGTGCCATGGAACCTGGCTTCTGTGAAAAGTCGTATGAGTGTGGATCTGTCTCTCCGCCTCCGCCTCTGCGTCTCCTCTCTCCTCTCTCCCTCTCTCCCTCTCTCTCTCTCTCCTCTCTCTCTCTCTCTCTCTCTCTCTCTCGTATCCCAAATAACTCCGATGTCCCTGCCTCTTCAGACCAGGCCAAGTTTGCAGACACGTCGCAGCAGATGCACCTGCAGCAGCAGCAGCAGCAGCCGTTCACCATTGGGGACAGTGAGCTGCATCAGCTGCACCAGCCGGGGATTCGCCGGAGCCGGAGCTGCCCCTGCGGCACCAGCTCCAGCCGCCTGGCACACCCCCTCCGCCCCTCCCCTTCAAACAGCGCGTGAGTGAGACGGCTAAGAACGGGTTGGTCGGAGGGGTACCGCCTGTTCGGTAGGGCGTCTTTAGTGGCAGACAGACAGACAGATTGACAGAAAGTCAGACAGACATGTCATTTGTGTATTGTTCGAATGGTGTGCGTTTTGGTTCACCCCAGGGCTGGAGATATCTTCTCGATCCAGGGGGTTCTAGGTGGGTTAACGCTGGCACGGCAATATAAGCCCTATGCAAAGCTTATCGGAGACCCAAAATCCAGCGGGTCCTGACCTCCCAACTCCGCAGGATCTCCACCCATGGCCCACCCAAATGTAGACATCGATATTTGCTCTAGCTAGCTCAAGCCAAGCGTGTTCCAGGCTCTGGCTCTCCCTTGAAGCAAGTGCAGTTGGTATATCATAAAACCGGGAATAACCATGTTTTCTTCAATTGCAGTTAGCTGTTTCGCTTTCCACCTCTATCTTAACACATATATTATACTTTAACCAATAATAACCAAAGTATAACCATTACTTGTTTGCATGTCTCATCGTTGTCCGAGTCGTCGCCTTTCTTTATCCCGGTACGTACTTGTCTGATCTTTACTTGCTGGCAGACTTGGGGGTTGTTGGAGTCGGTGCCCAATGGTGGTGCCCGTCTCTATCCCGGTGCTTATCTGACTTGTACCTGTTGACAGGCGTCAGCGTTGTCGGAGTCGGCGCCCGTCTCTATCCCGGTGCTTGTCTGACTTGTACTTGTGGACAGGCGTCAGCGTTGTCGGAGTCGGCGCCCGTCTCTATCCCGGTGGCGATTCCCACTGCGCCCTGCTGTGGAGACTCGCCCTCCCCGGAGCACGCGGCCGAGCACGCCGCCGCGGCCGCCGTGCTCAACAACAACAAATACGGCGACGACGCGGTGGAACGGCGCAGACGCATCAGACGTAAAGACAGTGAGTTTAGCGCCAACTCGGGCTTTGTGGTTGCCTGCTTTGCTTCCGTAACATATATTTGTAGTCCAAATGCAAAGGATTAGAGATAAGATCCAATTCAGATTTATGGATTTTGACATCATAGCTTCTCCGAATTACGCGCTGATGATAAGTGGTGTCAGTCGTTGTGGTGTTGCCTCTAGTGTCTAGTGAGTTGACGGCCGCCATTTTGTTGGCAGGTATCGAAACCCAGCGACACCGATTGAGTGGAAGGTAGCTATGACTGAGCTTCTCTTTCGTAACCTCCATTTTTTTGGACCGTGTGCCCTTGCCCTGTCTCGGGTCTCGGCCAAAAGGGTTATGCAGTGCGCCCCAGTGGTCTTGGACGTGAAGCCTGGCCATTTTGCATCCCACTGTAAATATGAAGCTCAATAAGTGCCTGAAACATGTGTACTGCCGTACCAGACTGGGTTGTGATTGCAAGTGCCAGCCAGCGGTCTCGAGGCAAGAACACCAGTGCCGACATCTGTGCCAAATGTAAACTTGGTGCCCGCGTCGACCGCAGCTGCGCGGAAAATAGACGGCGCTGCTGTAGCCACTGCGCTCCTTAAAGGAGCTGCGTGGCGGCGAAGGTCTTACGAATGAGACGGGATGACTAGTGGCTGTGGCCGAATGTGAAAAGTCACAGCGTCACTATGTTGTGCCTTATGTGGCCTCGAACTGAAGAGTTTAGTTTCGATCTTGATACAACCTCATACTCTCCTACACCCGCATTTAGACGGGCTTCGGACCCAGAAAATTCATGTGGAGAAGTGTGGGTTCTTCCCCTCTTATTATGCAGGTGTTATAGCCAGACAGACGGGTGTGAATCTGCCTGCACGGTTAGGATTTGGCTGCTCCCGGGAGCGGCCATATTTGCCCCCTCCTCCCGGCGACCGTTCTGAGTGGACCAGACCCCGGGTCACGTGCCTTCTGAACCGCGGAGCTCACCCGAGCGTAGTACAACGTGATATTTATTGAATTGCTGCCTAGGTGTGTGTGTGTGTGTTTGTACGTGTGCTTGTGTGCATGTGTGTGCTGACAAGCTGCGTGAGTCCATTAATGCGATATGTTATAGTGTACGTGGCCATGTTGATTTTTATATACATGTATTTGAACGGTGGTTATTCGTTTCGTTTGTGGATCGTAAAATGGAGAAGAACAAAGTGAGATAAAGGTGGAATCAAATTGTTCTGTAAAATTGTGTGGAAAGCGTGCACATGAAAAGTGGGCGTTACATGCTGATCTCTTGGGCCATACCTGAGATCTGAGTCTTGGAAGCTAGTCTCTCCGTAAAGTTACGGGAGACCATCCCTTCTGGACCTCTCAGTGATTCATTGCCAGCAGCCCTGAACAGTATGTCACCTTTTCAGTGCAGGTCAAGCAAAGGTTCAGGTGCATCCCTTTCAATCTGCACGAGAAAGGCCAGGTAATTTTTCTGCAACACAGCTACTGCTACTCGAAGTGAGCGGAACACTTCCTTATTCCACTAGAAAAGGAGACGAAGCAACGTGAAACCTGCAATGCTTTATCGTGGTAGAAACTACAACGTGGGTCATTAACAGAAAGACAGCCAACGCTTGTGTAATTCGTTTCCTGTTTGTGCAGCTCTGGTGGATTCTAAAAAAACTGGAGCACAGTGAGACGATTCAGCGCTGATCGTTTTGATTTTTTTCTGCTGGTTGTGATGTGCGTCGCGAGGTCTCACAGACCCGTCCTAAGAATGTCATGCAAGAGCACAAAGCACAGTCGGCCTCACGCCCGCTGCCTGCGGACACCTGCGGGGCCGCGATGCCCTGGGGCGCCGGCGGCGGCGTATTTTTAGTGCTGGCAGGCAGCCGACGGTCCACCGTCGCCGCCGACAGTCCAACTGCGACCGAAGCGAGACGTCCCGCCGCAACCGCCGGCACCGGCCCCCGCCTGCCTCCGGCGCCGGGTCAGAGGCCTCCCTCTCCGAGAGGCCTGGGCTTTCGTGACTGGGCGGTCGTCTGATCTGGACCCGTCTGATCAATTCTCGTGTTTCTCACTCGGCCCCGTGGTAACGCTGCGGCCGGAGCTGAAAGTGCCCGGCGATCCGCGTTACTCGTTTGCCAGCGACCGTGCGGCGGCGTCTCTTCGGAAGGGAAGCAGATCGAAGCTCGCAAGAATGGAGCTGCAGCCCCCACTTACTCAGAACTGCAGGTGAGGAGAACTTGGCGCATAAGCTGTCTCCCTTGGCAGGTCTCAAATGATATTTTAATGAATAAAGAGTGACTCGGAAGCATGTTCAGTGGCTCTCAACTGAAGTCTGAGGATACTGGTGATGCTACTCATGGCGTGTGTTGTGGCACCGCTCACAGTGCGGGCTGCTGCGGCTGGATGAGAATTTTTGACATCTGAAGGGAGCCTTCGTGCACTGGAGGGCTTTTTTGCTTCCAAACAGGCTTGTCAGTGTGCTTCTCGTCACCGTCAGTGTGGTTCTCGTCACCGTCAGTGTGCTTCTCGGCAGTGTACTTTTCAGTGACGAGGTCTGTAAAGAGGTCGAGCGCGTATCAAAATATTGGTAGGAGACAGGGTCCTGCTGTCTTCACCGGTTCCCAGCAGCCTGACGAGGTTCACGCTCCTTGAAACTTTATACTTATGAGCTTACCAGAGCTACGCTTGAAGCTCAATGTTGTCAGTGTCAAGAGAGCCCGCAAAACCTGCAACAACTTGGACAAAATGTATAAAAAGAGTTGGGTGCAACCAGACAATCGAAGCTCAGAAAATCCCCGGACTCGCAAAATACTATTATTAAAAATTAAGAGACGCAATTACATTGAAAATGTCGTTTGATATCCTTAAAACATTATAGAAGAGTGGTAGAGGGCTAAGTTGTAAAATATTGTCATTAATTATCTCTACTACCCTTCCCATGTTTGTTCTTCGATAGCTCTGATAAATTGCTGTTGCTCGGAGAATGGGCTGGCTCAATTTCTTCGTAGGTTGGGGGAACTTTTTAACCTCGACAGTCAGTTTAAATGAAAGAAAATCACTGAGAAAATAGCCATATGGCTCTCGGAAACCCTTAAAAGTTTGAATAAAAGTTTAAAAGAGTTTGCGACCTCGTGTAACAGTTGGTGCGCCCCCAGAATTGTCTCATCACCGCCGGGGGTCTGATCGGGCCCCGACCTCAGATTAAAAAACAGATTCTGAGCCGATTTAAAGGGAATGTGGCACCTTTATAACGTGGTTTTAACTGAGATAGCCAAGTTGTAAAGCATGCCCGAAAATCCGGTACTCAATATATCATTTGTCTTGAAACTCAAAATTTCCGTGGAGAAAAGCTAAAAGCCTACCTGAAATGTACCCTACATGTACCCCAGCCAGGCTGCCACAGTTGTCAGCTGTCGGTGTGACGACAACGCTGATGTTACGGTGAGTAATCAGCCGATTGAAGCCCTTGAAGCCTAGTGCATATGATAGTAGTTGCCAGATCATGACGTCATCCACAGGCTGAGGCTTATTTTTCACCCTAGAGGGACATTTCAAAAATCAAAATATTGAGCTCATTGTACATTTTGCAGAGAAATCATGGATGTTTTTCATGATTTTCGGCTAAAAATACCCCTAATTACTCAAAAGTCCTGCATAGGCGCTGCACTGTGTTACAAGGAGGGCCTAAAATGGTACGAAAATCAATTTTCGACCAACACAGAATGCCTTAAGATGACTTTATATCAAGGAACATTCCGACCATCCGGGAGCATATCTCAATCTCCGATAAAATGTCTGTTTATCCGATTTTAGATGGGGTAAGGTGATGTTTTCGATAGGACAACAGTATTTCTTCCGACTGTCGAACGTGCCGGAACTTAAGCGCTCGCGAGCATGTTTCTGTCTTCAAAACACACCGAGTGATTTTTGCCAAAACTACGACTTGTTTGGACATTATATGGTTTCAAGATGTGATTTCTCTCAAGTATTTTATTTCATTTTATGTATTTTCTAATTTACAACTCAGAGATTTTCACTGAAGAGTAAACTTGATTAAGCCGGCAAAAATCCCACAGCTTCCCACAACATGAGACCACCACGTGGTAGCTGCACACATGTTGCCAATGCGCGCAGAAAGTTTCAGCTGCATTTAGTTGCATTTCCGTGATTTATGACCGATTGTGTAAGGGTATGTCGGCGGCCCGCGCGCTGTCCCCGCCCGCCGCGCCGTCGGGCACGGCCCGGCCGCCTCTTTTGGGGCGCGGGTGGAACCATGGACGGCAAACAAAGCGGTGGGATGAAAATACAAATAAAGTAAGGTTTTTCCACCGAATGGTTGGTATAACAAATACCCTGGTCAATGTATGCGCTCGAAGTGTGTCGAGTTGTTTGAACAGGACACTTGGCACAACTGGGCTGAAAATGAAAGGCAAACACATAATGCGCGGTTGCATTATGATCCCTCGGTGCAAACGGTTTTGCAACCTGGAATTGTGTTGGAAAGGACACAGGCAGGTGATCAGTCTAAAGGGTAAGAAAACTTTGCTTGTGACTTCGGATGTGAAGGTTGTGGTCTCGAGACGAAGCTCTGTGTAAAAAGAGTGACCCGTGAAGATCTGGTAGATAAAGGTACAATATCCGATGCTAAGCGCGGTGTTGAAGAAGCAAAGAAATACCTTATTAGTCGCTTAAGGAGGGAGAATTATTGACCGAAGAAGCTGAGACTATGCTGGATCAGCAACTTGAGTTGTTTTGCGAAATTTCCGACAGAGTGGTCATTGGTCGCCGAGACAAGAACAGGGTTTTCAAGAAATATGGAACCCTCTTGGCAGAGGAAATATTTTTCACTGTCCAAACCGGGGTTTCAGCGAAATCAACGTCTTCGGCCGCACCTGACGCAGCGAACCAAGTCCGAGCCAGCCACTGGCAAGAAAAAGAGGCCGGCCCCAAAGAGATACGAGACCTAAGCCGAAAGGCGTAGCGGGCCGCCTCTGAAACTGCTCAGGCGCACGAGAGGAAATTTTGAAATTTCTGGTGTGGATGTAGAACTTATCAGGAGACTCGGCACGATCCTTTCGGCTGTGAATGCCTCTGATCGGTCATTAACGCGGACAAGTTTGACCTGTATATTTTAGAGACAGCACAGCTATTCGTTAGCTTATATCCGTGGTTTCACCTGCCAGCCTCAGTCCACCAACCCCTCGTGCACGGGGGTGAGTGTATCCGTCACTTCTCCTTCCAATCGGTTGCTCAGTGAGCAGGCCCAGGAGCGGAGGAACAAAGACATAAGGTATCGCTGAGCACCATGCCAGAAAGACCTCCCGAAAGCGACAATCCAAGACCATTGCATCACTTGACGATGTCCAGCAATCCTGTGATCGTGAAAGCAATCCGAAGACTTAGAACGACCTAGACGTGACATCCGATCGTCCTCTGGAAAACATCATGACATCTCCGCGCTTCTGGTTGCTCCTGGCACTCAACCCGGAGACTCGGATACATCCCATAGTTCAACTGATGATTTGGATGCATAAAAAGCGGGTTGGGCCATAAGTTCATTTGCCTGTTTGAGTGCATGTCCGTCCCCCAACCTACTTGATAGTTCTTGAAGTCTTGGAGCATATGAGCCGCTTAATTTTGCTGTTTGTTCCCATCCGATGCCTTTTTGAAGGTCTCTGATCTTGATGAAGTTTTATATACGAATATTGTTGTATTTAGTGAACTTGCTAGATGCAATTTTTGTGATTTATAAGTATGGGCCGAGTGAGCTGTTACCAACCGCCAGTGAAACGGTGTTTTTTTTACTCGGGCAAGCTGCTCAATTAGGTGATTCGATATGGTGTTTACAACTCGTTGATAGTGCCTGCAGTAGCTAAAATACATTTTGCTTAGAATGGTAGTAGAACATTTTTCTCAGAACGCTGTTGAACTGTACATGCCTATGTGAATTTCTTATTTTTCTATTTCTGATGTTTAGTCCTACAAATCACTATTCAAATCACCTGACATCATTTGGGTCAGCCTGAGAAAGTGCATTTTAGTAAAGAAAGGTAGGTCTGGCAGCTGCTCTCTGAAAGTAGGATGAACAACTTATTGACCTCCGATGTAATTTGAATTTTTCCACCGAAATTGGAAGGATCTTCCACTGAAACATCTGACCTCGGTTCAGGTCAACTAGAAAGATGCATTTGCGGGGCATCAAAACACAAAGAAGACAATTTCGTAAGATCAGATCTTTGTGATGAAGTTTTAACTTAAATAAATGAGAAACTGATAGCGCATTTACGAACATAAGAATTCAACTTGACCTGGTCAAGACCTGACCTGACTGAAACTTAAAACTCAACCTCAATAATGCTCAGGATATCGCATACTGTGATCCAGTTTGAAGGCAATATCTTTGATAGAACGCAAGTTATAGATTTTGTACCTTTTGGCCTTGTAAACTGTGCGCTGGTGGGTTATTAACAGAGGTGGATCTAGCCGGTCGGTTTGGGAGAGGAAAACCAAAGTCGAAAAGCAAGAAAAGCGTCACTCAGTGAAAATTGCGCTACATTATGACTTGCCGGTATAATTTTGGGTATTTGAGGCGGAAAGCAAAAAAAGGTTACGGGGGTGAAAAATATGGGCTCAGGATACTTTTTTCCTGTCCAAGGCCCAATGTTTACACTGAAGTTAACTGTGTTTGAAGTTGAGGGTTGAATCACCAAAATTTGCTTATAAGTTTAAAAAGGAGTCGGGGAAAAAGAGGTCGACCGCCAAAGTATCAAGCTCGGGGCAAAACCGTTTTGCCCCGAGCTTTTCCATTGGGGAGGGGGATAAATGCCTTCCCCCTGGATCCACCACTGGTTAATAAACCAGAGAAAGCTACCCCAAAGTTGTATTTGCATACGGCTCACGGCTCAAATTTCCATGTCCTCGCTAACCCCCGGAGAATGACTGTGGCCCCAAATGGGATCATACAGTGACTGATTCCAAGACGTCGGGCAAGGGGCTCAAGTACCCCGAAATACCTGAGTGTCACTGTCTATAGCAACTGCTTAGCCGGAGGCTGCTCCGAGGCAATGGTGAGGGAGGTTTGAGCCCTCCTCTCTGAAATGAAGGTCTGGATCTGCCGCTGGAGCCATGACCCACTGTTTGGCAGCTCCTGTCTTAGGAATACACCGTGTACGTACCTTTAATAAACGCTTATAATCTCATTCATAGCATGCATATGGAGAGTTCTAGGCATGCACAATAGAACACTGACATAATACACGGTCACAGAACACAAAGGCACATAGACATAGAGCGCTTAGTGATAGGTGGAGTGGTGTGGAATGGTGGAGACGGTTGGGATCAGTTTAGGAAGGAAGTAATTTTTGGTACTTCACTTATTATTGTTTATACCCTCTCTCACTCACTCACTCACTCACTCACTCACTCACTCACTCACTCACTCTTTCCTCTCTCTCTCTCTCTCTCGCCTCTCTCTCTCACTATATAAAACTTTTGAAAACAGAGCGTGCGGCCCTAAACATCGAAGGCAATTTCAATAGCTGGCACTGAAGGCTGCGAAACCAGGAGTGGAAAGAATGATGTGGAAATACGATATAGATGCTTTAATCCAGGGGCATCGCCACCGAATTTTCACTAGTTTAGAAAATTTTGAGAATTTCGGCTGCATATGAACAGGGGCGGACGCAGACCCGAGTTTTTTTGGGGTTGGGGGGAAACCCATGTCTGCCTCTCCTCCTGGGGGGAGGGGGTGGGAGTGAAGATTTTTTGCCCTACAGACCTAGTGTAAACACCTTTTTTCAGTGCTTGACAGACCTAGTATAAGCTACCTGTCCAAGTACATGATTGCTCTCGGGGGGGAGTGGGAGCAAAAACTTGTTTGCTCGACAGACCTAGTGTAAACACTTCTTTCAAAAATTTATCCGGCGTTTGGGGGAGGGGCAATAGATAGTTTGGCCCCTCCAGCACTTCGGGGGGGCATGGCCGGAATGGCCCCCCTGCGTCTGCCAATGCATTTGAAACACTAACGACGAGGCATTTCAGCAACATATTTATGTACAGCCGGTTCCATACTGATTAGTAGGTATTAGGCCGTGGTCGTTTTTGCAAAATATATATCAAGTGGTGGTCCTTGCCTACACCATTGTTGCCTCACCTGCTGTGCTTTAACTGGATGCATGAACTGACTTGCACAAATATTTCATCAGGTCCAAAATTCGGATGTAATTGAAAAAGACACAGAAAATCATCGGGATAAGCGAAAGCAGTTTGTTGTCCATAATTTTCCAAATTGACGTCTCATCTAGTTCGCAGGGTCCCAAATTTAAAGGGCTCGTCGAAATACATTGCTTGAGACGAAACGTTTTATGAGAATAGCAATCGTTTTCCATCCATACATGTATTTGACAACACACACAGACAAGACACTAGAACGGTAAAAAACGAACAGTACAGTTGGTGTGCACCCTAAAATCCTAACGCCGGCCGGCATGATTACGCTAAGTAATATTACCTACAAAAGGCATAGTAACAACAGTAGTAACAGTCTTAAGATATTTATTAAAACAACTGACACTAATCACCAATCACTGTAGAAACAGCTGCACATTCACGCAGGCAAGAGGAGAAAATGCAAAAATTTAAGCCGATGTCCAACATTTGGCATAGGGATATTGGGATATTTCCCTGATTCGCGAGTGCGGGACTCGGCCCCCGTCCCCCCGCTTTCGACGCCCACGATTTAATTCTTTGGAAAGTGGGCTCTAATGCTGAATAAAGCGGGCTTTCATGCGAGCCGTAACGTACTGACGTTCATAATCCTATCTTTTAAATCCGATTAAGTACAATCTCACATAAGGACGAAACCTGATGCATAGGTGGATCAAGGGGAAGCATGTGCCACCCCCCCTGGTCGTCTCACCAGGTGCCTACTGAACTGGCCTCGGTGACCCCTGAAACGTTATGTCCCGCCTACCCCCAAAAACCGTGATAGATAGCCCGTGAGAAATGACCCCCAAACAACTCCGGTCCATTTTTAGCCAAGGCAAACTTTAAGGAAGAGTAGCCTCCCAAACCTAATGTCTTACTAACACACTGTTACACCATTTACAATTTCTATCGTTTCCCGGTCGCACAAACTACCTTTAATCACTGTCTAAATTTGCCACTCCGGACTGTAAATCTGAACTAAATGCGCTTGAAGGAAAAAATCTTAGAGCAATAATTCAAACCCCATGTGCTCTATGGAGACCGAATGCATCAACGTGAAAATATAGATAGGGTGTAGCTGAAGGCGGAATAACAATGAATCGCTTCAGCATGTAGGTAATTATCCTGTGTCATTATAATATCAAGCCTTTAAAACGCGCAGCGATCGGTGCACTTCTTCCTCTTCTCCTCTAAGCTTGGGAGAAGCTTAGCTAAGTGGCGGTCGGAACTCAGCGACTTCGCTTCTTCGCGGCGCTCAGCTGTTGGACAAGGTAGTTGCCTTCGCCAGGTCGCCATACGTCGAGCCAAGACGGCTATCTTCGACGCCTCGAAGCGCCTGGCGCGCGGCCCGCCCACATTCCACAGCGGCATGACCGACTGACGCAGCGGACGCCTGCGCCCGGTGACGTCACTCAGTGACGTCACAGACAGGTCCGGTGGCAACGCCGGCCGGCCGCTTCACGCCAGTCGCCGAGCTGATCGGGGAGGTGTGGTGAGAGGCGCGTGGTACGGCCTCGGCAACGAAACGAACGAGGATTTTACACGTTTTTCCCAGCGGTGGGCGTTCTCTTCACATAGCGTTAGAAGAGATTGTACAGCATGGAGGATTGCAGCGCCTTATCGAGATGCAGGTAGGTCCAACTGTGTTGAAGCCGGTGAAGGTAGAGAGAACACTGAGGGTTAGTTGTCGCCACTATTTACAGATAGTCACCAACCATGAAGTGGGGAGCACGTCGCTCATGTAGTACGCTTGTTTAGACAGCAATGTGTCCTAGCAATCCAAATAAGTTAAGACGACGGTGATAGTTTGCTGCGCGGCTCCACCAACAACAGGACCAGCGCCTTCCCGAGGAGACGTGCCTTGACGGGGCAGGCGGACTGAGATAGCGACGGATGTTGTGACCTTGGGAAGTCCGGGGAGAACAGGAGCGTACTGTGAATGTAAATCGCACGTCTTATCGCTTCAGACGGGATAAACGTGGACAGTTAGGCGCTTTCCTCTCGGCTGGTGATGTCTTTCTTGTTTCAAGGGATCATAGTGGTAGGTGATAATGCTACATGCTGTATTGGTCGCAGGTGCTGAACATGTAGCGGCAGTGAAATGTCGGTAATTCGCGCAATGTCCCTTTAAGAACACTTTTGTTGGCTCGCTGCCAGGAAGGCCGCTGGGTGACTCAGCTCGGGGCACCTGTCAAATTGGGTATTTTTGGGTTGGAAAAGTTTGCAGGCAAGAAGCAAGGCCAGAATGGTGTTGAATGAACCAGGAATCAGAGAAAATACATTTTTCAAGTTTTAATGATTTGATATTAGTTAAAGCGGGAACCATGGGAAGAAGCTCAGTAAAAGGATAGGGTTGTCGCGTTGACAGGCACAAGATTGTCAGGGCAAAAGTTTTGTTTAAAAAAATCCTGGGAGCAGGGGATCAGGCTTTATGACGTGCAAGGGACACGGGGGCGCCGCCACGAATTTTCGCAGGGGGACGGACCCGGGCTGGTGCTGACCGGGAGGCGAATTTGGCATATTCGGTACCTGACAGCATTAATGACGATTGACCCAAAATTTTGGGACGTCCCCCTGCTTGGCCAATGGGGGACGCGCCCCCCCGCCCCCCATGGACACAGGTCGTGGTTTTGGCAGCAAACGACCCTTGCAACTCAAACTGGGGTATTCTGTGTATTTCATACATATTGTCCTTGTTACTGCAAGTTTGGCTTTTGGAAGCGAAGCCCTGGCATAGTTTTCAAGGGACCTTTTGCCTCCTCGACTCCATCAATAAATTCTCGCAGTGGTGTGTTAACTTGAAAGCCAACATTGACTGTTCCTTTAAGCTCAGGGACATCCGCCCCGTCCAGGAGTGACCCCCCCTTCCGCCTCACTCAGTTGCCAGCTGACCCACCGTCGATAAATATTGGGCAACAGAAGCTCTCGAGGGACTCAAACCCTGGATCCAAGTCCTGCCGCCTCCTGGTTTCTGGGCAGCGGACTAGAGCCCTGTGCTCTATCGAGATACCCGGGGCGGAAGTACACACTGCGTACATATATATATATATATATATATATATATATATATATATATATATACATACATATTTAACATATAATACACATATATTATACATGATAAGGTCCACACCACAGATGACAGTACACTCACACAAATTAAATGCATAAAAAGAGGGGGCCTGAAGCTGCCATTTCTCGTCGGAAAATTTCAAGATGTCAGCCAAATGGTAAAAAAGTGAAGTTTTGTAAACAGTATGTGAAGCAGGTAAGATTTGCCCAAATCTGAGTTTTTGTTTAATTCTAGAGGGAATAGTTTCTTGTCAGCAGAGGTTTGAAGATTCACCGGCCTCATCATTGTTTTGTCGGCCTATGGTTATTTGCAAGCTCTTAACCGGCAAAGTAAAATTTTACTACGCCTACAATGGCAAATCCCAAAAATAGCAGTCTCTTCTCAATCAGGAAGCTGTGCAATGCCATCGTCATCGAGCCACTTAATTCATCGTCACTTGATGACTGAAGTCATCGAGAACCTAATTTGTGAAGCCCTTCTGGCCTGGAGGGCATGTGTAACACCTCCACCCAGCTCCCAAAATGGAGAGACGTTTCTGACCGGTACTCTTCCAAGAGCACGCCAAAGCAGTGCAACCAACCGCGGCACGAGCCTCAACCAGTGAGGTCATATCTAATTTTATCATCGAAGTTTTGTGTGGACGATGACTTCAATTGCTTTCGAAAAATTCAGGAATTATATGGCCTTCTTTCTACCACCAAAGATGTGTTTTTGTGTAAAGGTGACATGCTGGTGTGTGATTGCCTCGCTGGGATAGGGTATCCGACAGAGCTGAAGCAGAAGGAGGCTCCCCAGGTCACGCTGCCGCAGCTCTTGATGATACATGAAAGTGTCATGTATTTCTGCTCGATATGACCCGTATAAAAGAAGTCGGTAGTTGAGCTTCACTGGAAGGAAACCACCTCTTCGAACGTGTGGTTCACACTTATTTCATCTTAGGTAGAAAGGCGGGGAGGATATTATTGGAAGCAGCTAGATTTGTTGACCGGATTGGTTGTCCCAGCTCATTCAAAGTGAGCACTGCTTTTATAAGTGTATCCAAGATACGAGCGTTAGCCTTATTTCAGGCTGATTTATGTATGAGGAAAGAGCTGAGTCCTAAATATTTGGACACGCCTTTGCCCAAGCTTTATTGGACAATTGGCTCTTCCTCGCCCTTTACGTCGATGGTGGAAACAATACAAAGTAATACTTTTGTTTTACAAATCTCTGTGTATGCTCCACTCTATGATATTCCAATGCAAAACTGAACGATGCCAATTTCGTGAGACATTGGAAGCGGGCGCACTGTTTTTCTTGTCAGTTATTTGGCCAAAATTACCGCTGCAACGCTTTACTGCGATTGAACGGTGGATATTAGTGGGTTTTGTAGGGGTGAAAAAAGCCGTGTAGAATAATCATATTTTGGAGGAAATCGTTTAAGCAAATTAGTAGAACAATCCGTTGATGTGACTTAAAAATTTTGCACTCACACCTGCCCAGTGGGTGCAAACAAGCATGCTGGAAAATCCAAGGATATTGAATTCACCACAAGATACCTACATAGGATAGGGCAACATTGGTACTATTTCGGTCATGTCCACCATTCACTTCTTGAGTCCATTACAATATATTTTTACTCGTTGATAGCATAAAGTTTTTTTTTGCAATGACATCCAAAGCCTGAAAAATTACTATCTGAACCGAGACTGTAATGGCTGTGATTATTTTGATAATTTTTTGACATTCACAATACTCCTAGGCCTTGATCAGCATCCTGAAGAGGCCGCTGTCACAGAGCCGCGCTAATATGTCGCGTGCTTCTTGATCGTCAGTTGTATGACTTCCCTACAGCCGCCCGGAGAAACCCCGCCGTCTCCACACGCCCGGTTTATGAGGGGTCGGTAGCGACACTCAGGTGCACTCAGTGCAGCTCCGGGCTCTCTGCGCTGGGTGTTATCGTTTCTCCCAGTCGACGCTATGAGTGCCTGTCAGCTGCCGCTCCTCCGGTCGCCGTTTGTGTTTGAACCATGTACTAAGAAACATGGGCATGGTTGTGGGGAAAGAGAGCTGGTCCATTTTTAGTATTTTCAACGTTGCCATGCCAGCAGCTTAAAGAGAATCTGGCACCTTGGTCGAATCCTGGAATTTGGTTTTATTAGGGGTACTTTTAGCCGAAAATCATGGAAGCGTCCATTATTTCTCTGAAAAATGAACAATAAGGTCAATATTTTGGTTTTTAAAATGCCCCTCCAGAAAAAGAAATAAATATCTGCCTGTGGATGATGTCATGATCTGGCAGTAACTACCATATTCAATACGCTTTAAGGGCTTCGATTGGCTGATACTGTGACGTCAGCATATGTCGCCACATCAACAGCCATAACAACTGTAGCCTGCTGCTAAGGGTACATGAGGGGCACATTTCAGGTAGGTTTTAGTTTTTTTCTTCTACGGAAAACCCGACTTCCAAGACAAATGATATATTGAGTACCGGGTTTTCCGACTTGCTGTACAACTTGGCTATCTCAGTTAAAATCACGTTATGAAGGTGCCCCATTCCCTGTAAGCGGGTCAATTTATTATCAAAGGGGAACATACTGAGGCACAAAGCTTGAATTGCAGACGGGGGGAGCGGGTAGGGAAAGTGGGGCATTCCCCCTGATCAACTCCCGGCGCTCCTGAAATGTCGCTTCCCCCTCCAGGGCACGAGTATCGGCGCCCCTGCATAGGCGGATCCAGGATTTCCGATTGGGGGCACCTACCCGGGGGTGCCTACCCGGGAGGGAGGGCGCCATCCGGTCCGGGGGCGCCACCTTTGACCGGCAAAACATATCAGATTGGCGCAAAATCCTATCGGTGGGCGCCGATTTTCGCATCCTTGGGGGGTGGTGAGAAGCGACATTTCAGGGGGCGCCGTGACCATTTCAGGGGGCGCCGAGGAGGGGGCACGTGCCCCCTTTTCCCCCTGGATCCGCCTATGCACCCCTGTGATACGCCTACCTGGTAGGTTTTCCTCCCAAAAAGGCATCCTCTAGTCCGGATGGTGACCCCCCCCGATTGGAAATCATGGATTCGCCTGTGGTGCAGAATGCTCTCCAACATGCCGCTTTTGGCTTTTGGGCACTACCCCTGAAGAAAGGCAAAACTTATGTATATATATATATATATATATATATATATATATATATATACAAATACTGTTTTTGAAATAAATCCTTACTGAGTTCCAATCTACCTTTTAATGGATTACACATATATTCCCAAAGCTGATGCGAATTGTAATTATGCCGTCTTCCCTAGAATATACACCCCTTTGTTGTGCACACTGATTACTATCCATTTGTCTTCCCGTGTGTCACACTCGAGGTCCCCGGTTACTAATGGTCGGAGCTGGATTGTTGCTGGGACGCTGTGCCTTCTTCCTGTCGTACCGTGGACAGGTGGAGGGGAAGTGGTAATCAGGAAATAAGCGACCGATTTCGAGTTGCGGAGCGTAAAATGGAGGCTTGTTTTAGTTCAGTGTCCGCTGTGAACCCGAGGAGGATACTGAACCGAAAAAGGCTGTTCTCAGCGAGGCTATTGATGATTATATAGAGTATATAGCTATTAAAGTATCAGTCTTCGTTTAACGATGTACATAAGAAGCTTTACAACTCGTGAACTGGGGTGTTTTAAAACTGGACTATATTGGGATCTAGGTGCTGACTTTTCCAGGTTTGCGCCGAGACAAATTGAATCATCCGTGTTTAACATTGCTTTCAATGGAAGTACAGAAATGAAATCATTTTTGCCCATGGGGTAATTTTGCATATAGGATTTTTGGATGTTTTTTACGTCCTGCCTCAGGGTCGGCGTAATAGTGTGAAGACTCCACTGGCGGAAAACACCTGCCTTGTCGAGGATTTAGCCGCTGCAACTCACCAGGAAGCCAATTCACTGGTGCATGTCATCATTAACCTGTCGCCTTCCAAAGCTCTCCACCTTTTTGGCCCATAGCATATATGACTGAGGACCGATAGTGTCATCACCGAGACTTCCCGTGGAAGATACAGCAGTGCTTACAGTGCTGCTGTGCGTACTTGTTACGAGTCTTGGCTTCGTTGCCTTTGAGAGACTTTTATTTGGCTGGTGCGACTGCGGAAACATAAAAATTACTGACTTTTGTGACTGTTAACTAGGTGGAAAGTTTGAATGCAAATGAATGGGCAGGCATAGTACACGTGAGCGTACGAAAACAAAGCGGCTAAGCTTGATACTTGCCCAGGAGAGGGTAGGTTAACACCACATTATGATGAACCCACCGCGATTTAAAGGAAGTCTTCCACATGAATAATGGATTTTTAGACTGAAACAGTAGTTTTGAAGAGCGCGACGAGAAATCACTTCGGCATATGCTTTTTACTTCAAAGCCCCCTTGATTAAATTTCCGCACGATTTTAAGTTCAAAATGAAGACACAACATCAACTGTAAAAATTTCGCCACAAAACTGGTGCGTCTCATTCACGTGCTCCATGAGCGAGTCTACCTATGTTTTGGCCCAGATGGCCCAGATCAAGGTTTGCATTTTTAAATTTATGGAAACTACATTTCTGATTACGTCAGATATTGTAAAAAGACAATATTGTGTCTTGAACCTCGAAATCCATTCCAAAAAATTGTGATATAATTACCTACTTTTAAATTTATGCTAGTCATTAGCGGTACTTTTTGGAACTTGAATAAAGTGAAACCTTCACTTTAGTGGGTTCCAGCTGGCATCGTGGTTGGGGTCCCCTCAACCGGTAAAGTGGGCCCAGTGGCGGATCCAGGGGGGGCAAAAAGGCAATTGCCCCCCAAACGGAAAAGCTCGGGGCAAAACTATGTTTTTACCCCCCCAAAGCGGTCGACCTCCTTTTTCCCCCGACTCCTTTTTAGCTTGTAAGCAAGATTTTGGTGCTTCAACTCTCAACTTCAAACAGAATTAGTGAAGTTCAGTGTAAATATTGGGGCTTGGATAGGAAAAATAGTATCTTGAGCCCATATTTTTCACCCCGTGGCGTTTTTTTTGCTTTTCGTCTCCAGTTCGCAAAATCCTACCGAAAAGGCATATTGTAACGCAACTTTTCACTGCGTGACTTTTTTTTTGCTTTTCGACTTTGGTTTGCCCCTCCCAAACCAACCGGCTAGATCTGCCACTGAGTGGGCCTCCAACTGCCACGGAGGGAAGTCGATATCAGGGGATGCTATGTAGACATGGTCAGGTATCTCACCAGTCTTCGGGCGATCTTGTCGAAAGGACGGCCCCATTGCCCTCCTCAGCCAGGCCTCTGCTGGAGCAGCCGTGACGTCCGATCGTAGATAACGTCAGTGCACTGATTCCACGGTGAAACCTGCCGAATCGTCTCCATGGCAACACACAATACCCATTCTGCTGGGCTCGACTAAACTTGAACAAGTGCCGAATCGCCGCTCATAAGGCTGCACGCCGACGCTGTTATCCACACGCCCAAGTATGGCTGCGTTGTGCGCCGACGGGTGACTGTGACGTCACTGGTCCATGATGCAGAGACTGAGCAGTGGCCGGCGATCCGTTTACGTGCCATTCCACGGCGGTTACTACCGCTGCAGGTGCATGACACTGCAGGTGAGCCGGCCGGGCTGCAGATAGGCAGTGCAGTCGGCGGCGCCGGGGCCGACTGCATGGCCGACCATATACGGCTGCCGTGGGCGTTCGCCAGGGGAAGGACACGGTGTCGTCCAGTTTACATTCAGAGGCCCAGTTGTGGATTTAAATTCAGCCGGATCAGGATCGTGTGGTTCGGCGTGCATGGTGACTGTGACGCTGGTTTTGGCTGGTTTGGCTTCCGCAAGAGATACCATGTCGGCGATGGGAAATAACTGCAGGCGATCGATTTAGGTGTTGCTCACCACCGCTGATCATGTTCTGTTGCCGGGGGAAAATTTCACCTCTGATCATGTTCTGTGGCCGGGAAAAATTCAAATATAACTATAAGCCTCCCTAACTGGAAACTTTCCTGCATGATAACTCTTGAGTCCAGATCTGTGTCAGGATGTGCCCGCCAGCGGTGTCGACACCATGCACAACTAAATATGTGGGTCACTTTCATCTGGAGCTCCACCTGCCCACACATCGGAAATTCCAGTTAGGCTGCCGGACCGCTACCGCCTTACGCTGCAGCAGATGGTGCGATCCGAGCGGCGGCGGCGGCGAGCCGGAGCCGGAGCCGGAGCCGGAGCCGGGCGGGAGCCATTGACGCGTCGTTTGTCGCGCGACGGCCCGGCGGCAGCGGAAATAAGCCATTATTGGCGGTGGTGTGCGGCATGTGTAGCGTAGGCGGCAGACTGCGCCGACCGACTCAATAGGAGCAGACCGGGTGGCGAGTACGCCAGACTGCCGCCTGAGACTCCGTCTGGGACTGTGGCGACATTGCGAGCTCAGGAAAGTGTGCTGCAAGGCGGAGAAGGGGAATCGGTGACATAACAACACTAAGTGATCGCCAGTCTATGTCATCGTGGTTGGCTTGCGCGCAAGTGTTCATCAAGAGGGTTTAGAACACTGTAACTTTACTGTTTGTTCAGTTTTATCCTTGGGCACTTGCAGCACTTGTCGCGAAATGGATTATCCAATGAGTGCAAAATGAGATGACAGCATCCTGCTGGACCACCGCTTACGCGTAAAGCCGGGGGAGCTGGTAGGATTATCACTGTATGATAACTTAGTAATCCGACATCGTGCAGCCTTGTTACACTGCTCACTCGGGGCCGCAACATGAATGTGCGCTCATTTGTTGCCATGGCAACGCAATCTGCGCTGCTGTTTTGATGAGGAAACATAATCTGATAAGCCCATGGAGGCCTGGCGTCCACTGGCGAGGGTGTGGTCCTTTCAGGAGGGTCAGAATCAGCCCGCAAATATTACGGGGGACGTGACGCCCGGAACCGCCCTGACGAAGAATGCCAGTCTGTGGGAGGGGAGGGCCGGGGGTGTCACAGATACCACGCGCTCATTTGTCACGAGGCTCTCGGGATAAACAAGACGCTGCCTTTTAAACCACACTTGGATGGGATAAAATGACTGGCAGTTTCTCTCTGCCAGACCGTCGCGTTTGGTAACACGACGCTTTTGATGAGGTGTGGTGTACAATACACAAGTGCGGTATTTCGAATGATACCAGGATTTTATTACATAAATATAAGGGACTTCTCCATTAGTGAAAACGAAAAACGCTCGCGTTTTTCCACTCCGCAAGCCGGCACAGTCACCCGCTGGAACGTTTTTCATTTTCACTAGTGGAGAAGTCCCTTATATTTATGTAATACATTCAAATCCACTTATCATGTCATTTCGATCAGGATTTTATTCGTGCTCTTGGTCTAATTGTGGATTAGAATTAAAGGAATATTTGTTTTATGATTCCAGTTTATTTGTGTCGAAATTTTCCACTCCTAAGATGTCTTGCAGAGGGTGCATATGTCCAAATTTAAGATAATCACCATCATTGTTCTCATCGGCTTGGATATATAAGCCAGAAGTTCGCAGTTGGCTCTACCAACAGTCCTTTCACGGTCTGAACTCGGACCGTTCGAGCAACTTCGAAGTTGTTCCAAATTACCCGGATGGGTCCACGTCACCTCTCCGCAAGCCTGTGGCCAGGAGTTCTGCGGGGTTCAGATAAGTTTGTTCTAGAATTCGTTTGATTTCATTATTATCTATAACTTTTGGTTAGGTCAGAGTTGAGGGTTGGTTTGGTTATAAAGTTCGAAAACGAAGCAGACACTGACAGAATTAATCAGTTTGATACGTTTTTTTGCGTTTTATGTTGATGATATACTTCAAAAACTCAGAAAAACAGCCATTCCACCAAAGTGCGTAATATTCTATGTAATTTACTACACTCAAACGGAATAGAAGCATATATGTGCTAGCCGCTCCCTCTCATCCACCTTGTCTACGTCTATGTTCACGTCCAGGACTCCCGGCATCCCGACCATAGCTAAATGGCTTTGACCGCTAATGCGCTTTTTTAGCATCGTTTTTAGCAGTGTTTTTCATCTCGTTTTTTTGTTGCCCAGCACGCCAGCGCCGTTCCCTGTTTATGTCGCCCTCCCTGCCAACTGTGGCTATACCCACCATCAGACTCCAGTATCGATTGCCGCCGCGTCGCGTCGCTCCGTCATTGCGCGCTCCTCGCGGCCATCCCGCGGGGCCGCGCCGCGTCGCGCTGCGCCGTCGCTGGGAGCATCTCTGGCGTTTTTCTACCGAGCCCGGAAGCTGTGGCCGTGGTGAACGGGACATTCTACCGGGCAAGCCGCCACGTTGGAGACACCAGATTTCGTCTCCATGCGACCCAGACTGCCGCGGGCGACAAAAACGCCCCGCGCGGCGGCGACACGGCGGCGCGCGGGACACCGCAGCTCGGCCGCAGCACCGCCGCCGCAGCGGCGACACAGCGGCGACACAGCGGCGACACAGCGGCAGGGAGCTGCGGACTGGCGCGTCTACCTGTGTTCCGGTGTGTGCTTGTGTGCTGTGCGTGTACATACATACTTATGATGTGCTTATCTGTATGCCCTGCTAGCCCTGCTTAACTACACGCCCCGCTGGGGGGTGGGACGAAATCCGCCCCCTCCTGGTTTTTCCCAGATAGCTCAAAAACGAAGAAACGCAGAACAACGAAACTTACCGTACTTTATTCCTGATCAATTTTACACATCTGACCAAATTTTTGAGTTAAGGTCATGTCAGGTCAAGGAGCTATTTAGGGTCAAGTGACCCGACCTCAAAACCTAAAATCACGAGTTTGAAGCAGCGCCCAGGGAACATTAGCAAACCGATCAGTTTAAAACTTCCACAATATGGTAGGGTCTTTAGGGTCTACAAATCTGCCATCTCGGAATTTTGTTATTGGTGACCTAAGGTGGGGTCAATTTTTTAGTCACCCCATTATAAGTCTATGGTGAAAAATAGAATGGACTCGTTTTCAAGAAATACTGGATATATAAGGCTGAAAATCCTCAAACTGTCTATTCTTACCACAATCTTGACCATAAAGTTGAGTTTTTGAGCATCTGACCTCTCAAAGGTCATGTCAGGTCACGGGAGCAGAGGGTGATTGTTTTGCCAATAACTTCTTACTGAATTGAGATAAAGCTCCCATTTTGCTTGCATTGTGTTTATATTGTCACGGGGAGTCTATTGATATGCAACATGACCATACCAGGCCACTCTGTGATCGTGATCTAGGTCGAGGTCAGGTCATTTTGAGTATCTGACCTAGCAAGGTCATATTATACATTATTCGATTTGCCACGATGAGAGGAATCCAATAATGCAGAAAGATTTGCTCTAGCTCCCCTGAGGGCAGATCTAGAGAGGGAAACGTACACTGCTCCGTTGTAAGCCTATGGAGCATTCTTTGGCCTATGCTGACCTCAATATTGACCTGACATAAAAATTCTCCGTATAGATTCTCTTTGTCTTGTCAAGAGCTTTCGAACGCCGCCCGTAATTTTTCTTTAGCTTTCGTGGGTAACGAGATACGGAGGGGGGCGGGCGAAAAACGCCCCCAGTGGGGCGCGTCATGCAAGGGACCCCAGCGGGGCGCGTGTTAAGGTATCTTCCGAATGTGCCTTTCCAGCTGTTTTCGTGTTTCTTTGTTTCTTTTATCGGTGAAAGGTTCACATCTGGATGGTTCTTGTTTGGATTTGACTTCCGATTCTGACAATGCATGTTTACTTCGTCAAGTCTGCTGACATTTTCCCTGGTCATGAGATCTGAGCATCTGTCATCTAGAAGTCAGGCGGCACCACCGACGAAATACCAGGAAAAGGCGCACTTCCCCTGTGACCGGGGGTTTCTCCATCCCACGCGGGTCGGCCCGGGCTGGTTCTGGTGGTGTGAAGTGGGAGGGTGTGGGAGTGCACTGGCAGCTGTGCTTGAAATCGTCACGCTTACGTCATGATGACGTCACCAGATACCTTAAAACAGACTGAAAGAGCGCTTTATTGAGAGGGTGTGAGTCAACAGCTAATCGTGCCAATCCTTGTTGGGCCTCAGGCAAAATGCTTCTGTCGTCAAACCTCTTGCAAGGCCGAGGAATGTGAGCAATCGATTGTCGTATATTCCGACGCTGAAATTCTGTTGGAATCACATTAAGCTAAGGCTGATTCGTTCTCCTAATATTACAGGAGACCAATTGAGGTATGTCGATCCGTAGCTAGCATAGGGACTGTAGAATGTTAAATTTGGCCAATGGTACTGGGAGATCAAGCAACTGGGCTCACATTAAAGGGAATGTGGCACCTTGGTCGAATCCTGGAATTTAGTGTTATAAGGCGTGCTTTTAGCCGAAAATAATGAAACCACTCATGATTTCTCTGAAAAAATGTACAATGAGCTCAATATTTTGATTGTTTAAATACTCCTCTAGGAAAAGAAATAAATATCTGCCTGTGGATGATGTAATGATCTGGTAACCACTACCATACTCGAGACGCTTCAGGGGCTTCGATTGGCTGATGCTCATCGTGACGTCAGCGTATATCGTCACATCAGCAGGTCACTACAATGGCCGCCTGGCGAGAGGTACATGAGACGTATGTACATTTCGGGTAGGTTTTAGTTTTTTTCTACGGAAATATCGAGTTCCAAGACAAATGATATATAGAGTACCGGGTTTTCCGACTTGCTTTACAACTTGGCTATCTCAGTTAAAATCACGTTGTAAAGGTGCCACATTCTCTTTAAGGATATCGATGGGAAGGTAATGTATTTATGATCCTCCACCTGGATCTGCTCGTGTACTGCAAATCCCTTTCCGAAGATTCCACCCTCAAGGAAACCCAGCTGTTATGTACTTTGCACCGTTACTGCCTTATGCCGCCACATGATACCCTGCATGACATCATATGACAACGCATGACAGCACCAACACTCTAAAAAGAGCTTCGTCATCGGGAATGCCTACGGAGTGTGTCCCTACCCACTCCAGAAAAGTTAGAGCACCACCAAATCTGGGCTAGAAGGCAGCATACCCCTTGACTAGACAATCAATTTCCGACACGATGTCTGCTCTGGAATGTTTGAAAAATGCCGAACTTAAGGACATAAATGGTATTTTTACCATAAGACGTCGCAACCGGCAAATAGTGAGGTGCCGGTGAGTCTTAAAGCTGCTGCTGACAAGAAACTTCCCCCGTAGAACAGAAAAAAACTGATTTAGGCTCACTGCTGGCTTCTGCATTGGCTATCTACAACACTATGTGAGGTATTACCAATTTGGCGCAATCGTGAAATTGTTGGATGACAAGTGGGGGGGGGGGCGGAAGATCCCGGGCCCACATGCCGGTGTGGCCGCTGGATTTGATATTTCATGTGGTTGAAGAAATATTTGCTTTACCGTCCCTGACTGGCTGAACTTACGAAAAGCCAACGTTGTTTTCTACAGTTAAATCCCGTATTCTCGACACAGAAAATTCAAGGCATCACCCTTCCATTTGGGTGTCGAGTTCACCCATTAGAATAAGCTAGTCCAATTTGAATATGCAGTTTTTTATTTCACCTGTATCATCCAATTGGAGATATTGGATTGACTGTCAAGCACACTGAATAAATAAATACGGATGATATTAACTTCAGGAAGCTGCCAATTCCAGCGGTGTTCGACTCTTCCAGTAAGTACTAGTTTTTTCTTTTCTTTTTAATACGCGCATTGACGGAGTCTGAGCTACCTTCGCATTGAAGGGGGGATGCAGGTACCCGCCCCCCCCAAGATCTCAAGAACCACGCTGGATAGCGAAAAACGGTAGACAGCGTTGGATAGCCCATTTAAATCTCTATCGAAAATATTTGGACCATTTTTTGGTCAGGCCACATTTAAGGCCACTAGAGGTCAAGCCATGCCGCCATAGGGATAACATATAGACGAAGGTTTTTAGTTATTACATTTGAAATAGTGAAGACAGAGAGTAAAACAATCTAGACCACAGGAAACCTCGCAGCAAGCCAAATCGAATGATGTATTAAATGACCTTGCAAGGTCAAGTCAGGTCAAAACCTAGGATTTGACATGACCCGAGGTCATGTCAAGGTTAAATTAGGGCAAAATACATATCATTAGAACCGCAAGGATAGTGCAAATCTAATAACGTTGAAATAATGCTCTTCGACCATTCTTTACCAAGTTATTCAGTTTTAAACCATTTTTCCTATGTATTTCCTAAAGGAGAGGTCATGGCTCGTACCTGACCTTAGGTCATCGATATAAAAATACCGGAATATATCTCGTAGAACTCGGTCGGCCCATTTTTTGAAATGACTTTCAATTGGATAGTTTCACCCAGTTCTGACTTACGCTATCTTAAACCTGTTTTGAAGTTACTTGACTTGACTGTTCACTTGACCTGCACTGGCGACCTGACCTGAGAGGAAATTTTGCTTAAAGTTGTAAAAATGTTCATAAAACAGGTATATCAAGTGCGGCGGCGCTACGTGACGCCGTGCTTAGTCTATCTCCAAAAACCCGAGGGTGGTTGGTACCGGCCCCCGTCAATGTGCGTGTTAACACGCGCAGTGAAGAGGTCTAAATTGTCCCCGCCTATTTTTCCAAGGTCGGCAGAGCACCGCTCACGGCCGGAAAACGCTACTTGGCTACTTTTGAGATAATCCATGGGCGCGTCGACTGGTGAGAGAATTTTGAAAATCGGTCCATAATTTTGTGACTGGAAGGCTATCAAAGTCAGACATATTTTGGGACTGTCGCAATCGTGCGGCCACACAAGTTTTCCTGCTCTGTGCACCGAGTGGTGACGTAATTATGTCATACTATCGGGATTATATGTAAAGGTCAAGGTCAAAGGTCACAGGTCAGTAACTGCCCCAGTATTCTGGTCAGAGGACATTATTCGGTATGACATATGTTATGCTATTACTTCATAGCTAAGGTTTCTCAATGTCAAGGTCGAGGTCATAGGTCAAGGCCAAAGGTATTATCAAGGTCAAACCATCGTTTCCTGCCCAAAGACTGTTATAGTATTAGTGATATCGTGCACTATTGGAAATGTGGCCTATTGTCACGTCGTAGGTCAGTAACTTTGAATAACCTGGACATCAAACTTTCAGAGAACATTGCGTAGGACATTGCTGCTATAACCTTAGTCCGCTTTTAGTTTATTCCCGTTTTTTTGTATACTCACGGCATTTCCCAATAGGCATCCGGCACGACCCAGATTTGACATTTACGGCCTCGTTTGACCTTGAAGAAGTTAACGTATGTCACTTTAACTTGGCTATTATATAGATCGCAATCGACCCTACACCTTCCTCCAAAGGGGAACCTTCTTGTTGTCGAGATGTCAGGGGGGGCTCCTTAGGGTTCCCCTTCCACTGCGCGTTGACGCCAGACTCCTCTTCACTGCGCGTGGAATTCACGGTGTTGACGCCAGACTCCTCTCCACTGCGCGTGGAATTCACGCACAGAATCAGAGCTGGAACTATCTTCTTGATTTGTGAGGAAAGGAGGGTGATCCTGAGTGGGTTTACACTGACCCGGTAAAACCAATCCTACAAAAACCCTATGAAAGACCCAGATTTCAGCCAAATCCTGACTTCCAACCCCTCGTATTTCTGCCCAAACGCACCACCTCCTCCTGGTCTGTGACGTCTCTGATTTGTCAGCTGTTTTGCCGTTTCCAACTGCCGCTGGCAGAGCGGGCCCATCTGTTCCAGCGGAACGCGCGGAGACAGCGGCTCCAGCCGACTCACTGGTATGCAGCTGGGCAAACCCACCCGGATAGTTTTTCCAGCACGTATCGGGAACACTGGTCCATGAATTCGGCAGCACACGTGTGATTAGTTTCCACAATCAGTGGCGGATCGAGGCTGCTGGTTCGGTGGAGCACAAGGGCCAAAAAATCGTGAAAATAGTCCTTTCGGGGGGAAAATAGGTAATGAGGAGGTCGCGATGGCCGGCCAAATGTTGTTTTGCATCCACCCTGGTTTTGCCAGTGTCCACATTGCTGTAGGCCATGGAACTGTGGTGAAATCGTGAGACAACTGGTTTATCGGTTATATAAGCGGCCCCAGAACTGTCGAATAGAGCCATGGGCGGGGACGACGTTTTGCTCTCATTTTTGTTCTGAATTTGTCCGATGTCTGCGAAGTAGGTACATACATAAAGTACAGTTTTCAACGCGTGCGCGCATGAAATAATACAAGGAGCCCGACACTGTTTTTGAGGGAGTGGTTTTCTGTGAGCGAGGAGGGTGATAAAGTTTCACTTGCAACCTCCATCCCCATCTTTTGGTCAATGGCGTGCGTCCCCGACAGACCTCCACCAAGCCTGCGTCTCTTTGAAAAACAGACGCCTCTCAGTAGGAACGGAGAACGGGGAGACTGCGGCTCGCTGAAACGTGAGCGCTGACGTGCAGAGTTGGTGTTCGTGTTTGCATCAGTAATTCAGCCTTCTCTGCAGCTGCCACTCGTGTGATACGATATGAGGCCGACCACTTCGCTGAAGTGTCTTTCTCCGAGCAGGAATTCGATTTTATCTGGTTTGCACCGGCATGACCAGGGACACATTCCAATATGGAAATCTATTTTGTAGGTATGTTAACGGTCCTTAATAACATTCATGTACGCTGCTGTAATCGGGCTCATCACAGGCATGGGTGCCATTTACCTCGTCTGATAAGGACTGAATCGAACGGCTTCCACCAGGCCCGGCCGGGAAGCCGGCGGCATTTCGGTGGGCAGTTTATAGCCGAGTAGCCATGAAGCTGGCTGGCCGACCTTGCTGGTATGGCGCGCTAATCCTAGCAGCGGTGCGTCGCTCTGTTGGCCTACTTTCCTGTCTGGCGACGCGCGATTCAGCCGTTATTACCTCGGCGCGGCAGCGACGGACGCAGGCGCGGGGATGGACGGCCACCGTGGCCGCCCTCCACCGGCCGAATGGGGTTTCCTGCGCTGACGGAGTGGTCGAAAAACACCGCTGGAATATTGGAGCCAAACTCGTTTGCTTGGTGTAGTGATGTAAATTAGTATATACAGGCGTGCTAGGGCAGAGGTGCAGTGCTTAACTTTGCAATGCAGATTTTCGCCGTTACTTCTACCAAAATTGAGGCATTTCTGCTATCCTGCTGCAGAATCCCGCAGCACTGTTCTGATCAGAGGCCAGAAAACCCCACTCTTGAGAATTTCGTTGGGGAAAGTTTCTGGAAACGTAAAGATTGAATGTTTTCCAAACTGACACTGGTGTCTATTAAGATGTAAGTAATCACTTCAGTGGGATAAGGTATCGCAACCTGGTGCCTAGCCTACCGATTCTGTGCGTTGTATACAACCATTTCCCCTCCTATGCGACTCCAAAAGCCCTTTTTGTTCTGGAAAATTTTCTTATTTTGGGTAAAAATTGGCCTTCGTTGGGAAAACAACAATAGTTTTTCTGCCTCTGATTTTGATATTTCAAGCCATTCGACACAGGACCTGGCTTAAATAAATGGGTTCTGGTAACTTTAAGGAGTCGGAAGTAACTGCTTCCATTCGTTTGTTTGATCTTGAACGAGCGGCTGTCATGAATATTGAATACCGGCAGCTTTATGTGGATTTATCATGGGATTCACATTATGGTGTGGGGTGTGCGACGAAGGTACACACTGCAACCATATGACCTTGCCAGTCCTCACTTTGTTGTTATCCAGCACGGCGGTGAAACCATTGTACACGTGCTCTCAGGCCCGACCGTCAGCGCAAGAATCCTTGGTCTTCCATTGGATCTGTCAACTGTATTTCTGTTTCATTATCCAGTTGGTACTACATGTCGCATCGCCCACACTCGGCTGTGAAGAGTCACGAGCCTTAGTACGAACACCGTCCAAGGATCGTCTTTCGTGACACAGTTACGAACATGGTAGCCTATCGCGTGCGGCGTGTGATTGAATGGGGGAAAGGTCACGCCCGGGGTGGGCAGGGCGGCATCGTCGGCTAAGTCATTTTTCATGTGCTGGACTTTATGGAGGATGAAGGCATTGGTAGGGGAAGAATATGGGTCAGGACATGCAGCAGGGCGTCTTTGGCAGTGGCGGATTTGGACTTTCCTTTCTGGTGGGGGGGGTGGATGGTGGCTCCAACCTACCCTTATCTTACCCCAAATGAACACTTACTGTATTATTACTATGGACACTCAGAAACTTCTCGGGGAGGGCTTGAGCCCCTTAGCCCCCTTGTATCCGCCACTGGTCATGGGTGCTTCACACCAACTCAAGGCCATGAAACAGCTTGTAACAGATCCACCAGGTAAGGATACGGGCCACTTTTTACGTGTGTCGTTCCGGGAAACGAACGGGCAGTATCCCAAGGTGAAACGAATCCGTAACCTAGAAATATGCGGCGCGTTGTGAGGAAAAATAGAGGCCTTTACTTTCACCGAACACAAAAACAGACTGCATATTTGCGTTGGTATTCCAAATTCCACATTGGCATTGTGAAATATTTATGAGAATACAAGGCAGCTATTTGATATTTTCGCACTCACACAAGATAGTAGTCGGACACTGATACATTTTAGGGAGGGGGCACTCGGGTACCTCTCAAATATAAATGCTTGTTTGTTTTCCTGTAAATGTTTAGGTACGCTAGGTTATAGATAGTTTTCATGGACCTAAGGCTAAGGTTCAAAGGTCATGCAGACTGAGTCAGATGGGTCGAATCCGGGCTGCACTGGAAACTGCGGTGGCCTTGCGGTTAAAAGCCACCAGTACACCAAATATAGACCAACGGTGTGCAGGGAAGTCAGCGGCAGTGTTTCTGAAATATTGGGCTCCAAGGTCATTGGAGGCCAACGATCTATGACGTCACTGTACCGTGTATCCAATCGTTTTGCATGACCTGTGTCACTGACCGTAGCATCGAGAATCCTCAACTACGACAGCCGAAAATAATTGACATCATATTGGATGAGTTCACACTTCAGGCTGTCGTTAGTGTTACTGAAAGTTCCAGTATGACCTTAAACTGCCATGTGTCGATTGAGTTTAGTCTGCATGTGATGCGACAGCGACATATTAACCCTATTATGCGACTTGTGGCGGCGGTGTCAAGGTATAAGTCTGACTTTGAAATCACAGGTATGTATGGCAAACAGTTGTCCTCACTTCTAACAATTCATTCATTAAGCGAAACCCTTATCGTTTTTGTTCAGATTTGTATGGAATTCCAGCCACCTCAGGAAAATAGAAAACACTTTACCCTGGAAAATGGAAAATGCTTATATTAGAGACATAGAAGACATCTCACCTCAGAAAACTAAAACACACCTCACCTGAGAAAAAGTAAAACAGTTCCCTGCGTGCCAAGGCCGGAAAGTAAGCGCATTTATTTTAGAAACTTGGTTTTCATTTAAGCACATCTTAATGTCTTCTGAAACTTCCGTACAATCAAAAATCCCTCGTCAGACTTCAGTGGGACTCCATGTGACTGCGGCGGGAGAGACACGCCAAAGACACCGGGGCGGAGCGGGGGCGCCAGTTCGCGGGACATAGTGATGGATGGTGACGGAGCCGAGCGATAGTGATGGCTGAGTGGGATGGTGACGGATGGTGCAGGTAATCAGGTGGGAGATGGACCGGGTGGAAGGGATGGCGCAGGTAATCAGGTGGGAGATGGACCGGGTGGAAGGGATGGCACAGGTAATCAGGTGGGAGATGGGCCGGGCGGAAGGGATGGCGCAGGTAATCAGGTGGGAGATGGACCGGGCGGAAGGGATGGCGCAGGTAATCAGGTAGGAGATGGGCCGGGCGGAAGGGATGGCGCGGGTAATCAGGTGGGAGATGGGCCGGGGGAAGGGTGACCGGAAGGTGGGAGGCGAGCGCCTCTCACCAAAGTGCTCCTGCGTCTGGGATGTTCGACCGAAGTTGTTGGGAATTTTAGCAAATGTGCAACCAGTTCTTCGAAAGTGAGTTTTTTTAAATGCATATAGCTTTCAAAAGGTGGGACAATGACCTCCTTGCATGACTGAAGGTGTCTTCATGAGCCAGGTGGTCATGGATAGCAAAGCCGTGCTTATAGAAACCTTAAGGAAACCCAAATTCCAGGAGCCCTGACACCCAGTGCTGCTGGATTTCTGTCATTGTCTCCTTGGACTACTGGAAAAGGGGCAGTTGTGTCAGAAGCAGGGGCGTAGCCAGGATTTCGCTCAAGGGGGGGGCGGCGCCCTAAAAGGGCCCCTGCGACAGCGCCAAAAGGGCCCTGATGGGTAAAAATGGCCCTGTTTGTCACAGAATCATGTCCTCAGGGGGCCTATCGGGCCCTCAGGGGGGGGGGGTGGCTGTCCCTGCCGCTAGGACAGATGCATCCATCTTGGCACTGATGCATCTGTCCTGGTCAGACAGGATCTTTGCATCAGTAGTCTTACAAATGTGTCCGTCCCAGTCCGGATGCATACATCTTAGTTCTGTTTCAAACGTCTTAGTACTGATTCATACATCTTGCATACGCACTAGTACGGATGCGTGCGTTTTAGTTGATGCTCGGTCGTATCGCGTGAAAACAGCAGGAACCAGCTAAGGTTGTGTCCCCCTCCTCTTTTCACGTCCATAGCCTGGCGCCAAGCAACAGTGGTGCAATCCTGTCGATGCGTGGTTGGAGCGAAGCATGATCGGTGGCACAGTATAGCTATAGGCTCGACGCTGCTACACAGTATAGCTACAGGCCCAGCACTGCGGCACAGTATAGCTACAGGCTCGGCACTGCGGCACAGTATAGCTACAGGCTCGGCACTGCGGCACAGTATAGCTACATGCTCGGCACTGCGACACAGTATAGCTACAGGTTCGACACTGCGGCACAGTATAGCTACAAACTCGGCACTGCGGCACAGTATAGCTACAGGCTCTACACTGCGGCACAGTAGAGTTACAGACTCGATATCTCGGCACAGTATAGCTACCGATTCGATACCGCGGCACAGTATAGCTACAGGCTCTACAATGCGGCACAGTATATCTACAGGCGCGGCACTGCGGCACAGTATAGGTGCAGGCTCGATACTGCGGCACAGTATAGCTACAGGCTCGACACTGCGGCACAGTATAGCTACAGGCTCTACACTGCGGCAAAATAACTACAGGCTCGACACTGCGGCACAGTATAGGTGCAAGCTCGACACTGCGGCACAGTATAGCTACAGGCTCGGCACTGCGGCACAGTGTAGCTACAGGCTCGACACTGTGGCACAGTATAGCTACCGATTCGATACCGCGGCACAGTATAACTACCGACTCGATACCGCGGCATAGTATAGCTACAGGTTCGGCACTGCGGCACAGTATAGCTACAGGCTCTATACTGCGGCACAAAATAACTACAGGCTCGACACTGCGGCACAGTATAGGTGCAGGCTCGACACTGCGGCACAGAATAGGTGCAGGCTCAACACTGCGGCACAGTATAGCTACAGGCTCTATACTGCGGCACAACATAACTACAGGCTCGACACTGCGGCACAGTATAGCTACAGGCCCGGCATTGCGGCACAGTATAGCTACAGGCTCGACTCTGCGGCACAGTATAGGTGCAGGCTCTACACTGCGGCATAGTCCTAATAAACGTGGGGTGCAGCCTGGTCCTTCTCTTTCCATAAAACTTCCTGATTTCAGCCAAATTAATCACAACTCGTAAAATGATTTAACCAAACAGTGTGGATTGCCACAATGATAAAAAGCCCGATGAGTTTTGCCGTCTAGAGGGGAAAGTTTCTTGCCAATATCAGATTGAAGCTTGAGTGGTCCTTCACTTCTTGGTTGGTGGCAGAAGCTTATGCAGTAAATCATATTTATTTACAGATAGTAAATTAGCAAATGCACCTGGCCAGTGTAGTCTCAGCTCAACAAAGGAGAAAAAGTTGCAGTCTTTTCCCCGATTTTCAAATTTTTAATTTTTTTGATGCGGTTTCTTTTACCTAGGCTGTCTGTATTATTGAAATGTGTTGTGATTCTTTCAGAGCTGAATTTATGTTAGTTTTTCTGTCCCTGGAGGTCCTAGTGAGATTCTGCCCAGATTCCCGAGATGCCCAGCCAGATTCCCGCCCACCACTGGCTCTAACCACGTGTTTGGACGCTTGTCTGTGTTGGGTTGGATTTTGGAATAGGTGAAACCACCGGGAATGTAGTGATACGCCCGGAGGTCAGAAAATTAGTTATCTTCCACAAAAGGCATTTTTCTAAAAAAGGTGTAATTGGCTTTAACGAAAGAGAAAATGATTTACCCCGTCGCACAGACCAATAAGCCACGGTACTAGACCATGCCACTACATTGAATATTGTGTGAATACTACATTGAACATTACATTATTACAATGTTGACAATATTCAGCCATATGTTTCCTTAGATTTATCTCCACAATGCTATCAATATCGATGACTTTCTGACCTCTGCTAAGGCTGTCACGTGATTAGAAATTGACCTCAGATGGGGACAGACTGGAAGGCTCGCAGCTGGTGATCGTTTGCGGGCAGCACCTGCTGTTTTGCGTTTCTATACCGCGTGAATATCGTACGTGCTGTGCGGCAAGATATCTATTAAATCCTTTGGTATTTAATAAGACACGTGGTTTGTTATTCAGGCTGACAAAAACAGCCGAATCGCATCCAACAAAGAATACGAATACATTGTGGAATTTCTGACAGCACACAGCGAAAATAATCACCCTGGGCTACCCAATGATGCGAAAAAAGCGGAGGCTTGCAACAGTGGTCCTTGTCGGCTTTGATGACATCAAACAACTTGTGCAGAGAGATATCAGGCTGCAGGTCGTCAAGTTGTGGTATATTTTTTTACGAGATCAAGGACTTACATCTTTCCACAGGCCACGCAGGAAGAGATAAACTGTTCTCCGACGGCTGAAATCACGCGAAACGAACATGTTTCAGTGTAAGCAGCTGGGCAATAACCGTCTCCGTGAGCAACTGAAAGAACTGATCAAAAGATGACGCGATCCAGAAAATCGGCTAATGTGAAGCTCATCCTCCCAGCAGACATTAACTCTCGAGCTCACGTTGACCTCACCTCTATAAATCTATATCAAGCCACATCACCTGCCTGCTGATATCCTCTGTAGGAATCTCTGATCCTGTAGGAATCTCTGCTCCCTTTGCTGAGGGCTGCTGTGGTAATCCCAGTAAGTTTGACTCCCAGGGGAAAGTGCAAGGGAAAACACATTGACTGAAGCATGACTACTGTTATTGGAACTGAATGAACTTTAGAAGTCACATATGTATTTCATCCGCCAAGAGTGAATCAGTACTAGAACGTACCAGGACTGCAAATGCAGCACCGTACGTACGCAACAGCGCCAGAATGAATGCATCCATACTGGTACATTTGAGTTAGTACTTGTACTCCTGTATCCGTACTAGAACGGATGCATTTGTACAAATACTGATAAAAACATTATAGGTGACCAGAGCGTATAAATATGTATTGGGACGAATACGTTTGTACTAATGCAGATGAAAATGCCCCGACTGACAAGAACAGTCCTAGTGAAGGTGCCATAGACAGATCCAGGAATGCTGATGGGGCACATTGTCGGGGGAGGGGCGCCATTCAGACTATAGGGGGTGTCACTTTTATACGATAAAAACTATCAGATGGGCGTCAAATCCTATCTTGGGGTCGGCGGTACTCGCACCTGTAGGGAGGGGGGGTAGCAACGACATTGCTGTGCTCATTTCAGGTGACGCGGAAGGTCGATCGGGGGAGTGGCCCTTGCCCCCCTGCATCCGCCTATGGCAGATGCATTTATCCTGACCGACCAGGACATTCGCATCAGCAGATGTGCGGTAACACCAGTACTGATTTCTGTGATGGGCATGCTTATTACCGGCATCGCTAGCCCATGAGGTAATTTCACGGGATTCAAATGTGGGTATTCCTTTCTTCTGACTATGGGCATCTGCTTTTAACGGGCTAGGGCCGACCTTTCCACAAATCTGTTCCTCTTTCTGTGGCGAGAAATGAATATTAAGGCACCTGTATGCACTGGCTGATCCTTGGGCGTGAGGGTGGGAGGGGAATGAAAAGGCGTTTGGTCCTGTAACGGCCCGATTTTTCGATTTTGTAGGACAGAGGCCCACAATATTTTTCCGCAATTTTGAGCCCTGTAATCCTCCAAAGGCCCTTTCAGATCCATCACTGCATGCATTTACGAACCCTCAACAATGATGACTTTGAATTGGCATGCCATTTGAATTCACAGCAAAGACAAAACAAAACTTTTGTACCATCCTTTTCATGATTTCTTAAAATCGGTAGGTACTCAAAGTAAGAGAACCTGGACAAAGACGTGACTAGGCTTTGACCTTCTCTCGTTTCTGCCTTATTTTCTCATCGGAAATGTATTTCCAGACCATGCGGACGGTGTTTAGATAGTTGGAACTACTCACCAGTCGCATCCCGCCCAGGCTGGAACACCTCCACTGTTCGGCCCCGTGACGTCAGCCGACGCGGTCCTGTGTTTAGAGAATGGGCGTACCCTCTGGTCTCGCGCCGGCAGCGGCCGTGTGAGGACCAGTGCTGCCATATTTGGGTTAGGCTTCCGGCAGCTTTGAAGGAGACATGCTGACTGGCGCTTTTGTTTAAAATTTGAAATTGGGTTTGTAGAGGTAAAGGGAAAGCCCCGGGTTAGTCAATGATATGAATATTGAGAGAGTAGGCTTTTTTGAGAAACAGTAGCAAATGATCATATTTCAAATGGAAGGAACTTACAACCTTTCAATGTATGCCCTGAGCTATTCTCTGAGTTGTGTCTTCTCGCTTGACAAGAAGAGCTGCCCATATTTTATTCCTATCAAAGATACTGGATAGCTGGATAGTGTTTACCACCTGAGGACCGCCCCATCTCAGCCACGGGTGGGTATCGGCGACCTCGGTGGGCGCTCGAAGTACCCCAGGAGGCCGGACGTGGAGGTCGCTCGCCCCCACCTCCGGCCACGCTTCTGTGAACATGTGTCAGACTTGTTTGTTTCACCGAAAGAACCCAGCGGAGTCTGCAAGTGGTCGGACGCATGTTGACTTGTCTTTCAAGAATCCAGCCGGAATACGTTCCGCACTTTGATAAAAACCCTTGTTGAGATTCTGCCTCAAAGACGGCTTCCCTCAGGTGTGCGCACCCCTGAGCTCTCGCTGAATTGATACAGGGTCGTCCGCCGCTTGCGAGTTCGAGGTAACAAGTACTCATTACACAGTGCATAGTTCAACAAACCTGAGACGCGGTGACCCTGACCCACCTCTATCAGATGCTGAGGTGAAAAAAATGTGCGTGAGATGCCGAGTAAGGAACAGTTACCTTCCTCGAATATTTTGAGGACATATTCTCATCGAATTGGCTTGAGGCATGGCATAGGTAAGGTCAGATTAGGACATAGATAAGTGTCTTTGATCGGCGTAGATGATATTCCGAAAAATCACGACGAAGGTCCCATGAAGGCCAAGCGCACACCCTCGTTGATAGCAGGAACTCCTGAAATGAAAACTGAAAACAACGACAATTCTAGTTGGACTGTATGGGCTTCTTTTCATTTTAATTGCAGTGTGTGCTAGGTACGCTGTTTCAAATGTTTATCTTCTGGATAATATCACAGTTCCCATATGGATGGAACGTAACTGCCAATTTTAATGAAGATGGCCACAAGTAGACTCAAACATTTGATTAGTGGTATGTTTTACTTTTGTATCAGAACTGAAGGACAATTGGGTTATCAGTAGTCCATCGTTCCCCAAACGCCGTATAAGTATGAGAGTCCTTGGCCTTTTCCTCAGTTCATCTCTAGAACATGTGTTCCGAGTGATCTCCACTTAGCTCCATACATTTCCTGAGGCGCATGCCAATGTTGTCCATGATGTTCTAACAAACTGAGGGATGGCTCTGATCTCCTTGCTGATAGTTCCTTGAGTCAGAAATAGAGCTGGATATTCCTGGCTACACTCTGCCCTTGATTTAGCTCCATAGAAATAAATTTATTGGCCTCAGGTCTAAAGCGATGGAATGTTCATCATGAGTTAGTCTAAAGAATAATCGCACCTGATTCCTAAAGTTAAGTGCCAGTGTCCTGAAATTGGGAATTTTTGAAGCCCACACCCAGACTTCATCAATTTTGACATCCTAAATCTTGAATTTTGACATCCTAAACAAAATCATCAGAATCATGGGCTTGCTGCATCATCAGCTTGCGAGGTGGTGGCCTCAATAATAACTTTTAGTGTGCCCTTATTTGCATCTCCTACTGTTTTAGCCTTGTATTAACATGTACCGGCATGGTTTTTGTTGCTTGTTGCTGTTGTCGCGAATACATGTATGGATCTAAATGAATAAAAATGCAGCACTATCAGTTTCCTTGTTTCAGTTGAGGAATGGAAACAGGGCCAGACCAGCAACTGAAACCAACATACCATTCGATAAAGATGCTGCAACACTAGCTTTGTGAAACTATTGCCTTCATACGAATGGAGTATTCTTTTAACAGTCCCGTCAGGACTGATTCCATGTCAAAATAGAACACAGCATTCATCTTTCGAGAGAAGGAAGTTTGAATACTGAAGGATTCTAGCAGGAATATTTTACAATGAATGCTCAAGGACAAACCCTGTAAAGGGAACATTCCTAACAATTGCTTCTTCACAAGCACACGGAGACCTCACAGAATGTGAAAGATAATGCCTGACAGACTGCATGTCTAAACCGGAGATGCAATAAGCTGAATCAACCATATAAGAAAAATAAAGTCAGCCATCGACCCCTCACGTCTTTTATCCTACTGCGTAATAAAGTAAGACTACTAATAATATACCCCACTTTATAAACCACACTCTTTTCCAACTCTCTCCTCTTTTAACAACAAAAGCCCCCATGCCTCACACGCTTGGGATGTACGCTTTGGTCTTAAACATATAGCTAAATTCAAAATAAGCGTGATGACTAGCGGCAGTGCTGACTCGCGGTACCATTGGACAATTAAAGTCCAGGGACAAATTAAAAACCTAAAATATTACTCGTAATTTGGTTAGCCGAAATTGATGGTCAAAACTGCCTGAGGCTTAGCTGGTATGAGACATCATGACATTCACATTGCTCGAAACCAAAACAATCGTCACCGCATCCACCGCACCATTCTTGAGGCTCCTTCTAACCAAGGCCCAAGGCCCTGAAATGTAGTGCTACTGACGTAATATATAGTTTGATGACGTCAGCTCCTTACGACTGAATTTCGACATCCTTAGAAGTCGCGCGGGTCAGGTGAATTATAACATTTATTTTTGAAGTCTCTGTGCAAAAGAAACTTTTGAGAGTACCCGGAATATAAAATCAGAACATTTTCTATTCGAAAAATATTGGTTAGCCATAGTTTGGGTCATGTCACTCAGAATTTTGGTGGAACAATTCAAGCATTGCTAAATAATTTCGACATCCTTAACTTTAAAAATGAATACTTTAGTTTTACAATGTTTTTGTGATTTTAAATATATAAAATTAAGAATTTGACCGTCTTGGCTTAATAAAGCGATCCCAATATTGGATATTTGTTCAATAATTTTTGAATAAATAATACCTAAAGAGGGAATCTTCACGGATCATGAAAATTTCACCTCTATGTATTTCCCGGAATATCTCCAAAGGCAGCAAAAATATTTACATGAATTTCAGGATGCTTTTAGAAAAATAACGAAAGATTAAGGTAAAATAAGTTTTTTTCTTTACAAACGCCGAATCTCTGCGTGATTTAAAGGTGGAGAATTTCGACATCCTTTTCATGTCAGGGGCCTGCCTGTTCAGTTTACTCGCATTAGAAAAACCGTACTTGGCAACCGGTGTCGACAGGCTGGCCTGAATTGACGCTAGATGTCTCTTTCTCAGCATTGTGAAATTTAGGGCCTGTTCCAGCGCCTCCTCAAACCTGCTCCAACCTCCTCAAAGCTCCTCCAACTTCCTCTCGCCCGGTCCAGCGCCTCCTTAATCTTCCTCCATGCTCGCCAAAACTCATCTCAAATCTAATCCAACCTCCTCTCAAACGAAAGGTGGTTTTTCAGAGGAGATTGGAGGAGCTCAATTGTGGCGCACGAATTTCAATTGAGAAACTAAAATAAGTTGTATTACAGTGAGAAACGACGTTTGTGGGCAGCTAAAGGTTTTGATTACGTTGTTTTTCTGTATTCCACTTTCACTAAAATAAATGAAATGAGTATCCGAGGCCTTAATCAAATTCGATTAGTTTCTTAGCTGCGCCACGCCCACCATATTGGCGCTGATCAGGCGCAATCAGCTGATATTTCATCCAATCTGATCCGAAATCGGTCCAGCGGACACCGGTTTTGCGCCTGCTTCGACTTACTCAAGCTACTCTCATCTTTTTTATAAGGAGGCGCTGGAACAAGCCCTTAATTTGCTGCAGTTGAGATTAGTGTTTGTGTACGTTTCTGGATTGCATGCAGGGTGTCAAGCTCATGCGTACATTTGAGAGTTGGTTAGTGTTTTAAGTAGCAGTGTCGGTATGTCTTATGGCTTAAGCAGACTAATTCTGAACCTCAACCTGTTGTTCATTCTTTATTTCAATGAGGGTAGTATAATTCAAGTTTCAGAAATACAGTCACCTGGGTAAAGGTAGTTATTATTTTCATGGTGGCCATCTGACTAGGTATTTTTATTGTGTGATTGCATGCTGCAATTTCTCCATGAATGCAAGTGAAAACAGAGGGAGTGAATCCTGCTGATGTAGGTATAATGTCAAAAATAAGCTTGTTTTAAAATATTTTGTTGAAATGGACAAGTTTTGAATTTTCCTGCCTTTCAAACATTTCAGCTTCTTAAATGTTCTAAAGCAAGACTTACCTCACCCGAGGTATTGTTTTGTAGGTAGGTATTCCAGACTTTGCTTTACTTTTATCTTAATACTGTAGGTTTGCAGCTTATTAATGTATTCCCTTGTCCGTTTCTGATGCTTTTGTTTTGGAAAATATGCTGAACTGGGCAGAGTTGAATTTGTGGGTTTCTCAAAATGGTTTAACTTCTGATAATACAGTTAATTTTAATATTCTTCATCCCTTATTTTTTGTATTTTATGTGATATGATGTTTTAGTACATGTATTTTTAGTACATGTACTTGTTTTTGATATTCTGATCCTACATTTGCTTTTTCCCCTTTTGTCTATTAATTTTGACCTCTTTTTCCCTGAATTTTGACATCCCACACTCTGCAAAAAGTAATTTCAGGACACTGTTAAGTGCATTAAGTACTCTGTAAATAGCTTACTTCTTTCTAATTGGCATGTGTTTGTTCCACTGTTTCATTTCATTTGATGCAATCACAAAAAAGACAAGCGGAGGGAACGGAGCACAAGAATAGGAGTAAGTTGGCCATGTTTCTGATTTTTGTATATAAACTCTGGCGTTGCATGGAAAGAAAGAAGCTAAACTTTTCACTTGGCCTCTAATATTTTGGGTTTTCAAACTCCTCTGTACGAAAATGCTTGGGTGCATTATTTTAGTTTTCATACTTTTGCTGAACCAGTCCTGTCAGGCGGCAGTGGCAGGGGTAGATATTTTGTTTTGCTTTTGCTGCCCCTCCTTTGCTACAAATGACGACGTGACGTAAGCTCTTATCTCCCCCTCCCGCCGTTGGCCGCCTGGGTGCATTATCGGCATGCCGAATTACGTCACCTCGAAGAACAAGCGTGACGAGTCATACATCGCCTCCAAAAGCCGGTCCAATCAGGCGCCGATGCTCCATTAAACCCTCGCCGTGACTCTGCCGAGAGCGACAACCGTTATCGGACAGGCCACCTGAAGAGCCCGAGCTCCGTTTTTGTGTCACACAGCTTATCAGATGCTGGTAGAACAATCATCCGATGGTGATCGATAGGGCACAACGATAAATGACCTCAGCGAAATGCGTTGGCTGATTACCAAGCAATAGGTTTTCAGGAGGATTTGATGTTCGTGGTGCTAGCGTTATTTCAGTACATGATATTTCAGTATTTCGGTGCTTATTGTAAATCCATGAAATTAGCTCTTTTCACTTTCCGTCTTTACGGAAGCAAACTTTAAAACTGGTTTACACATTTTTTTGGAGGAGGAGGAGGGGAATAAGCAAAACAAAACGGAACAACTCACGTCCTTTTCGCTTACTGGTCTTTCTTGTAATGGAACCATCGGCATTGTGTTGATCTGAATCGGCCCTGATCTGCGCTGGAAGTAGCGACGCCATTGTTGGCGGCCGCCCTGCCCTCACCATCAATAATGCATGCGGCCGTGACCCTGCGAGCTGCGCGGACCCAGCGGGCCCGGCGGGGGCTGGTGTGGTCCCAACAGCGGCAGAAACCACCCCGGCTCTCTCACGCAGCACCGGAACAACGCCAACAATGAGACAACATTGAGCACGCGCCCGCTCATTCTGCTGTTGAACTCGTTGGCGGTGAAGGCTGCTGGCTGATGGGATCCAATGCGCTGCTGGCTGCAAATGTTAACTAATCGGAAGGCCATTGTTGTAGTGTTTTACAATGTGGTGCTGGCTATTGAGTTCATTTTTAGCATAGATGCAATCCCAATGAGGGTTATGCTTGTACCTACTGGCACGTTATTCAATAATTTGACGGTTTTGCCTATCATGCTTTATTTGTTTAAAACAATGTGGACATTTATCTTTCCCGAGCTCTGACAATTTTTGGTTGAGCATTTATCTATGCTCTGATTCTGATGAGCTTTCCATGGGTACGGTGTGGCTTTTCAGCGTGCGCACGCGCAGTGTAAACCCGGACTGAACAGAATTAGCCACATTTTTGGTCTCTTTGAATGACTTGCCTGAAATACTTGCAGAGCCAACATGATTCGAGTGGTAGTCACTGATTTCTACTTCCAAATCGGGGAGGGGGGGATGACGTGTCGTCATTAAACTCCTTGTCGGCATTTAAGGAATATGACAGTTTTATTAGTTTTAAACGTAAGTGTTTCTCCAGGTTTAAAGTGACTGGCTAGTTTTTGACTGACAAAATATGTTGATATTTGATCAATTTTCTTAAATTCATTAATTCATTTCGTTTTCATATTTCAGGCTCTGTCCATATACATAGGAGCAAAATTTTAACATACGAGCATGAAATCATGCCAAGTTTTTTTGGTGTGTCTTCTTGGTTGCCGTCACAGTTTAAATCCCGTTACGAAGATGCCACGCCGCCTGCCGCGGCAGCGCTGAGAGCAGCTGAGAGCACAGACCACTGGTCGGATATGATCCCAGCACCTATCACTTGCGCGTGCAGCGGCGGGAGAACATGCCCCGCTGCTGCCGTTTTTGCTAGCCGGATAAACGGTGCTCAATAAAACACGGTGTGTTGACGCTCCAGCAGGGGCGTCTACAGGCACCTAACACAGTCACTGAGGTCCGATTCTTAGACAAGACACTGGAGGCTGTTTTCTGATGGTTTTTCAATAAAACGGTTATTTACCTAATTAATCACTTAGGATTTGCGATGAGGCTGCCTGTGTCACAGCGGCTCACTGAACGCGCCTGTAGTGTTGCCCACCAGAACGTGACGGCTAGCTTCTGGTCTGCTGGGACCAAACTAGACACTGAAAGCGGTTGTTTCCGACAAGTCTGGATATGTTTTGTCTACCGCTGTTATTGTGGTAGCCAACCGGCGCACCGGGATGCTAATTTTCTAGTATTCGTGTTCATAAAACAAGCGCAACATTTAAGAGCCTATCTCGTGGAAAGCGTTAGTACGGCTGGGTCGTATATATATTTTTCTACAAAGTTAGAGGAAGACATCGCGGACGCATCGTGTCTACTCAGTAAAATGTGAAGCCTAATTATACTCATCGGTGTTTGTCAGTGGTTAAACCAACTTTCATTCCATTGGCGGATTCAGGGCATGGGGGCTCTTACCTGCTCCTCCCATTGAGGCTCGGGGCCCTCTGAAATGGCCTTCGCGCCCAGGGGTGCAGAAAGTGTGCTGACTGTCGCAAGCTTAATTTGACGTATCCCTGTTCTATCACATGCAGCTGGCAAGTGTAAGAGAATTCAATGGTACTCAATTTGAATGTTTCTTTTTTCATTGCTGTACATTTAATGTAGATTTGCCAGCCAGCTTTTTCAGTTGTTAGGCCTACGGGATGTTAAATTTAAGGTGATAGGGGTCGCTTAAATGAATATGCAAAACCGTAAATATGATTTTCCTAGCGAAATAATCAGTGATTAGGCAAATAATCACTTAATTATTTATTTTCATGAATGGTGATGTCTTATGGATGATTTCATTTTTTTTAACTTACCAGTCACATTTCGGGTTTCTAGCCTGCTACTAGCTCCCAATTGCCAACCTTGCGTCGTAAGTAAAAAAACTGCCAACTGTGACAGCGAAACCCAGGTGTCCTGCAGGGGGGATTATCACTCTAGTAGTAGCTGGACATAGTACCTACATATATCGAATCACTAATTGCACGCCGTGAAATTGAAGAAAACTGTTCTAAATTGAAATACCTACTAGTTGCACGCTTAATTCTGTATTTCGAAAACGTTTTTTTAGTTTGAGTAGTGCGGCCAAAATATCTGTTTTGTCTCAGCCATATGCCTTGGATAATGAGAATATGTCACTTACCCCTGTAACCGGGTTGACCAGTTTCCGCACCTCTGTTCTCGCTTCCCTGCAACCTCCCTTCTCACCGCGGTTTGATCGTTGTGCCACCCTTCGCCCTCCCCCCTCTCCCTTCAACAGACCCGTCTATGATTGTTTCGCAGTGAATGTTTATGGAAGTGTTAGCTACGACCTTGTCTGAACTTTGTCGAACATTGTCTTACAGCTATTTTTCCTTTGTTTCAGGTCAATCTGCCCGATGAGGAATGAGTTCTAAGGGCGCTATCTCCTTTACTCGTCTCTCCAGTTACACCTCCGCCTCATCCGACCCCACCATGCCTGTGACATCACGCTTCACTCCGTCCTCTTACTCCTCCTACTCCCCTCACTCCTCCTCTTACCGGGGCACAAGTCTGGAGCGGGGATCGTACGCTCCGCTTTCCTCCACCAAACTAGCGTCTTTGTACGCACCATCGTCATCGTTGACATCATCGTACGCCACCAGCCGTCCTCCACTGCCTTCGTCGACTTCAGACTTCAGACGCCGGTATGATACGTCCTCCAGGCCCTCGCCGAGCCGCGCTTCGGCTCCGCGTGTTCAGCCCTTTGACATGAGCTCTCTAGGGCAGATGACCGAGGCGAGGAAGTATCTGATTGAACGCCGGGCGGCAGAAAACCATCCCAGCACTGGAAGGCCGAGATACTCCCGCACTGAGAGCCGGGACGTGTCGGGAGTGACCGATTATCTGTCACCTTCGACAGCAACAAGGTCACTCCGGTCGTCCTTCAGCGAGAGGGGCAGCGAAAGCCGGTCGGATAGCTTGGAGAGGGTCTCGGACAGGATCATGAACTTCGAGTCCCTCGCCGGCAGTCCGTCCAACGGACGCTCCAGTCCTTTGGCATCGCGCAGAACGAGATACGACGCCGTGCCGACAACGACCGCGACCCGATCTTCGACCTACATCACCGCTTCGACACCCTCTCTGATCGATCGAGGTCCTTCGGAGCGTATCATTCCGATACAAGTGGAGGACTCTCCGCGTCAGAGGCGACCGTCAGTTTCAGAGCTGCGTCGACAGTTCGACAGCGGACTAGAGCATCGCTCCTCCGTCTCTGATGACGATTCCAGCTCCACCCTGTCCTCAGGATCCCAGCCGAGCTCCCCAACAAAACAGGCTCGCTCCTCCGACAAAGCCACAGAAGAGGACAAGACGGACAAGGAGGATAGACCCGAGCGGAAGGTGAGGGTAGAAACAGAGGAAGTTTCAGTGCCGCCTAGAGGTGTAGTTGGTGGACGGTCTTCAGCGGTGGAGCGAGCGTCCTCTCCCACGATAATCCCAGCTTCTAAGTATGGGATCCGGGAGAGAAGCAAGGCAGACGAGCAAGAACGGGCTGCCTCTCCCGTTGCAATCAACAGTGGTGCTCGAGCCCGTACGAGAGTATTGGAGAAACCAGATTTATCGACGTCTCCTGCGCGGAACAGCTTCAGGAATCGTAAAAATATTGTTGAGAAGACCGAGGCTGCACCATCGTATACTCCTTTGACCAATGGCTTTAGGGAGCGCAGGAGGATCACGGAAAAAGCTGAGCGAGCTCCATCGCCTGTTGCCGTCAACGGTACTAGACAGAGGAAGAAGCCAGAGCGTCCATCATCTCCTGTGTCTGAGCAGACCAACGGTGCCAGAGAGCGGAAAATCGTCATCGAACAAGATGAGCGTGTAGCATCACCTTCACCTCTGGTGAACGGAACCGGCGAGCGGAGAGACTCGGTGGAAAAGACAGCACGAGCGGCGTCACCAGTCACCAATGGTGCTGCTGAGGACGCCGCCAGTGGCGGCACCAGCCGGTACTCGGCACCAGAGCACCACCGGAGGTCCGCCTCGCCTCCGCCTACACCAGCCGTCAACGGAGTTCAAGAGCACCCCACCGCCAATGGCACGGCGGATAAGGTAGGTACTGCGCGTTTGCGTCTTTGTCCGTCCCAAAGTGTTTTTCTAGCTTATGTTTGTCTCAAGAATGTGCTCATATTTCTGAGAATACGTTTTTATGAGCACAGTCTACTGAAAGTTGCGTAGTTGATCCTTGTCAGTATTTTTCCTAAACTAAAGCTGCTTATTTGCAAAAGTTTCTCTCGCCCGCAAACCTGAGCAACACAACAACATGTTCTCTGTGCATGCTTTGCCATCCAAACCATAGTTCTAGACAAAGTTTCTATCGCCCGCAAGGATCAACACACCTCGGTCATTTGACACACTGGTGCCACGCCTCCTGGGCTTCTCTCCGTGACGGCCGTTTTTATGCCGCTGGCGATATGATGGTACCTGAAACCTGTCAGCCGTGAATTCGTCATTTATGACGGTCTATCAGTCGCACACCGGCGATCACTAACTGCTTCTGCACACGGTTCACTGGCCAGAGACACCGCAGTGCCAGCGGTGGAACTAGGTATTCGCGTAGGGACCACTACACCCTTCTCGCAGGGAACTCAACGAGTCTTGTTATTCCTCAGAACTGTTCCTCTATCGAATTAAACTATGGTGCACGTATATAAAAAGGGACGAGCTTGAACAGCGCGCGAGTTGATCCAGCTCTAAGCAGTCATCATCCCACCGATGCGATGGCACCCCACCCCGGCCCCGATCTGAACGACGACCGCCGCTGGCGGCCCATGATCGCCGTCAGGCTGAATGCTCATCAGCTCGGTCTGGCTCGCGCCGCTCGCGTCTCCGACGTCATCGCCGACGATCTCGCCTGCGCGTGACGGCGTGTCGTATGACGTCTCCGCCTCCGCCTCCGCCGCTGTTTCTGACGTGTGACTGACCACAAAAGAACGGTGGACCAGTTTCGTAGAAGATGGTGCTGTTTTCTGAATGCAAAGAGACTAAGGGCTTGCATTGATGCAGTCTTCATTTATTCTTATTTTTCTTATTTGTTTGCTTCTTTTGATTTCTGGAACAGCTGGCACGGGCATAAATCCATTTCTCTTTGGATGTGCCCCAATGGAACCCCAATGAAATATCAAAGTACCGTTAAGATGTCAATTATATTTTCATTGTCTTCCTTTAAAGTACTTTTAATTTGTTTTATGTAGTGCTGCAGAACCCCTAGAAGGACATGTTCTAGCCATGTCCGATACATTTTTCACGTGTTTGGAAATCCTCCAGCGAACCCACTCGATGTGAGCAGCTGCACCATTAGGGTGTCCCAAAATACCACTTTTTCGTCTGTGCAAGCTTGCTGGTCGCATTCTCCTTTTAGTTAATAATGAGCATGCAAAATTTGGATTCGATCTTTTGAGGTTTGGTCCTCCCCGGTGCTCCCCCAAAACTGGTGAAAATCGAAAATCGTTGAATTGGCTCGAAAATGGGTTCATTCGAAAGCTTATGACAGAGGAAAACATATTTCCCTCATACAAATTGATGTAAAACCAATTCTTCACCATTTTAGAGAGCTAGTAAGTTCCGAATTGTGGTATCACTGGCCAGAGGCGGATCTAATAAACTTTTTTTTTGTGGGGGTAACATGAGCAAAATGGGAAATCAGTATCTTTTTCAAGAAAATAGACCAAAACTGGCCACAGCGAGAGTTTTAGAGTTTTATCACTTTTAAGGGGATGACTGGATTGGTTTTCCTTGCATCCGCTACTGGTATGGAAATGACAAATTATAAATTGTACTTCGCCTGATTTCGGGAAACAAAGCCCTTTGCGGCATCACTACGGATATAAGTGCATGGTACCATTGTGCCCGTTAGAATGAATATTCCATGTGTTCGTTCCTTTACAGAGTTGTCGTGTCAAGAGTAATTTGCATTTAATGTTGAAGCGGTCTTCCTGAAGCAAATTTTACGATGCCTTCAGCATACTCGAAGAAAAGATCCAATGATGAAGAAGAGACAAGTCAGCGACGGAAAAAACATGCGGGCTGACCTCTGAAGTACTCGTTTACACCGTTGTGACCGTTAGAAGGAATATACCATGTTTTTTTTGTTCCTTTACAGAATTATCGTGTCAGGAGTAATTAAGGTGTCCCAAAATACCACTTTTTCGTCTGTGCAAGCTTGCCGGTTGACACCGCATTCTCGTTTGAGTTAATAATGAGCATGCAAAATTTTGAATCGATGCTTTGAGGTTTGGTCTCTCCGCCCCCTTTAAACTGATGAAAATGGAAAACCGTTGTATTCGCTTGAAAATGGGTTCATTTGAAAGCTTATGACAGAAAAAACCTATTTCCCTCATACAAATTGATGTAAAACCACTTCTTGATGCTTTAAAGAGCTAAGAAGTTTTGAATTGCGAGATTACTGGCCAGAGGCGGATCTAATAAATTTTTTGAGGTTATCCCGGGAAATATGGGAAAAATTATTGTGTCTTTTTCAAGAAAATGGACCAGAATCAGCCGCAGTCAGTACAATTTAACAGCTTTCTAGGGCATCGCTAGATTGGTTTTCCCTGGGACTGTCAATGGCATGGAAAGTGGGCGTTCATTGCACAAATATTGTTTAATTTTTTTCGCAACCGATCGGTGCAGTCAAAACGACACACCATATCATCAAGCCAATGGCTTTAATGTGTTTATTCGGAAGCCCATGAATGGGGAAGGAAACTTGTTCTCAGACAAAATGTTGTTAGACTGCTCCTTCTAGTTCTATATTCATATTTTTACACGTGCACGTCATCCAGCTTTTTCGAGATTCAGCGCTTGGAGACGGTGTGCGCAGGCTACTGTCAGTTCCGAGCCCTCATGTCACCTTCACGGGCAATGTCGGTGTAGTCCATGATGTATTTCACCGATCGTTCCGCGCTGTCGTTTGTGACTGCTAGATTTTCCATGAAAGCGTTCATAATGATGAAGTCTGCATCACTCGCCGATTCCTGGGTGGTAAGCACTGGTTGCTGACGTTCATCCACCTGAATGCCAGCCAGGAGTGCGGTCGAACGAAGTCACAGAGCCTCAGCTTATCTGCTCCTGACAACATCGGCTTTCCCGGTGCCAATGTTCCTGGCTGTGTGACTGTCAGGGAGTGCAGCTGCTACCTCTGCATTTTCATCTGTTGACACACCCTCACCAAACAACCAGAGGACGGCGTTTTCCCCCGTGAGATGCCACGGTTGGCGCATGATAGAGCACTGTGTGGCTTTCGCAGCGGTTGGTAGCTGCCCTGAATAGGTCTTCATGTTCTGGAACAGCCTGAGGTCAAGCCGTGGAGTTCCCGCAGTCAGTAGGGCCTGCAAGAAGTATGGATCATTAAAGAGGGCGGTTAGCTCTGCAATCTGCTTGACTTGAAGGTGCTCGGCGGGGGCCATGGAGAGCTTGTCGAAGAGTATCGCCAGGAAAACACCAACAAAGAACAGCGTGAGCAGAAAATATTTTATCTAATTCTAGGATTAGGCACCTGGCGTTGATTAATGAAGAAACTGAAGTCCTCTTGCGAAGAAGGATTGTTGTTAGCCCTTATGATCATATGCAGGTTCCTTAAGAACTTGTCACTGTTACCACGAAAAGAATAACCGACTGCCATGAGCTGGCGATGAAATGAATAGAGCTGGCGCTGAAATGAAATGTTTCTCGATTCAGATTTCAGTATTGCTTGAACCACACGCCTAGCGTATGCGTGGCACATTTTGACAGCTGCAGTAAACAGTATTGCAGGGCACTCGAACGGTGACTTATATCGCCTGGACCTCTAAAGCGATCTGTCCAGCTAGTTAGTGCTTCGTTGCACTAGGCTCTTGTATGCGGAGGCCTCGGTACCTATGGAGCATTTTGCGCTTGGTCGGTAGCCGATTGGCAGGCAGCTGAAGGGATTTACCAACAAAGTCATCTCATAATTTCAATTGATCCCTAGAGTACTTCAGAGGTCGGCCTGCATGTTTTTTCCGTCGCCGACTTGTCTCTTCTTCATCATTGGATCTTTTCTTCGAGTATGCTGAAGGCATCGTACAATTTGCTTTAGGTAGACTGCTTCAACATTAAATGCAAATTACTCATGACACGACAACTCTGTAAAGGAACGAAAACATGGAATATTCATTCTAACGGTCACAATGGTACCATGCACTTACATATATCCGTAGTGATGCCGCAAATGGCTTTGTTTCCCGAAATCAGGCCAAGTACAATATATAATTTGTCATGCCCATACCAGTGGCGGATGCAAGGAAAACCAATCCAGCCATCCCATTAAAAGTGATAAAACTCTACTCGCTTTGGCCAATTTTGGTCTATTTTCTTGAAAAAGACACTGTTTTCCCATTTTGCTCATGTTACCCCCCAAAAAAAGTTTATTAGATCTGCCTCTGGCCAGTGATACCGCAATTCGGAACTTCTTAGCTCTCTAAAACGCCGAAGAAGTGGTTTTACATCAATTTGTATGAGGGAAATATGTTTCCGCTGTCATAAGCTTTCGAATGAACCAATTTTCGAGGCAATTCAACGATTTTCGATTTTCACCAGTTTTGGGGGGTTGGGGGGGACCAAACCTCAAAGGATCGAATCCAAATTTTGCGTGCTCATTATTAACTCAAAGGAGAATGCGGTATCAACCGGCAAGCTTGCACAGACGAAAAAGTGGTATTTTGGGACACCCTACTGCACCATGCCAGCTGTGAGTGAGCTCCTTGGCCAGAACTGTGTGAGTGGGCCAATTGGCCGGTGTCAGTACAGCTGTGAGTAGGCCGTTTGACCAGTAGAGCTGTGAGTGAGACGTTTGTTCTGTACAGCTGCGAGTGAGACGTTTGTTCCGTACAGCTGTGAGTGAGCCGTTTGTTCTGACGCTGTGAGGTGCTTTGTTCTGTGAGCTGGAGTGAGACGTTTGTTCAGTACAGCTGTGAATGATACGTTTGTTCTGTACAGCTGTGAGTGAGACGTTTGTTGGCCGTGACAGCTGTGAGTGAGACGTTTGTCCTGTACAGCTGTGAGTGAGCCGTTTGTTCCTGGCCGTTAGTGAGACGTTTGTTCTGTACAGCTGTGAGTGAGACGTTTGGCCGTTGTCAGTACAGCTGTAAGTGACCCGTTTGTTCGTAAGCCGTTTGTTCTGTACAGCTGTAAGTGAGACGTTTGTGCCGGTGTCAGTACAGCTGTAAGTGGGCCCTTTGTCCCGTACAGCTGTGAGTGAGCCGTTTGTTCTGTACAGCTGTGAGTGAGACGTTTGTTCTGTACAGCTGCGAGGGAGACGTTTGTTCTTCCGTACAGCTGTGAGTGAGCCGTTTGTTCTGTACAGCTGCGAGTGAGACGTTTGTTCTGTACAGCTGCGGTGAGACGTTTGTTCTGAGCTGTGAGTGAGACGTTTGTTCTGTACAGCTGTGAGTGACCCGTTTGGCCGTTGTCAGTACAGCTGTAAGTGAGACGTTTGTAGCCGTTTGTCAGTACAGCTGTGAGTGAGCCGTTTGGCCGGTGTCAGTACAGCTGTAAGTGAGCCGTTTTGACCGGCGCCAGTACAGCTGTAAATGAGCCGTTTGGCCGGTGTCAGTACAGCTGTAAGTGACCTGTTTGGCCGTTGTCAGTACAGCTGTAAGTGAGCCGTTTGGTCGGTATCGGTACAGCTGTGAGTGAGCCGTTTGACCAGTACAGCTATGAGTAAGCCGTTTGGCCGGTGTCAGTACAGCTGTAAGTGACCTGTTTGGCCGGTGTCAGTACAGCTGTGAGTGAGCCGTTTGGCCGGTGTCGGTACAGCTGTAAGTGAGCCGTTTGCCCAGTACAGCTGTAATTGAGCCGTTTGGTCGGTGTCAGTATAGTTGTAAGTGAGCCGTTTGGTCGGTGTCAGTACAGCTGTAAATGAGCTGTTTGACCGGCGTCATTATAGCTGTAAGTGAGCCGTTTGGTCGGTGTCAGCACAGCTGTGAGGGAAGCCGTTTGACCAGTACAGCTGTAAGTGAGCCGTTTGGCCAGTACAGCTGTGAGTGAGCCGTTTGGCCGGCGCCGGTCAGTCCGACAGCCGGTGGATCTGGAATGGCGTCCGGTGCTTGTTGACGTGCGACGGCTGCCGGCCGCTGGCCGGGATCCGGAGCGTGGGAGTGCACCAGGCTTAACGGCCCGGCAGCCAGCGTCGCCTCTCTCCGGACAATCGGACATTGGGCACACGCCTCTCCCACAGCCGGCCGGCAGCGACGCGCAGACGCTCCGGGCTAGGACACTGCAGCGCGCAGACACTCCTGGCCGGAACACAGTGACGCGCAGACACTCCTGGCCGGAACACAGTGACGCGCAGACACTCCTGGCCGGAACACAGTGACGCGCAGACACTCCTGGCCGGAACACAGTGACGCACAGACACTCCTGGCCGGAACACAGTAACGCGCAGACGCTCCGGGCCGGAACACGGCGACACGCAGACACTCCAGCGCTGAGGCTTTCAGAAGGGTCGGAACACAGCAGCGCTGAGGCGTTCAGAAGGGTCGGAACACAGCCGCGCTAAGGCACTTAGAAGGCATGGAGCAGCGCTGAGGCACTCATGGCCGAAACACAGCGGCGCACAGAGACTCCTGGCCGGAACACTGCAGCGCACAGAGACTCCTGGCCGGAACACGGCGACGCGCAGACACTCCTGGCCGGAACACTGCAGCGCACAGACACTCCTGGCCGGAACACGGCGACGCGCAGACACTCCAGCGCTGAGGCTTTCAGAAGGGTCGGAACACAGCAGCACTGAGGCTTTCAGAAGGGCTGGAACACAACGGCGCTGAGGCTTTCAGAAGGGTCGGAACTCAGCAGCGCTGAGGCTTTCAGAAGGGTCGGAACACAGTAGCACTGAAGCTTTCAGAAGGTTCGGAACACAGCAGCGCTGAGGCTTTCAGAAGGGTCGGAACACAGTAGCACTGAAGCTTTCGAAGGTTCGGAACACAGCAGCGCTGAGGCTTTCAGAAGGGTCGGAACACAGCAGCACTGAGGCTTTGAGAAGGGCTGGAACACAGCAGCGCTGAGGCTTTCAGAAGGGTCGGAAACACAGCGGCGCTGACGGCTTTCGAAGGGTCGGAACACAGCCGCGCTAAGGCACTTAGAAGGCATGGAGCAGCGCTGAGGCACTCATGGCCGAAACACAGCGGCGCACGGCCACTTATGACCGAAACGAAGCGCTGGATGGCCACTCATGGCCGGAATTCAGCGGCACGTGGACACTCATGGGCGCAATTCAGGTACTTAAAGGTTTCCACATTGCTCAGAAGCACTTATATCACTCATATAACTTACACCAGGCAGCAGCATGGGCACAAGCACTCATAAAACCGGAATAAGGCACCCATTGACGACAGCCATATATGGGCCATCGAATCGCGACGGATCAATTGCCTATTTCTTGTAAACTTATAAATTTACTAGTCACTGCCCATATTTTGCCAGTTAATCACCTCTGGCATCGAACTTATTCCGACGGTACAAATTCACAGAAACCATTGAGAGTCCCCCTCGAGTGCGACTCCTCTGCGCTCTCTTCCGCTGGAGCTTTTGTTAATTTTCAGAACTAACGAAAAATCATCGCATGGAAACAGGTAGCTACCCTAAGATGTCGTTCACGTACTTGAACGCCTGAATGTGGCCAGACCACCGCCAATAGGCCACACAAAACGAATGCGCCAAACCTAACCAGATTATTCTCTCGGTGAACCCTTCATCGCATCGCATGCACGCGTGACGCCCAGAGTATTGTTTTTGCGGGGAATAGGCCGGAGCTTTGCGGCGTTGCGGCGCATGCAGTTGCGGCTGTGCGGCTGACTGGGAGTTGCTGAATTGCCTGACTCACCAGTTACCCAACACCTCACCCGGCGCTGTGGAATTGCACTCCGCCAGACCCTTTCGCTCAGCGCCGGCGGTAGCGGGAAAAACAAGTGAAGTTTGTCAACCGGTGATTTATTCAGAGGCGCTATCTACTCAGCTAGTTTGGATGAGCCGGTGAGCTCTTCTGCAGGGGTGACACCAGCAGCGACCGGGAGGGACCAGGAACGGATCCGAGGGAGAGGTCCCCACCCCCTCTCCCTCAGGTCCTTAGAGTCGCCCACTGGGGCCGGCCGGTGCCTTGCACGCTCTGCAAATGCGAGAACTGTTTTTAACAGAGCCGCCTTGTTTTCTAGCGTCTTCCATTGTTTCCTGCCCATCCACTGCCAAAGGCGAGCCTTTCCGGTTAGGTTTGGCCGACCTTTTACCAGGCAGAGCTGCCCCTTTGGCCAACTTTGCACGATACTCCTGGTAAGGTTTTGGTAACACCCATGCACTAGAAAAGGCTCGAGAATCGCGTCGGGACGGCGCCCCTCGGAATGCGCAAAAGGTGCCCCAGATGGTACATGCCGCCCCCTTGAGACGTTTCCCTCTCTCCATCTACGGGAATCCTAGAGCCGCCACTGGGCGCAGTCTATGGAATAATCCCCATGTGTACAATTGTGATGCTTGCCTGTTTTTCTTATACAACATACATATAATAATGGGTTTATCATTTGTAAAGCGAAATTATTCCGCTCAGTTCGGCGTTTAAAGGGGCTGTCTTTAAGATTGCAGAAATGCCGGACAGTTTTTACATGCCGATGCATTTTGTTGGGAATGTTTGTCGTGCTCTGGAAAAGAGGTTGTAACAAACAGCTGCGATCAATGGGTGGATTACAAATTATTATGTCTATATTTGAATGTCTTGACATGTTGAAATTATGTGTTTTGTTAATTATTACGTATTCTTCCGAATCATCACGTCAACTGTTTTCAATAGTCAATAGTCATCAGGCTCGGGGATTCCGTCTGCAGAATTGTGACACTCGGGGCTAGGAAGAACAAATACATCATTATATGATAAAGACAAGGTTTTTTTACCATCCTCGAGCCATCTTATTTTTAACCTCTAGCGCTCCCACTAACCCAAACATCTCACCATTAGAAGACAGTGAGTGCCCTGACTTTGCAAATTTTTCCGTAGACTTCTCTCTCCCCCCTCTCTCTCTCTCTCTCTCTCTCTCTCTCTCTCTCTCTCTCTCTCTCTCTCTCTCTCTTCGATGGTTGTCGGCAGTGACATCCGATCCTCTCTCGGGCCGCCCCAGATCTGCTGCAGGTTGGTTGCACCCGGCTGCCCCCGGCCGCAGAGATGTGACACAGCTGTTGGCTCACGGTGCCAGGAACCACTCCTGCTCAGCTGATGCTTGGCCTGTTGCAGAACTGGGGTGACCATGTGTTGTTTAAAGGGAATGTGGCACCTTCATAACGTGATTTTAACTGGGATAGCCAAGTTGTAAAGCAAGTCGGAAAACCCGGTACTCCATATATCATTTGTCTTGGAACTCGATATTTCCGTATAAAAAGCTTAAACCTACCTGACACCAACCCCTTATCAACCCCTCGCCGGGCGGCCATTGTTGTGAGCTGCTTGTGTGACGACATATGCTGACGTCACGATGAGCATCAGCCAATCGAAGCCCTTGAAGCATTTCAAGTATGGTAGTGGTTGCCAGATCATGACATCATCCACAGACATATATTTTTTTATTTTCCTAGAGAAGTTTTTTTTTAAACAAAATATTGGGCTTATTGAACATTTTTCAGAGAAATCATGAGTGGTTTCATATTTTTGGGCTAAAAGTACGCCTAATTTCACTAAATTCTAGGATTCGACCAAGGTGCCACATTCCCTCTAAGGCTCAGGCTTTTTTCAGTCAGTTTTTTGGTATAGCGAACACAGTAGATTTTGCCCAATCTTTCTTTCATTGTCTTTCTACTTTCTTCATTACCTTTCCTCTCCCCCTCTCTCTTTCTCTCGCTCCTTCTTTTTTATGTTTCACCCTCTTGGCCTCTCACCCTTTGTTGTCTGTTGTTGGAAATCCCAGTTTTCCCCCTATGAAGGGGACTTTCCCACTTTGTAGAAATTTTTAAACGGCCTCTTCATGCTCAAAATAGACCGGAAATGAGGAAATCAAAGTTCGTTTCCACCTGAAATCACTAATAACCAAAATATTGCCTTCTTATTACAAATTATGATGTCGTCAAAACGGCATGTTTTTGGAGCGTGCAAAATAATAAGCTTCTTCACAGGCACGGCAAATACTCCTCTGGCCTGAATCCAACAACAATGCTTAATTGATTCTATAAATTAAATATTTACTAGTTTTACTTAAATTGATAATTAAAATTTACCTCCGGCATGCTTATATACAGAAATACCTTAATCATTTTTTGGGGGATTTACCGACCTGTAAAGACGCTAAATTCAAGAGTAGAGAATGAAGTAGGGCTCACTTAATAGTATGACGTCTGATATAAGTGGGAGGGGCTTAGGGTTTAACCTGATCAAGTTGTTTCAACAACATGGAATGGTTTGAACTAGGGCCCGAAGTGTCCTTTATATAGAACTTCAGAATGATTGTCCAGGAATTTGATTCAAGGAGCTTTGGGTGGAATAGAATATGTCAATAGTGTTTCCTCGCTACGTTCTATAAAACTGCTTTCTCAGTTCAAAACCCAGGATAAAAGTGGAACATCTCCTTTAATAGGACCAGTTTATTTACTGCTAATTTCGCGTTGTTGGAAACGGTCGCGCGTGAGTGTCGTTAGAGGCCTACCCGGCCTGAACTAGGTTGTGATTGTCGTTGGCAACTTTGGCCTAGTTTGTTCACGCTGCCCTCCCATTTCCCACGAACCGCGCTCTTCCCCTCCCTTCCTTTCCTTGGGTGTGAAACTTTCTTGGTAATTTCAGCAATCACACAATAAACCCAATGCCTGAGTTTTAATATCACGAGGCGTGAGAGACGGTTTCGTTTCGTGAATAGTCCAGAGCTACACCTCGGTCGACTTTAATCGGCTAACTCCTGGCGATTGTTTTGAATCTTGAGCGATAGCATAGGTCGGGACCTCCTTAGACTTGAATCATCCACCTCCTGTCAGTTTTTTTAATATTGACCCTTGACAATTGTGCCGGAACGTGCACCAACTATCGCCCACTGTCGACTGAGGCTGACTGCCTCGCCTGGCTCCGAGGGGTCGTTTTCGTCTCCGTTCCCACCTCACTTTCGCCGACATCACTACTGGGCGCGTGTGTGTAGAGGTGGCGCGGGCTTTTCTTTGGAGGCCGCCTCTGACGACTGTATGGCGATTCAGCCTCGCGAGCTCTCGGAACCGCGCTGCGTCAGCTCCATTGGAAAGCTGGTTGGGCCTCGGGCTGCCGGGAGTATTCGGTTACCACACAGCCGGCGGAAAATTGGCTTCGTGGAGCGTGTTTACCTTCTGAGAATGCAGGGTGTAATAGGGATTCGGTGGTGATCAGTGGTTTAAAGTGTTTGTATGTGACGGCGATGCGAAAATTGGGTCGCAGTGGCATGGTTATTTATTGGGCGCCTTTTACACAGCCTATTACGCGTATTCCGTTGATCTGTCACCAAGAGAACTTCGGGACTTTACGGACCCATGAACTGCTGAGGTCATACAGCGGGGACAACTTTCACCCTTTTGGCGATCAGGAAGTGTAGTGCAGTACTCCCACGGGGAGTTGAACCCGGGTCAGTGGCGTTAAAACCCAACGCGCTCCCACTGCACCACCGCATCTCTGGTGTGTCACCGGGCCTTCGTGTAGAATATAAGTATAATATTGGAGAAAATTACTTCTAAATTCCTCGCATCTCTCCATTTTAAGAATGCGGTGGTCTACTCCAATTCTGTGCAGCCAGAGTACAAATATAACATGAAAAACTGGGACTTTATTTTGTAACCTGAAGACCACATTGGGTACTGGTTTCTATCTCCGGAACTATGCAAAAATCCTAGATGACTCGTTGAAGCGAACGCTGCGAATTGTTAACCCCGAATCCACCTAACGAAAAAGAAATTCCAGAAAATTATCTTCAGGCGATCAGCTGGTTTTTTACCTCTACGCCCTCAGATCATACTCGTCGATGGCGGAGGTCGAAGGTGACCAAGTCCTTGGGCTGAGGTGCGTCGTTAGCCAACACCTGGCCTTTCATTTGCTCTAGGCGTTGTGGTCGCCAGCCAGTTAGTAAATAGATGGAGCTCAATAGACGAAAGGATGTGGCTGGAATCGTGAGTGCCGGGAAGGTTTCCTGTTGTTGAAGCAGACTTGAATGTAGCGCGTTACGCCTGAGAGCATTCTCTAGCCATAAACAACTGTCGGCGAGGAAGTGAAGAGAAATGCTAAGATGGTGTTTTATTGACGTTATTTTTCTTTTGTATCAGCTGAGGATAACGCATCTCAACAAATTTGACATGAAACTCTTTCTAAAACTGGTACAAAGCTTTCCGTCAAAGCTCGGTAATGAATTCCATTACATCTGAATAATTATCGCCTTGACATGGTGAGTGCGTAATGTTGAGCTTTACCTAATTAACACAGGGGTCCTATGTCGTGCTTGTTTGTATACCATTTAAGGTGCTGTTCCCTGATAGGGATTCCCCAGATAGTTTTTGGAAACAATCGGCGCTTTATTTGCTGTGACTTAGAATGAAAACACTTCACCTAATGGACCCAGGGGTCCGCATAGCATAACGACAAAACGTCATACCACGAATTTCTGCAAAATTCCTCGAGAAATCGGAGTCAAAGAACATAAGGTCTCCATATCAATTAGATGCTCCTAATCTCATTGGAGGGAAGCTGAATTCAATACCATAGTTTACAAAAAGATGAAGCACGGTGCCTCCCTAAGGTCATTCTCACTTGTACATTAACACAAGGACAATGTGACATATGTTTGTTAATTTCTATGGGGCCAAAGAATGATTTAGCCGATAAACTGTGTGAAGTGGAAGACAAAAGGGGCGCTGACAGCGGCTTGTGAGCGCTTCGTGTTGGGGCGCTGTGCAAAAGACACATTCTGGGGGACGTTAGTTAGGGAGCTCTGGGTCATACCGGAGGGTTGCCGATGCACACGTGCCCCATTTTCGCCAAGAATCCGCCTGTGATTAAAGATTCTTGACGTCTGAACTCAAAATGCGGCTTGCAGCAAATCAATCCGGTAGGGCCCTCCGGAAGACTTTCTTCACCGAGCCTCTCGCCTAGATACGTGACGGTAGACTTCACCGACGTTTCCAGCCCTCGTCTCGATCCGATTTCTCTGCTGTTCACTTCCGTAAATTCGCGCCAGGTTTGCCAACACTGGGCAGCTGACTCAGTATCGCATGACGGCTGGAGGGGAGAGCGTCTGGCTGGCAGTGCGGCAGTGCGGCAGAGTGCGGCGGCGGCGCGCTGTCAGACGCCGCGACGGCGCGTGCTGCCCCGGATTCGCGACTGGTCACAGCCGTCGGGCCCGCCGCCAGCGCCTCCCCTCCCCTCCCCCGCCTGCTCATGGTGCCGGGCTGGAGCCGCTGCGTCACGCGGCGGCCCCGGCGGACAGGTGGGAGGAGGGGAGGGGGACGGTCGCGTGCCGGGGTGGGTACCCGCCCGCCACGTGATTGGCGCAGCGGCGTAATCAGACTGCAACCGGCCATCGGCCCGCAGGCTAATCACGCCGCCAGCCACTGGTTACGGCTTCATCGGACCGGCCCTGATGGGCTATTTACGGCGGCCTGAGCTGGAAGCGTGGGAGGTGTGCCGCCCTGAGCAGCGACTAATGCCTGCAGCGCGAAAAATCAGGACGCTGCGTCTGAACCGGGGTTTGGAGTTGGCAGCTGCTTGGATCGATCCTTTTCGCACGCACGTGGAAAGGGAGTCGGGTCATTCCATGACAAGGAAACTTCTCAAAGCCACTGTTTGTTCGGGGCCGGAATCACCCTGAGATGGCAGGTTGCATGGTCGTAATCCATCGCAAAGTCGAGGGTGACTTTTCTGTCCCTATAACGTCGGAATCCTCGCCCGAGGAATGGTGGATTTTTTTACCGTGAAGAGTAAACACAGGGTACATTGCTCTAGCCAGAAGTAAGTTGTATTTTGGTGCGAGGTATTTCGAAGGACGTTGGCGGTCAGTGCCGTGCCTAGCAATTCTACAGCCCAGCAGCTACTAACGATGCCGTTGTCCTGATCACAGCTAGATCTATTTACGATTATACTGATTGTGTTCCCGTAACACGTCGGCTACCGTGTGAAAATGCTACTTAGTTCCGCTGCTGTCCGAGAGCGGAGCTTTAATGAGCCCGAATACCTTTGCCATGCATAATTAATGAGCGGTAATGCACATAACGATGGACCGCTGGGTCATTCATTGCATCTGGCCGGTTAGACAGCGGGTGTTGGCCTTTCCGCAAGCCTCCTTAGCTGAGAGTCGGAGGCAAGACAAATGGCAAAGTCGATGAAGTCCGGAAGAAATGCCATTTACTTTGGGAGCGGCTTCACGCGGCTGTGACCTCTTCATATGAAAGTGATGATGCCATACATCTCTGTTCAGGACGATACGGGAATATTGCTGGCTCCAGCTGGTACCGACGGAGCCGGTCGTCGCCGTATGCAGCGTGGTGCATAAAGTGGGACTGTATCCAACCGTGACTGCCGAACCAAGCCGAGCGGGACCGAGGGCCACATCGCTCTGTCGCTGTGTGCCACACTGCCGCGATGTGTGTCGTGAGCTACACACGTGTCGTTGTGTGCGATATAGTGTCGATGTGTGCTGCGATGTGCCACAGGGTGTCGTCGCGTGTCACAGCGTATAACAGTGTACCGCCGTGTTTCACAGCATGCCGTCATGTGTTACAGTGAGTCGCCAGATTTTTTAGTCACCTGGTTTCAGTGTGACGCCGTGTGTGTCAGTATGCCGTCTTGTGTCGCAGTGTGCTGCTGTGTGGCACAGGAAGTGACCATGTGACATTGTGGGTCACCATATGTCACAGTGTGTCCCATGTGCTGCCGTGTGTCCCCTGTGCCGCGGTATGATGCCGTGTATCCCCGTGTGCTGCCATATGCCACTCTGTATCCCCGTGTGCCGACGTGTGCCGTGTGTTCCTGTGTGTCACCGTGTGACGCCATGTACCGCCGTGTGCCTCCGTGTGCCGCCGTGTATCCCCGTGTGTCCCCGTGTGCCGCTGTGTGTTCCCATGTGTCCCCGTGTGCCGCCGTGTATCACCATGTGTCGCTGTGTATCCCCGTATGCCACCGTGTATCCCTGTGTTCCACCGTGTATCCCCGTGTTCCACCGTGTATCCCCGTGTTCCACCGTGTATCCCCGTGTTCCACCGTGTTTCCCCGTATGCCACCGTGTATCCCCGTGTGTCCCCGTGTGCCGCCTTGTATCCCTGTGTGCCGCTGTTTATCTCCGTATGGCACCGTGTATCCCCGTGTGCCGACGTGTGCCGCCGTGTGTCCCCGTGTGCCGCCGTGTATCCCCGTATGCCACCGTGTATCCCCTTGTGTCCCCGTGTGCCGCCTTATATCCCTGTGTGCCGCCGTGTATCCCCGTATGCCACCGTGTATCCGGTGTCCCCGTGTGCCGCCGTGTGCTGCCGTGTGCTACCGTGTGCCGCCGTGTGCCACTATGTATCCCCGTGTGCCGGACGCAGCCGGAGCCGGCTGCTCTGCGCCACATTCTTGGCGCCGGCTGACTGATGAGCCTGGAGACTGGCCAGAGCGCTCTGTATTCCCGAGGATGTGGGCCTCCCGCCTGCTGCTCCGTCTGAATAAAGGCCCGCCGACGCAGCGGCCAAGCCTGAGGGTCCGGCCGTTTTTCACTAAAGCCTTTTCAATTTAGTCAGAGCTCTGTTCACGGGCCAGCCAAAGACTCTGAGGATGCCTCGGCTGGGGGCTTGTCATTGGATGCATTTTCCCTTTATTCTGAAGATTTGACTCGCTAACCGTGTGAGATGAAGCGAGTGGTTTTCATCGGATTTCGATGTGCTGTCGACCATTGGCTTCAACAGCGTATGGAGTGCCTGGTCTCCAACCGTTATTTCTCCTGCACAGCTAGGTCCCTAGGCTCTCGATCCTAAGGTACGAGGCTGCCTTCGCCTGGGGTCGCGTGAGGATCAAGACTAATCCGGACGGAGGTGGATTCTGGCATGCATTCCGTTATATTGATTTTGCCAGGGCTTGGGTCTGGCAGGCAGCCGCTAGCAAGGCTTTTGTCGTTCATTTCTGGTGTCATTTTAGCTGAACCGAGCCATAGTTTCAGTAGGTGTTTGTTTGGGAGGAGGGTGAACGGCAGTCAACGCTAGACGCTTTTTGTGTCACAGAGGTGGTGTTCTAATTTCCTTTAGAACCAACACGTTTTGTCGTCCTTCCCACATTCTCCGGCTTCGGTTTCTGCGCGCTGTTCTCTGAACAGAAGCTTCCACGCGGGTGGAACATCGACGGGAGCGTCACAGTGCTTCACCGTGCCCGAGCAGCTTGGTTCCAGACTGAGCCCACAAGGTGCCCGCCACCGCGGCCGTTGCGTGCCGTTTAACCTGCCCACGGGGCCATCATGCCCCCTGGTTTTTCCGGAAGCAGAAAACGTCGAGGCGCAGCACCGCGGTTGAGGGCTCACCTCTCACTGCATCATTTTCCCATCATCCCTGAAATTTTAACCGGGTACGAGGTAGGTTACCACGGTCAACCAAGGTCACCTCACTTACCTTTAGAGCTCTGTAAGAGCTACATTTAAGTCGATCAATTTGAAACTTCCTACACTTCATCCCTCCGGGTCTACAGGTGTATATCCGGATTTTTCGATTTCTGCCTGGTGTCCGCGACCTCTCCCATTGGAAAAGATGGGAAAGCTATTTCATGATATAAAGCCACAATAATGATTGCAAATACTCGACTGCTCAGAACAACGTTTTTGGACACCCTTCACGGATCCCAGGGGTCATATTTGCCTTTGACTTTTCCAAGGTCATCAAGGTCACCAGAGGTCAAAACAGTATTTTGACAATAACTTTTGACCTAATTGAGCTAGAGCGGTGAAACAAACACCATCGTGTTTGTCTTGTCACTGGCTTTCATTTGATATACGGCAAGTACTTTGACCTTCTGACCTCGGTCATATTAGGTCACAAGGTGACCTCTGGCGGTCAAACCACTGGCGGAGATCTTTACGTTCCACATAGCGGAAAAGTACTGGCAATTTGCTATAAATGTACTTTACCAGGCCTCAATAGCTCTAATGACATAAGAGTTATGCCCAGTTTGCTTAATCATTGCATATTTGAGTGAAAATAGCCGATCTTGACCTATTTGACCTCTGAGGTCAAACCATTGACCTGGCACTAAAACATGCGAAGTAATTTCTTACTGAATTCACGCGTTTCTATTGCACTTTGCGATTTGCGCTAACGCCCATATTTTGGAGTTGAGGGGGGCCATCGTGCCCCCGGTGGGGCTGGCCCACCTGGGTTAAGCCTGGCGTCTGCCGCCGCTGGTGCGTGGAGCCCACACGCGGTGACGCCGCCGACAGTCGGCTCCAAACCTGGCCACTTCCACCTGCCCAGGAAAAGCCGTGGGCGCGCACCGTCACGCTGCGCCGTCCGGGAATGGCACTGATTTCAAACGCTTGAAACTGTGTAAGTGGCTGGACCAGCGTTCGTCACCAGGATCAGTTAGCCGGCTGTGCAGAGTTGCTCGTAAGCGGACTTTTCAGTTTGCACACAAGCAGCTTTATATTTCCCTTTGTCTATGCTGTGTTTAACCCGGCACCGCCTGGGCACTTTTCGTGCACACCACCGCCTGTGTGTCCGATTAGACCCTTACCTACGATACCATATCCGTTGACCCGTGACGTCACAGTGCGCCAAAATGAGTCGAATTTAGACCTATTTAGAAAATCCCTTGGTATCTGGGGAACCATAAGACCTAGATAAAAAACTTCGCGTGTTCGTCTTGACCCAAAGATTCAAACGATATGCGGCATTACCTTATACGGTCACATTATGACCTGGACCTTAGATCGAGGTCAAATAATGACCTTTAAGTGTCATTATACATATAATTCGACGAGTCCTTGGGTCATGCTCAGCTCTATGATACCCAATTTATGACTGTATTTTGTTTCGTTCAAAAGTGATTAAACCCAATACAGTTCGAAAATCATAACTTTTGGTGACCTCTGGGGACGTTGGTATTGACTTGACGTGACAAAGATACCATCACGCATTTTTTGTTTTGTTTCAAGAGCTTTCGATGATGTTAAGAAACCCAATTTAGCTCCTCTGGAGTTCGAGTTGCACCCTGGTTTTGTCAGCCTCATTTTAGAAGAACAGAATCGTCTTATATGGGTTTAAGCATAACTTGGGCCTGACTTAATGTCAATCTTTGTATAAGCTTCGGAAAAGGGGGCCAGGGGGCCTGACCCCCACTTTTGACCCAAATTTTTCTGATTTCAGCCAAAATGGGAGAAAATCGGACATTTTTATAACCAACCGGTGCGGAGGGCAACAGGAACCCAAACTTGAAGAATTTTGGTTCACACGAGGGAAGTTTCTGATCAGCATCAGGTTGAAGTTTGGCTGGCCCCGTCACTTTTTTCCGGTGGCGACACTGATGAATTTATGGTCACAAGTTGTCGAATTTATCGCCCTAGAGGTCTGCAAAGTAACGTGCGTCTCATTTGAATCGGCTCAGAATCATTTGCGAAAAACCGAGGGGTCTGATGGGACCCCCAGGCACTAATGGATTCAAACATGGGTCCCTGACATCTTTCAACATTAGCTTTCTCATATTATTATCCACTTACATTTTTAATATTTACCGAAAATGATCGATGCTCTGTGCGGCCTAGCCTCCGTTTTCAACACATCTCTTTGCCGTGAGTGAATAGCCTCGCTCGTCAGGTTGTGCTACAGTGCGACGCTATCATCTGACCCTGGGATTTGTGTCCCACAGGTCACGTCGGGCGCGCCACTCTCCCGCCAGAGCACTCTCACCGGCGACACATCTGGGTCCCAGAGCCGCACTCTCGCCGACAGCGCCACCTCTTCCGAAGAGGAGGATGAGGAAGAGGAGAGCGCCTCCGATGAGGAGGACGCCGGTACCGCAGGCGGCGCCACCGTCGCGTACGGGCCGCAGGACGGCCTCACCGGGCTCCGCAACATCGGAAACACGGTAGGTGGTGTGGATATTGTAAGAGTGCATGTTGGCTACCACCATGACTTATTCGGCTCAAAATCCAGCCAAGGGCCATATATAGAAGTGATGCAAGTTAAAACTAGTCTCGTCTAACTCCGGAAATGCCTCAGTGTTGGTCACCTTATGATTAAATCGACACGCATGCCTCATGACAACGTCGATTTTCAAGAAATTTAACTTTCACATTTGTGTAGAGCGCTTTAGTAGTGAAAAGTCGGAATGTCGATTAGAGTTTCGACAGATCAGGCATGTACCTTCCGCAGCTCTCTAGGTTCATCAGATAATTGATAGGGTCCATTAGCAATCGTTTAAGGCTACGAAAAAGAATACCGAAACTAGTCTTTTCTAGTACCCTAATTAGGAATGCTACACCGTTCAAAACACGTCCTTTTGCCACACCGAGCCCGCTCTCCGGCGTTTGCTTCTCCGGTCCTGACCTTGGCTGTATTGGAAACTGCTCGATGCTGGGTCTGCTGTCCTTGGGCGTCATGAAAAGCGGGCCGCGCGGCAGCTCGGCGGCAGCGGCGGCAGAGCCAGCACGCTGCACCACCGCGCTGGGTCTCCTCCTGTCCCATTCGGCCGCATGGCGGCGCTCGTGCGTGACCTTGGTGCGGGCTCCGATGGCACCGTCGCCGCAGCGTCACTGGCCCCGCCCCCTCTGCGGCACCTCCATCCACTTCCGTGGCACCCCCTCCTCCCCCCGCTGTCAGCCTACTGGCTTCCGTGCGAGGTCGTGGTGCGGAACATTTTGAGACTAAAGGATGGATGCCATGATATATACAACCAAACCACTTATTACACATTCCCGTAACAACCCCGGCGGTCCGGGTGAACTGGGTCAGGCCCGCCCTGCTGCGACAGTCGGCTCTGCTCCGGCAGCGTGCTCTGGTCCCATCCCTGCACGCCGCCGACATTGGCGTGTCCTTGCGAAGCCACGCACGTCAGCAAACAGGGTGCCGTGTCTGCCACCCGTCCCCCGCCCCCGTCCCCGTCCCCCACCGGGAAATAGATGTTCCAACGCCACCGCCGCCGATTGGAGTTCGCGTTAGCGTCACAGCTCACGCAGGGCAGAGCTGTGTTGGCGGAGGATAGATGCGCGGACGCCGAAGGATGGTGAATGTGCTGCTCAAACCAGCATCAGTCCCATTCAGACACGGGCCAGGGCACGTGGGCGGAGCTGCTGGTCGAGTGTAGGGGCGCAGGGTGTGGGCGTGGGGAGCAGTCCTGATACCGAAACGCAAAACTTGGAGTCGACACTTTGGTAAAGTCACAGGTCTAGAAGTCAACCTACTCTCATAATTTTGTGTTTGTATGTTAGAAGAAGTACATGTATATCAAACCAATGCACATACCCGTGCACAACGCCGTGTCTCGTGCACCTGCTGGGATTGGGTGGTATTTGTGAACTATTCAGAGTCAGTTAGCGCTACATCTGCATACAATGTCCCAGTCCACCCACTACGACAAACCAAAGCATACCTAATGTCGCTGCTGGTCCCGGACCGACTGTGGGCGGGTGGGATTACTGTGCAATGTTGCACAAGGCCGGTCGCTCACGCACGCCCGACATAGTTGGGTGGTGACGTGATGCCGAACAACAGGCCCGGTCGGAAACGCCGTCACAGAGGCGGCGTCAGGCCTATAGGCTGGGGAAGCTGGTAGCTAGCTAGTAGCTGGTTGCTGCAAAACTATTGGGGACGTCGCACACCGAAGGGTTTATGGTAGCATTAAACGGTCCTACTGTCCCTGTTTTGAATAAAATACCTGTCAACACTGACGGACGCAGGGGGGCAAGGGCCCTTGGCTCCCCCACAAAAATGGCGAAATTTGGACCGATTTTTTAAAGAAAACTTTGTTTTTACTATTTGTCCCGAATTACCCCCTCAAACGGCGCTCCTGTGACCGTCCCTGTTTGACAGAGGGGCTCTGGGAACGCATTTGGTGCTGATGGCAATTCATCTGAACCAAACGTTGTACCATATTACATGTGACCGGTGCTTCATCTCTTTGATGATAAATTCAAAGGACTACGCTGTTCGAATTTTTTGAGTGTTTTCTTTGTCGAGTTTGTGCTCCTAATTTATCTGATAAGCACATTTTATATCCCGCTGGGTGGACGTCATTTTTTACCGATGTTGAGTTTGTGCAGTTGTTTCTTGGTCGAGTTCGTTAATAACTAGAATCTTCATGATCCGTTTAATGAGACCATTTAGACTGGTAACGTTTGCGGCAAAACAAATATTACCGCTTCTCGAAAAACTCCTATGACGCTTGGTGAGTGTTTATATCTGAAGTTGCGGTCCATGGTGCTGTGCTGTTGCTGAAGCTGATGAGGCTGACCCGCAGCTGGGCTGTGCTGTGTCGGCAGTGCTTCATGAACTCGGTGCTCCAGTGCCTGAGTAACACCCGCGCCCTCCACGACTACATCCTGCGCGGAGGCTACGAGACCGACATCAACACCACCACCTCTGGAATGAAGGGCGCGCTCATGCAGGGTGAGTCATCGTCCTCGGCACTGCGACCTGATCTCAGATGCCGCTGCTTTTTTAGTGTTCGGCGTAACACGTCTTGTCACTACCCCTATTATTTCCAGTATTTTTTTTAACTAGGGGAATAGGCTTAAAATTTGACCAGTGACGTGATTTGTCGGCAGATGAGCCCTGTGATGCAAAGAAAGACAATGTTTTCTGGAATGGGATGCTCTTTTTTGCACGTCTCCCATGCCAAATGCAACAGATACCCTCATGCCGTGTTGGATCTGAGCCGATGATGGTGGGGTTTTAGGGCTGGAAACAGAAAAAGAATTGTTTTTTTAGTAAATGGCTAAATTGCGGGCTTGACGGAGGTCAAATGCCGGCCTTGCTCCCCCTCGATCTACCCCTGCCCTTGTTTTCCTTTTGCATACCTCCGATTTGTCATGTGTAACCCAACACTCAACAGACTGTAGGAAAATGGCCCTGGAGAACAAATAGACTTTCCAGCGCCACGTTCCCAGGAAGATATATATTTCTGAGTCACTCAAGGTGAAGGTCAGCTATTCGACCTCTAACTGTGCCAAACCCCTGTCGCCGACAAGACTGCATGGTAGACCCGTGCCAGTGTCTTCAGTGATGTAAATCCTTGAAGTTGGCGCCTGGCCTTGCTGTCACTCGTCTTCCCTTCATTCCACCTGCACTGCCTCTGTCCCGTGTATTTTTGCTGACACAAACACAATGATGATAAAATCATGGGAAACATGACACATCAGAAACATTGAGTCATTCTAAAGGTTTCTTTTCCCCGCGCGAACTGTTGTGTTTGTCATCTCCGGCTGGGAATGCCGTTGGGTGCGCCAAAACAGTTTGCTGTCGCGGCTGTGATTGTTGATTTTGCTTCGCCCCCGAACCATCTATGTCTCTGTCACACCAGTGAATTGTAGCGCAAGCTGATCAGCACAGCTGATGACTGTGAGTAACGACAGTCTGTAGGCATGAGGACAAATATAACTTGGGAGGCTACAAAAAGTGGGTCTGAGAAACAGGCTTCGTTTCTACACTGTTGCGTTTTAGAACGTTAAAATAACTGAGGCCTGTAAAAACTGGGCTTGTTTCGCTGTTGACACGCTTCCTGAATCAGTGCCTGATGACAACGAACTTCTGGACGAGAGTGAGGCTTGATATGAGGAAAACATTGATGTATTAGATCACTTCATGTTTGATGAGCTGTGGTCTTTGCCAACTTTCTCAACCTCACATTTTTAGACGTAGCACGCCTCATGCACTTAGACACACAACATATGACACCCTTCTTGGAGATCTCCCAATCCATTTGGCACCAGCTCCCTCCCAGTAACGCTGTGCCTGCCCCGGCAGTGTTCGCCAGCCTGATGGCGGACCTGTGGAAACCGGGGGAGGAGTCGGACCGTGTGCTAACCACGGCGCCGTTCAAGTCCCAGATCCAGAAGTTCGCTCCCCGCTTCATGGGCTACCAACAGCAGGATGCGCAGGAGTTCCTCAGGTAGGAGAGGTCGGGCCCGGCGCAGCTCCCACGGGTAGTGTCTGCATGCCACTCCCCAGCTGTGGTAGGTCACGATAACGCTTCTCAAATGGTGGATTTATCGTCAATGCTATGCCACAGACGGATATATTTTTCCGTCGTTTCTAGTGCAAAAATATGTCTGAATTTTTGCGTGGTGAGAACTTCTGAATTATCAGCTAGTGGCTAATGACGCCTCCGTGCGACAGGTACCTGCTGGAAGGTCTGCACGAGGACGTCAACCGCGTCATCACTCGGCCGAAGCCCATCACAGAGGAGATCGACGAAAACCTGAGGTCAGGGCACCCGCTGCTAACTTACGAGCTCTGCGGAGGCTGCTGCTGTCTTTCTGTCAGTCGTATGACTTTCTATTTAGTGTTTCGTAGTGTAATCCCTGATTTGGAGTGTCGCAGTTTGTCACTGTTGTGGTTAGATTGTAGGGTGGGTGTGGCTTGCGGAAGGCTGCAACGATACTAGACCGCCTCCCCGATGCTGGTTCTGAAAGTGCGAGCCAGGCCATTTTTAACAGCAGCTCTTTTTTGATAACCGAATGCAAGCCAAAAGAGCCCAAAATAAAAAGTTTGAATAAAGTACAAGTGAAATAGAAATAGCAATACATCATACAAGCAAACACACTATGTATTGATTATTGAATCATTCAAAACGTTCCGAGCTATCTCTAGCGCCAAAACATCGTTGGTAGTTTAAATATCGCTTCATAAATGCTTAAATCTCAACTTTCCATCTATTGTGGGCTTTCTATATTTTTTGCTCTGTTTTTAATATTATATAATTATAAATACGCTTTAAGTTAAGGACACGATAGTTTTGCCGACTTACCGCAAGCTGCTGTAGGTAAATCGTAAGAGAGCAGCGAAGCTTCCTGGCGTGTGACAACAAACCTCCGTCCACAGCGAGAGCCAAAAGGCGATCGAGTCCTGGAAACGGTTTATGCGCTTCGACAACTCCAAGTTTGTCGACTTGTTCGTAGGGCAGCTGAAATCTACCCTGCGGTAAGTGTTTCTGAAGCGGTATTTGAGCGAGTGTCTCCATTTCTTGAGCTACCTTCTAGGGCTGTTTCACTGGAATGGATGAATCGAAGATGGAAATATCACAGTTTTCCTATGTTGTAGATCCGTTGTCATGTACTTTCCCAGTAATTATCAGCACATTGTCAGGGGAAAACAAAGTATAGCCACATATAAGTGAAAACTCTGTGGCAATGTTTCATGCTACCTGCTTTGTCACATGGTCAGTTATGATTAAAGCTAGCAATAGACACTTTTGGAATCGATAATGGACATCCCTCAGTTCAGCCATGCTCACTCTGGACTACTAACGTATTTAAAATGGAGACAAAGACCACAACTGTTTTTGAACATTCCTGGAACCCCGCGCCATAAAATATCCAACTAAAGATGCCCGGTTTCGGCGTGTTCAAATCCTGTCGGAGCCGGATTTCTGGAGATAATGTCACGATCCGGCCAGGATTTGGGCGGAATTGATCTTATCTTTGCTTCATAGCATATTAAATATCTGACCAGGCAACCCTACCAAAAGCTCCAATATGGAGGACAATGATAATCCATCTTTTATCGCCATATTGCGGATGTTTTTACGAATTGCACTATGAAAAATATGTAAAAAGGAAAAAACGTCAGTCCCGTCGGTATTTCGGCTAAAATCCGGCCGGATTTCGTATTCCGGTTAAGTGAAAAACGCCCCCGGATTATCTGGTCATAACTGGAATACGGCGCGCCTCTAGTTTCAACCACGTATTCAAATTCACATCTATCCTTAAAACATATCATTTAAAAAGTTCCTGACAAAGCAGAAGCTGACGGTGGGTCTGCTGGGCCTGTTCAGGTGCACGGTGTGCGGCCATCCGTCAGTGACCTTTGACCCGTTCTGGGACCTGAGCCTGCCCATTCCGGCCAAAACCGGCCAGGTGCGACTGCAAGCCTGCTTCGACCTCTTCACCAAGGAGGAGGTGCTGGACGGAGACGAAAAACCCGTGAGTGGTCCTATTCATCATAGTACGTCATTCATCATCAGCATACGAAATGGTCATGACTGTGCACTTGTTAGAAGCATCATTGTTGTGTTTTAATGGCCATGAAGGCTGTGGAGCGGATGCTGATTTTTAATAACCCTCAACAGAAAAGTGCTGCTCCGTGCGGTTTCAAATGCCATAAACGCCATATGTTTATAGCCGAACGGGAAAGGTCGGGCAGAAATGTAGCACATTACTTTTGAATTTTTTCAACGCTTTTCTATTATATATTAGTTGGTTTAAGTTTCCGTAGCAACAGTCACCCTTAACTCTCATGCGTCTCGGCTGCAGTTGAAACTGTGCAACTTGCAACTGGGCAGCAACCGTCTGTTGACTTTGTGTACCATATAGAGCCGGTGACTGTGGCTCATCGCTTCCGCTGGCTCCACTAACGTCCTCTGCGGTCTCGCTTCCCACAGACATGCTCCAAATGCCAGAAACGGCAGAAATGCATCAAAAGCCTCTCGATCCAGAAGTTCCCGCACATCCTGGTGGTGCACCTGAATCGGTTCTCGCCCATGGAGCGCTACAGGGGGAAGCTGAACAGCACGGTGGACTTCCCGCTGTGTGGCCTGGACCTGTCACCCTACTCGGAAACCCACGGCAACTGCAGGTCAGTGCCAGCCTCCGCTGTCGCAAACCGGGCCGCCGTCTGACCCGAGGCCCTTCCAGAGGCGCCGCTGCGGGTTTTTGCGCCTCTATGTTTAAATGCCATCGTATATCACTGCTTACTTTGCGATATTCTGCTTAGTCCGTCATTTTAAATGCTCAATCATGATGATTAGCTTGTGAGCGGTGGGATTTTCATCTAAGCTTCTTGTGGTATTCTCGTGATACAAATTGTTTTCTCTTCAAGAAAATAAAGCCTGGTGGATGGTTCTTGCTTATCCATACCCTTTAAAAAAACATTCACCGTTGTGGCTGCCATGGGTACATGAGGACGGCTTTCTAACACCAAGCTTCATCTGTGAAATGGTTTTGTGCAAGTACAACCTGTACAGCGTGGTCAACCACTCCGGCACGCTGACCTCGGGCCACTACACGGCCTACTGCAAACACCCGCACACGGCAGAGTGGCACGAGTACAACGACAGTAGGTGAGTGCGGGCTACACCAAAATGGATGCATTCTTCTAAGAACTTTACTCCTTATCCGGACAATAATGACAATAAAGTTGTGAAAATGACATATTGGCTGCTTTGCGGGACCATTCTAGTCGTCTCCAGCTATTTATTAGCACAGTTGCAACCGTTTTAAGCTACCGCTGAGGATGGAGGATGCAAGTTAGCCCATTTCTTTTGCAAGGAATGCAGAGTTTTGTGTATCATTTTGTCACCTTTTATTTAGATCAATCTGAAAACATAAGTCCGGACTGTTACAGCTTATGAATTATCAGGGTCAGATCAAAGCAGGGAGCAATTTTATGTTCTGATTGGTGAGCTTTCAATGCTCCTAGGGGGGAACCCCACGTGCGGTTACAGGGGGCCTGCGATTATGGTAGCGATTATGGTAACCTGGTTGAACCGCAGGGAGCCCGCAGTCATAGAAGGGTGCCAGCCAATGCCATAGGGAAGACCTAGCTTTGACTATCGCAGCCCCGGTGTACTAAATACCAGTCTAGACAGCCGAGGGAGCCCGGTTCCGGATTGATAGGGTTTAGTGACTCATTGCTGGGGCGTTTTAGCATTTGTGGAGCTTGAGACCTACCAAATATTTGGAACCTTACGCCTCTGATCAAAGCATGAAAACTAATCTGAAAGCTACCCTTGCCGGTCAGCGCCAGCTTTTCTGATTCTGTGGTTGTGTTCTGTCACCAGAGTACGCAACGTCTCGCTTCGAAACGTGGTGAGCAGCGAGGCCTACGTCCTCTTCTTCGAGCAGGCCGGGGCTTCCAGTCTCTAGGCTCGGAGCCAGGGAACTTGGACTGTATGCAGAAGCGAAATCTCCGTTGCAGGCAATAATGTGTGGACTGTGGATTCACTCATGCTGTGGACCGCGAACTGAGAACACTGCGTGTGCAGGTGAAGCGTTTTAAATGTCCTCCCCAAGTGCTGTCTTTCTTATGCGGGCCGTTGACAACGCCTGGGCTAAAACCCGATATAATAGTGTAGTGGTATACAAAGGCATAGCCGGCCGCGGATGTCAGATGCACAGCGCCGGGGAGTGGTGACACTTGCAAACTGAACCTTTGTATCAAAGGAGATGTGTGAATGGATGATGGACGTGCGGGAGTGTTGCCTCCACCCGAATATCACACAGTACACAGCGCGTGTGACAGATAAGTGAAGAGAGGTGAATTTGATATCATTCGACTGAGGTGTTTACAAGTGTTATCTGGATTTTCGTGCAGTGCTGTGATGAGGACGGGAAGATGCGTGATATTCGCTCCTGCTATGGTCGAAAATCTTAGATATTTATCAGGTGTCAGTCCATCGATGTTGAACATAAACTGCTGGTTAAATCAAACATCCTATATGGTTTACTGTGCAGTGACTTACTCATTGTTGCAGAAAAGAATAGTTGAGAAAGGAACCGTTTCAGACCCAATCAGGTCTTTTGTCCCAAACTTTGGGACGGCGAGAAGAGAATCGTCTCATGCGTTTCACGCAGTTCTAGATGGCGCGGCGAACCTTACCTAGCTAGTGCTGCGATTTGTCTAGGTGGCGCTGCGGACCTTTTCTAGGTGGCGCTAATGTGTTATTGGCTGTCAGAGCGGTACGGCTCCTCGTTGGGCTTCTGTGCGACCTACCACGAAGTTGTTGTGGCTGAGTGAATATCTTTGAACCTGGTTAAAAATAACTGTGTCAAGATCGATCCCATGCAGGGCTGATTTAAAAAGTGTTTCAAGTATATTATGGTGGCCAGGTCACTCGCTCCTGACAGTGAGCCGAGGAGCCCACAGCCCTGTGGTGGTCTGTAGCCGTATGGTGCGTAGGGAGAGGGCGCTGTCGTCGCCTCCTGTGTTCACCAGGCGGCGCGCGGTCCCGCTCGGGAGGTAATAACCAAGTGTCTTATCGGCTGTTGTGTGTGAACGCGTCACAGCCCGAACAGCCACAACACAGAGTCGGCGAACTGAGCGAACCTGTGAAGAAGTGGTGAAGTGTCTGCGTGGTAGGAGCGTGAGTGTGTGGTTGTCTCCGGTAGTTATTTATATGAGGTATTACCCATGTAGGGTCATTTTATCGGCAGCGACAACGCGCAGGATCGTGGGAGGATGAATCGCGGACTCTGAACCTTGAGAGAACGGCCTCGACGCTGTTATTGACCACGAGCGCTTGTACTGACTGGACAATATCTTCTCTTTATCGGGGACAGGAAATAGGCAAACCGAAAGGCAACAAGTTTTAATTGTTCACTTGTTTTAGGTCTGTGGACTGAAGGGGAAAGCAGGGTTGTTTTAAAATTGTTTGGAAATTTTTGACAATTATGGTTATCATGCATTTGTCACTGTTCGATGAGGTTTTGCCAAGATGGAGGAGCATCCATCAGTTTTCACTACAATAATTTGTTGTTGGTTAGGACATCTGGAACGTAACAATCACCTGTACCCGGTGGCAGCGAGCGACAGTCAGTGGGAAGCAATTCGTCCTGGTGTATATTTACCGATACCCCCGGTACATGGATCCCAAAACGTCATCAGGGAATTATTAATAGTGAGATGTAAACACAAATCGGTTAACGTTCTCAGTGAACGTGCTCTTCTCCTACTTATTATACTTAAGCTTATTTCCCCTTCCTCTACTTATCTTTGTCTTACAGTACTTCTGCCTTTATTACCGGTTTTTAAAATACGTGCACCCTGGGATATATTTTTGCCCGCCTAAATATAAGACCCGGTAAGAATATTGGCGAGCTGTAGGGAACTGACTAAACAACGCGTGAAGGAAGGTCACCGAGTCTATCCATTCACATTACGTGAATCTTCTGACGCTATCACAATGTTTGTCCCCTTGAGTTTTGCTCTACAACATGTAACCACCTGCAAAGAACAGTATAGGCCGGAGATTTCGGAGGCGGAGCCCCTAGCTCTCGCGCCTCCTCGGCGCTTCTGCGAGTGCTGGACTGTGAGCAGGAAGCTCCCCGGTGGATCCGTGTCCAAATATCTAGTCGACCGTCGGCGTCGACGCCGGCACCGGGCGTCGATTCGTGGCGCGTGCATGGCCGACACACCCCGTCGTCACACTGTGCTCGTGCTAGAGAGACTGTGCTGAATGAATGAATGTTCAGACAAGCGAGTCGTTTGCGTATTGTATTCGTGTCGAGTTGATGCAGAATGCTGTCGGAGAATTACGCGGCGTGCGTAATTTCGCGTACATTTTCGGCAGGAGGGTCCCGCGGGGTTTCCGGAACAGGGTGCAAAACAGACGGCACCTGTCAAACCTCGCCCAGTCTACAGTGGCGAATATTACCTCCGCGAACATTTGTTACGACTAGATTGAGTCTTTTGCCAGCGTGGCATGATTTCCTATAATGCAGTATGCACTGGAATCAAAGCTCGTGATTGACTAGGGGACATTAACGCTGAATGGCACAGTTAGCTGCGAATGGAGCGCCGAGGAGCGTGCTCCGGGACGTTTCCCTACACCTACCATCGGCTCTCACAGGTCAAGGCACGTTCGCAGAATCACAATGTCCGGGCAGGGGAACACAGCGCCGGTTTTCCTCTCCAGCGCCAAAAAAACATAGAAACATACACTCTGAATGGGCGACAATCCGACACTGAGGCAATATACAGCAAGGACAGCAGTTCTGTCAACGTCACACAGCTCACGTCACGTCTCTACACGATTGTTCGCACGATTGCGGCGAAATCTGATTCCAAAACGCAAAAATCCAGCATATACAACCCACCATTAATGCATCAGCCAAAAATCCTCCTTAGCTGACTCGCACAGCAGGAGCGTTCAAATTGATGGAAGACAACTAACTACGACAGTCAAAGGTCAGCGACCTGGAACCATCCCTATTTGCCGATGTCACAGTCCTAGCTACCACCCCCGGTCAGTTCTTCCTCGTACTGCTTCCTGAAGCAGTCTCCGACGGGGAAGAAGTCCCAGGAGCGCTGCTGGTACAGGGTCCACACGTACGTCTCCTGACCGGTGTACTCGGTCTCGTCCTTGTTGATGAGGTGCATCAGGAAGAACCTGCCACAGCCGGCGGCGTCAGAAGCCGAATTCCTGTTCAGTTCCGGTCTCCATCTCACCCGTAACATTATTAAGCACAGAATTGCACAATCATGCAACACAAATATGTTTAGTAGAAGTGCCAACGTCATTGATAAGCAAGAAATTTCAGTTTACGCATGTTCCCCCACCTCTCCCTAAACGAAAACAAAGCAACATCGTCCATGGTATTTTTTATCCAAAAGAAAAAATACAGACGTTGCTGAATACAGTTGCGTTGCATTTTGTGTTCAATGAACACATTTCACGGCTCGCCATCACCGTTCTAAATACTCTACCTAGGTGGCATAGAGGTAACACAAATCCTACAACTGACACACAGTTGTCCTTTAGCTCACATGTAGTTGGCGAGGTTGTGCTCCTTCTGTACGTGCGTCTCGAAGCCGTGCGGCACGTTGTCGAAGTAGTCCTTGCCTATGCCGCAGATGAAGCAGTTGGACTCCATGTCTTCCTTCACCGATTCTAGCTGGTCTCGGAGCTCACCGAACGCGTCAATGATCAAACCTGAAGCGGGGAGAACGCGTCAGTGATCACACCGGAAGCGGGGTGAGTGCGTCAACAATCAAATTTAATACTAGGGGCGGGGACAGAGAGAGGCATACTGTAACACTCACGCCGCAAAAAAGCAAATGAAAAACATCAATAATAACAAAGTTTAACGCAGCTTACCAATAATTAATCAAACAACAAATTGAAACATTAGTCCCTAACGCTAAATTAGCTGTCACACCGAACGTAGGTAAGGCAAATGGTCAGGAACCTGAGCGAAGATATTTTTCCTGACATTTTTTTCCAGCCAAAAGCCCTTGCGTCATAAGCTAGACAGTGGAGTCCTAACCGCCACCGGCAGGCCGGCGCACCTTTACTCCGAAGCGAACTCTGGGACGCAACGCGATGCCACCGCGCTCATTCTTTGCCTGTCTGGTTAGGACTACCCGCGGCTCATAACAAGTGAATTCCGTACCAATTCAAGCTCTGCGAATACAACCATTAGGTCCGACATTGGCGCTCTCGGCCAGACGTAATTGATGCGTAAAGGGCCTACTTATGACGGCCCATCTGAATTGGAACTAAACGAAAGTGACGCCCCGACAGAATGAACCATTATGCCTAAATCTGGAAGGTCGTATGCAAAATCGTGTTTTTGAGCCTCAGACATCGTGGAATTGATGGGTTTCTGGCCATAGCTATACCTCTTTTCAAGTGGCGAAACAATAGTAGGACAGCATCGTCTCTTTCCAACGCCCCGATGATTATGTCCCGAATATCGTAGCTTCTTCTGTCCAGCGACTAGGCTTGACTGGCGTGCATAACCCAAACATGCCTAACTTTAAACCAGCATGGATACCTGCAAGAAACTTAGTAATACACCAAAGACCGGGGATGCACATGGTTCACGGGGGCCAGCAAACCGACTCCGAGAGAACTATATAATAATCTCTATACGGCTGAATTTAGCACTGAAAAGACCGACCTGACATCAAAAACTTTAACTTATTCTGGGAAGACTAATTTTGTATTTATTATTTGTTATCTAACTTACTCTGAAAAACTCTAGGGAGTCTTTTTAGCATACACTATGCCCGTACTCGATGTCGGAATTATCATTAAGTCGTCTCCGGACTTCGTTCTTATTATTCATTTGACTCAAAAAATAGTACGTGCCAGCAAAAACGACGAACGTATACCTATTTGCCCCAGAAAAGAACACTGGGAGTATTTTTTCCGGCAAAAACGTCGTCCGGAGTCGGTCTCGGAGTCGACAACCGACTCCGATGCACTGATAAGGACAACACAAACTCTGACTACGTTACCTCTGATTCATAACCACGGAACGCATGCATTTCACCTATATAAGTCAAACAGCAAAAGCCGACAATCGCCTCGATATTTGCAGTTTGAAGCAATTACATGTAGCCAAACAACTCATTGTAACACCGAACTGCAGCGGGCTAAGCCTACCCGCACCGGACAAACCTCACATCTACAGCTTACCCTGAATGATTGCGAGCAGAATAACGATCACGAAGAAGAAGAAGGAGATGTCGAAGAGAATGCGGTAGACCTCGTACAGATCGCCGTCAGGGGATCTATGACGTCACCAATACCTCCGCCGGCGCGCACGCCTTGGTACAGGTGGAACACGAAACACTGCAGCAGACACGGGTGTGACGTCAGAAAAATCGTCATTGGTGGTGGTTTTGGGCGCGTCGACGGCCTCGGTCATTTTGCGCCCATAACGTGGAGTGAGTCTGTTGCGGTTTGTCTTTAAATATGACGCTTGGCATAATGCCAGCTGGTAGAAAAATACGGATTCATGAGAATGAGCATATCCACGAGTTGCCAGCGAAGTCTATAAATGTAACAGTTCGATCATTGATATCCTTTCTCCTTTAACCTCGCCTCACCGGGGGCCATCGATGCCCCCTAAGGTTTTTCCGGGATAGCAGAAAAACAAAGAGGCGCAGCACCGCGGTTGAGGGCTTTACCTCTTACTGCATCATTTTCTCACCATCCCTGGAATTTTTACCCCGGGTCACCCAAGGTCAGGTCACCAGACGAGGTCAACCAAGGTCACCTCACTTTAACTTTAGAGCTCTGTAAGAGCTACATTTCGAAGTCGATCGATTTGAAACTTCCTACACTTTACGGCCCCTCCGGGGTCTACAAGGTGTATATCCGGGATTTTTCGATTTCGTGCCCTGAGGTCAGGTCACGAGGTGACCTCTCCCATTGAAAAAGCATGGGGAAAAGCTGTCTTATGATCTTAAAGTCACAAAAATGATTGCAAGCACTCAGCCTGCTCAGAACAGCGTTTTTGGACACCCTTTCACGGATCCCAGGGTCATATTTGCCCTTTGACTTTTCCAAGGTCATCCAAGGTCACCAGGGTCAAAAACAGTATTTTGACAATAACTTTTGACCTAATTAAGCTACAGCGCTGAAACAAACACCATCGTGTTTTTCCCGTCCTTGGCTTTCATTTGATATACGGCAGGTCACTTTCTGACCTTTCGTGACCTCAGGTCATCTCAGGTCACGAGGTGACCTCTCTGGAGGTCAAACCACTGGGAGGAGGTCTTTATGTTTCCCATAGCGGAAAAGTACTGACAATTTCCTATCAAATGTACTTTACCAGACCTCAATAGCTCTAATGGCATAAGAGTTATGCCCAGTTTGTTAAGCATTGCATATTTGAGTGAAAATAGCCGATCTTGACCTAATTTGACCTCTGGAGGTCAAACTATTGACCTGAGCACTAAAACATGTGAAGTAATTTCTTACTGAATTCACGCGAGCTTTCTATTGCACTTTGCAGATTTGCGCTAACGCCCATATTTTGGAGTTAGAGGGGGCCATCGATGCCCCGGTGGGGCGAAGGTGGCGCTCCCCCGGTGGGGCGCGGGTTAAAGTGAATGTGGCACCTTGTTCGAATTCTGGAATTTAGTGCAATTAGACGTACTTATAGCCGAAAATAATGAAACCACTCTTGATTTCTCTGAAAAATGTACAATAAGCTCAATATTTTGATTTCTAAAATACTCCTCTAGGAAAAGAAATAAATAGCAGCCTGTGGATGGTGTCTTGGTCTGGCAACCACTACCATAATTGAAACGCTTCAAGGGCTTCAATTGGCTGATGCTCATCGTGACGTCAGCATATGTCGTCACACCAACAGCCATGACAACTGTGGCCTGCTGCTAGGGGTACAAGAGGGGTGCATTGCAGGTAGGTTTTAGTTTTTTTCTACGGAAATCTGGAGTTTTCAGACAAATGATATATTGAGTACCGGGTTTTCCGAATTGCTTTACAACTTGGCTATCTCAGTTAGAATCACGTTATGAAGGTGCCACCTTCCCTTTAATATCTTGTCGGGCTCTGGGGCATTTCCCGCCTATTGCCGGTCCTGTCCCAGAGCCACTCGCCCACATAGCCTGTCCTAACCTACTCGAACGCCATGTGGGCGAATAGATAACCTTAAAACCCGCGTCGTCCAGCAAGCTAACTATTCTTGACATATCTACAGTCGGTATCTCTCCGAGTAGGTCTGCCAGGGTCGGTAAAGTGAATGATGACGTCATCCTGTGCAACCACTCCAAATATTCATGTGCCATGAGGAGGACATTGCAAAAACGCACGGTGGTTGTAATTGTGTCACATCAAGTTGTAAGAAAGGTTGAAAATTCTGCCATATCTGATAAAACACAAGGGTGTTGGCTAATATTCGTCTTAAAAACAATGGTCACGTGACTTTTCACATGCCGTTCACTCACACATGATCCGTGGCATGCCTTTGGCTAATGAAGTCATGTTCATATGAACACATTGCAACACATTTTGTATAATCCCGCCAAAGGTAAGAGTTATACGGATCATAGGGTGCTCCTCTCCTCCCCCGACGCACAGGAAATGCCGCCAAATTCAGACCGCTGCATTCCCAAAGAATCGGAACAAAAGCGCGTCACCGCGGGGTCGTCGCAGTAGCACCCACGAACAATGGCGGCCGCCGCATTGCGTGGGGACCGCGGTGTGGTAATTGGTATCCTAACAATACCAGTCGGGGCAGCTTGCCGGCTCTGGCGGCGGGCACCACAACACTGCGTTTAGCACTCACAATAACAACATAAACAGCAGCCCTCTGCCGGTGCAGGGTCACAGGAAGTCGCATAGCATTGTGGAGTCCACTAAGAGGCCGAATTCGCACCCCAGTGGCGACGGGTTACTGCTGCAGCAGCATGTTTGTACTGTTTATACTGATATTAACGCTGCACTGGCTGCCTCATTCGCAACACACAAATTGCAATGTACGCGCGGTGGTGTGTCTCATCTAAAGGAGCATGGCACGGGAGTCTCCATTGTTTTTTTGTGGCTCATGGTCAACTGTGAGCAGAACTGTACTTTCAAGAAGGGCTGAGTTACACTATACCTTGGGCTCACCTGTCTGGGCTCTTACGCAGCATGGACTGCCTGGTTAGGGACGATGACTACAAATTACGGGTACTGTGGACACACAATGCAAGGTCTTTGCCAGTCCCGAGATAATAATGCCCATAGACTTTGGGCTTCTATCAACTGAATACGTAGTCACGGCACTAAACATGAGAGCACATTCAAAAGGATTGACCAGCCGAGCGAAACACCAGGTTCATGCCAACAGCTGATTTGTGTTCACTGGCCACGGTGTAAATGTGGAAATACACTTCCCACCAGCGTTTCAGTGCAGTTCCCGAAAAAATTTCAGTGCCTCGCAAATCCACATATTTAGCCACAGATGTGGCAATGCTGCCACACTGTACAAGTGTTTATGGACCGAACGTCATCACATCAGTGCGCCGTCATTCGGACCACGTCAGCGTGACGTCATTCGGACCATGTCAGCGTGACGTCAGTCGGACCACGTCAGCGTGACGTCATTCGGACCACGTCAGTGTGACGTCAGTCGGACTCTGAATAACACACGTCAATGAATCCAGCTGCAAACAAGCTTTCACACGTCACTGTTCGTTTCAAACCGATAAACGCTACACATGTAGGTGATGAACCACAGGGCCTGACAATTTTTGGGTTTGCTCCACGGAAGCAGCAGTGACCAGGGATGTCACCGAGGGTTTTTACAGGGCAGGAGCTCTGATCTGGGGGCGGCTAGGTGGGAGTCGAAGCCGAATCTTAAAAACCGTCTGTGAGAGAGGTTTCCGGGATGTTTAGCTCTTGGATCGCTCTACATAACATTTGAGTATATCCACGGTTATCAGCGGAATCAAAGGCTACTATCATCAGCGAAGTACCAATTTCGAAAGGGCTGGGAGGAGGAGGGGGCACCGCTTCGTCAACCATTTGAGGAGAATGCCTCCCAAATCCCCGTTTTAGAATAATTTTCCCTTTACCGTCAAATCTCTGATGCCCAACTAAAACTGGGGTCGGGCTGGCGTAAACTAGTGACGTTGAGACGCATAACCAGAATTCTATAGTATGAATTACTCCATTCCGTTTGATACCATGACGCAAAAGCACACTCACTGTGACTTTTCAGAGCCAGCTTACGATTTTTAAAACCTAATCCGACATTTTGTGACGGTGGACGTTACGGAAGGTTTGTTTTAAAATTGCTTGATACAACCTGTCATCACAAATGCTTTCTTAACGGTGTCAACGACACTTACGAAACCACATACATTGGCATTTCACATTTTGTTTTCGCTTTATTTATTCACACAAACAGCTCCCCACGTCCATTCCTGCAGCCAACACGTTCACGAACACGACATCCACCGCGAGAACACGTTCACGAACACGACATCCACCGCGAGAACACGTTCACGAACCACGACACTTACCGTGAACATGTCGTGACACTTCTGGTCCACGTTATCGTCCTCCGCCTGGACGTAGAACTTGCGGAAGAAGTTGAAGGCGATGACAGTGTAGATGTAGACCACGATCGTCAGCAGCAGCATTGTCAGACACAGCTGTCCACCGCACGGAAAAAGGTTAGCACAGCGCGCAGCAACAGCAGTTTGCCCCGCCGCAACTATATTTAAGACACCAAAGGGACACAAAAAGGAAAATAGCCTTGATAGAGACCTCGCGGCACAAAAATGTGCGGACAGTATTTGAGGATTTTGTTATAGGCTAGTGTGAGAAGAACAACGAGATAGTATGGAACCATGTTATAAAATATCAATTTGATCTACGAACTTCTTGCCTGAAGCAGCGGCGAATAAATTGGGGCCCAGCCTGAGCTGGCCTGTTCAAGCCTCACAGCTGTCCTGGTTTATCAGAGCTATGTGAGCATCATCAATAATCTCAGGGTGTAGGTAAGCGTAGCAGTCCGAGCTAGGCTCCAAAGTTGCAGCAGGTAGCTCCTAGAGCACTAACATTTCACCCACCAGAAGCAGCTGACCACAAGAACTGGACAAAGGCACGTGGCAACATGGCCAGCGCGACCTTTGCTCGGGGGTGATCACCTGTTTTCCGTTGTGGGTGACAGACTGCAGAATCGTCTTCAGCGACGGCACGGCGACGGCCACGTCCAGCAGGTGGGCGCAGAAGAAGAAGTAGTTGTAGTTGCCGAGGATGGAGAAGATGAAGTACCAGAGGGAGTAGAGGAAGGCGTTGTCGGTGAAAGTGACGCCGATCTTCCACAGCTGGTAGCGCCAGTCAATGCTGGTGATGCTGCGGGAACAGGGGTGAGCCAGGTGATGCTACTGATGATACAGGAACAGAGATGGCACAGGTGATGCCGCGGGAACAGGGGTGATACAGGTGACGCTGCGGGCACATGGATGACAAAGTGATATTTATGATGCAGCGGGAACAGTAATGACACAGTTCACGTGGCAAAAGTGTGAGTTTTGGTTGTGAAACGGTAGGATGAGGCAATACTTATTTAAGATGGGAATTTTTTGTTCAGCAGGAGACATGCCATATGGTTTAGGATAATCAGACACCGCAAATCAACTTAAACAGGAAAAATGAAACACGCAAAAAAGTCCAAGCAAAAGTAAAAAGCCCAGCACCTCTGCCATGGCTTATGTATGAAAAGAAACCAAAGATCTAAATCCACAAACTTTTATCATTCTCTAACAGTGACGTCCAGCCTAAGTGAACCACCTGCCCTCTACACCACGGCGTCCTACTCTGGTCATCACACGACTCACAAGTGGAAGAAGCCAGAGCCGGTGTTCTGCTGGGACAGCGTCACCGACTTCTCCATGCCGAGCAGGATGCTGATCTGGTCAAAGTCGTAAGAGTCGCTGTACTTCTGACGGACCCGTTTCTTCACGAACTTGTCCCAGTAGTTGGCAGGGAACATCCTGCTCAGGCGGCACGCTTCCCGTTAGAACCCCCGCGACACTGAAGTGAGTTCCTGGGAGTAAGATCCTAGGCTTTTGAATTTGCTAGATTGGTTGAGCCATGAAGTCTCAAGCAATGTACACGTTCCTTACCAACATAGCCCTCACTGCGCTGAGCGGTTTGTTTTGGTTTTTATAATTCCGCAGATGGAGACACATGGTTTGGCCGATACAACATCTGGATCCTGACCATCAAGATAACCCAGATCATAATCCCGGTGAGTTCTCTGGATACAGGTGAGTTAACCCCCGAAATTCCTCACCAAAAGGCCGGAGCTGACGACCCCGTGTGAACCCTGGTAGGCTGACCGTTGTTCAATCGCAACAACTATCTTAATCAACTCCCAAGATATTGTCTCACACGTTCCCACGTCAAGCTAAACACCGCCAGCCCGTCTCACTTGGCAGAGATGACCAGTTTGTCCCAGTGTCCCATCAGGTCGTCGTCCTCCGGCTGGCAGGCCAGGTACAGGCCGTCGAACTCCAGCTTACGACACACCTCCTTCTCACGCTTGAAGATGCCCAGAGGGACCTGCGTCCACCAGGGGGGCACACTGAGGCTCTTACTGTTCATAGACGCGCCTGTCTTACCTCATGTACAGTGCATTACACAAGACAGATGATTGAAATGCCCAGAAATAAATGTATGGCTAAAATTTAAATGAGTGATTCCTGTCGACAACTTCATTAGATCAACAAGCGCATTCACACTGTGCACCTGCGGTAAATCAGACCATGGTCCCAAGCCGTTTACTCTGCCGCGGAGAGGGCCGTTCTCGGCTGCCGCACCTTCAGGTGGTAGTAGGCGACCAGCAGGAAGAGGGAGACGATGCTGTGCACCACCGACATCAGCCGCACCACGTGCTCCAGGAAGAAGTACTTGTCGTCCACGTGGATCCACTCCGGCTCATCCTCGTCGTCGTCCTCACCTCCGGCGTCCAGTCCGTCTCCCGAGGCCTCGTCCATGTCTGGTGGTTAAGCACAAACTCAACCCAGTGTCCTCAACCCGAGGCCTCGCCCATGTCTGGTGATAAAACAGGAATTCAACCCCCCCCCGAGGCCCAGGTCAGGAGCCAGGCACGAACTTATTCCAAATATGGAAACTACGTAAATAGTAAAAATCCACCGGTGGATATTGGATTTTAGTGAGATGTTCTATATAGCATGTACCAATAACGAATATACCGTATATGCAAGTCAGTATGTTATTTATATATGGTGTATCCAAGCTTTTCCCCGCGCCTTTTCACGAAAATAACACAGTGTTCAAGTGAAGCAGTACGAAATGGCTTAGGACCAAGCAGTCCAAGCCTCTGGAAAAGTCCTCAGTCGACGTTAACGTTCACGCCGTCCCCTGTCGCAGACACACTCTGAGGCAGCTCACCCATTCCGGATCCGCTACCGTCCACGATGCTATCGGTCAGGTCACCAGCGTCTTCGCCTTCTTCTCCGGCCTCCAGGATGGCGGTAGCCTGCAACACGGCAGAACTGAGGACTCCCGCCAACAACCGTCCCGGTGACCAGGCTTGGGACAAGTGGTTTGTGTAGATACACCACGCTAACGAATATAGGCCCGGCGAACATTACGCGCTGTATCGAATCAACATAATGAGCAATCGACAAAAACGTATGATAACGCATCCGGAAGACTGGTTCGGTAATCAACACTCGCACTAGAGGGGCCTGGTAGGCTTCCTTGATATCTCGGAAACTGAGAAGCGTAGAAAAAACGCTGGTTTCGGGGTGGGTATCGACTATGGGGATCTACATCATACCCAATTTTCGTTGACCTAGGTCAATACTTTCAAGGACGAACGAGGTCATAAAGGTAAAACATTGGCCGTGCTTGGGACCTTTTGGGAAATGCCGTAATTATGCGGGAAAACAAGAATATGCTAAAGGCGGACCAGGGTCATAGAGAGGCCACAAACAGGTCTTCCCCAAATTTTGGGGTCAAGGTCATTCAAGGTCATTGACCTATGCATATCATCCCGCTGATATGGTGTTATGACGTCACAACTCGGTCTCCAGTGCGAGCGACCTGGTCCGATCGCACGATAGGGGCGATCTCAAAATGCGGTCTAACTTTGAAAGCCTATTAGCTAAACAATTTCGACCGATTAAAAAAATAAATCACCGAAGCGCCATTAAACTCTGTTACAGGTGGTTGAGTATCGTGTTTTGGGCTACGAGCGGTTCTCTGGCCACCTCGGAAAAATAGGCGGGACCTCCGAGGCCCTCCTTCAGTGCGCGTGTTAAAGGTATGTATATTCAAGCAATTAATCTCAGCACAGATTCACATGAACCAGATGAGGCCAATTCCAGTGGGTGGTGTAGCGCCACCTTAGCTACGATTACTATGAACTAGCATTATTTTTTGTTATCTCTATCTGGTCTGAGGTGTTTACGCGCCTGGTCTGCTCATAATTTTAGAACATTTGTTTTTGCCTCGGATATAAAAAAGCTATTTAAGTTGATTGTATGTATGGATTTAGATTCACTGGAATTTTAGGTTAAAGGGTTTGTGCAATTTTGAAGCCACTATGGCTAAACGCCGAATTGTAATATTTTTGCGACGCTGCCTTGCTCCGTGGGAACGCACTTGGTGGGGGTAGACGCCCCGGCGCCTACAATATTTGTTGGCTTTTACCCAATGGATGTGTGTCCTTGATGTTGGTAGGTAGGCTGTTTACTATTCCACCATCACACCACTACTGGTCGTGATGGCAAGTACTTTGGTTAGAAACAAATACCGTAAAGACATTGGTTTCAATATTAGTTCCTTGAACGAAATTTGTTTGTCTCATTTGGTATCTTGAGGGGTGGTCTTAAATCACTGACGGATCCAAAGGAAGGCCGGCCCCGCAAGCCTAAAAGTATATTTTCCCCTAAGGGAATTTTGGCCGTTTTCGTAAAAATACTACTTTCCAGATTTCTTCTCATTTACCCCTCGAAACGTTGGTTTGCTAAAAGTTGCTCCTGATCCGCCGATATATTAAATACCTACCTTCGTATGATCTGTAAGCACTTTTGCATATGGCGATCCCGAACCATATTCGTTAACTACATTTTCCGATTATAATTCCCACCTAATCTTGCCTTGACATCCTGTTCAGAATATGGGAAGACGTGCCAGAAGAACCATTGGGGCAGAATGAACCGAGGCGCTTTAATGTGCTTTGGCCCTAAATATGTTGGGGCTCTATTTAAATTGCTTTCGCTTTCCGTTGATAGGTGAAAGCTTTCCTGCTTATTTTGTGTGTGCGCTTTAATGCCTCGAATAACTTGACCACTTTTTACAAATTATCTAAGCATAATAACATGTCTTTTCTGTAACGGATACAGATGCGTATTTATATGACGGCGTTTTACCCTAGGGCGTTTTACCCCGTTATCGGGCAAACGCCTTTTGGTCTCAGAAAAACAAATTTTGCACTTCATGTTTGTACATTTCTAACGAGTGTAGACAAAGATACAACTTAACGAAAAACCATACGAATCATCGGATGTCGAACTCCTATATTTTCCCTACCACTGGCGGATCTGGCGGGAGAGGGGAGGGGGGAGTGAGCAGGGGAGGACAAAAGGTCTTCGCCCCCAAACACCCTGGTTTTGCCAGAGTTAAAAAACAGTTCTTGGTGATTTTTAGACTCGTTGTCCCCCTCACTCAAATGCCGTATACCCGCCACTGTCCAGGACCGCCATCCGTTACGACTACCTACGATCAATGTCTTCGAGAAGAGAATCTCAATAATTTCCACGTAGTTTTATCGTAGTAAATCTTACCTTTAGCGGCTGCGCAAACATAAGTGGATCCAGGATTTCCGATCAGGGGGCACATGGTTGGGGGCGGGGGCATCCGGAACAGGGGCCTCTGCTTTTGGTCGGCACCACCTGTCAGGTGGCGCCAAATCCTATCGCAGGGGCACCGATACCCGCACCCTGGGGGGAGTGGTGGGTAGCAACATATTTCAAGAGAACCCCATCGACATTTGAGGGGGACCGTGACTATTTCAGGGGGCGCCGAGGGTCAGTCGAGGGGGAAGGGGGGATACGTGCCTCCTTGCCCCCTGGATGCGCCTATGTATGCAAAAAGCCATGATACCAAGATCCAGAAGCAGTGAAGCAAGCCTGAATCGAATAGTACTGTACGGCTGAAAAGTTGGCCATGAATATTTTGGGAATTCGTTCTCCTAGCAGCGCGAGAGGACACTGGGCCTTGACACGTTTACATGTGGCTCAGAGGAGTATTTGCATCACTGTACAGAGGCTGGGTACCTATAACATGTCGCCACAGTCGTATGTTGTAACGGCCACGGGTGCAGTTGGGGTGTCTGAGGGTGCAGCGGCACCAGCCGTCACGAGCTCACGGCCTTAGGTCACCCCCGGACCCGCCTCTCAGAAATGCTAACTAGTTCTAAAAAGGCGCTGCGCAAGAAAACGGTCTGCGGTCCGTATACATACAGGACCTGATCACGTGGTCGCGTATGAAGCGTCAGGCGATACAAATCGGATCTCAAAGGGATCAAGCGTGCCCGGCTTACACGGGAAAGAAAACAGACAAACTCCCAGCAGCCATGAGAAGGCTACATCAGTCGAGTGGGAAGAACTTTGATACCCCGCCGCCTGGGGGCAGGGTCATTTCTGGCCCACTTCCGTTTCTCACAAATAGTTCCGAGCCGAGCTGAATGAGAGACGCATCACTCTGCACAACTATAAGATGATGAATTGAACAACTATTTTTGAAAACTTTTATCAGATCAGGTCAGGTTAACGAGTTATGGCGTGATTTCCGAACCCACGTAAGACGATTTTGCTGTTTTAAAACGAGGAAGGCAAACCAGGGTAACTCAGGTACTAAAAGAGAGCTCTTATAGTACCTGAGTTACCCTGGTTTGTACTCCGTGTCCTTGCTCTAGGACGCGTTTCTGGACATCATTGAAAATCTATGGGAATTAAAAATGGTATCGCACCAGCAATGTTGAGGTCCGACCACTGGCGGATCCGAAAGGGGCCAAAAGGGACGCGGCACCCACCAAAGCCTAACATATTACATTTTCCCCCAAAAGCCCCAAATTTTCGCAGTTTTTTCATTTAAAAATACTGTGTTTTCGCAATTCTTCTCGATTTAGCTCTCATACGTTGGTTTGGCCTCTTCAAAAGTTGCTCCTGGATCTGCTAATGGGTCAGACCAACCACTAGGTAACCAATGGTCATTATTTTTTAGTGCGTTTGTGTCATAACTTTTAAATGGAACAAGATGCCTACAGCAATATGTTTGATGCCATCGTGACCGACATGATCTGCTGATTAGGGTGATATGGAAGGTGACCCAGAAGTCCTTATCTGACCTTGCCCTGATAAGGTCGTTCCATTCCGACTCCTTGGGCTATGACGAACACATTAAGACCATTGGCTTTGATCCAGGTCTACTGACTCCCGAGTGTTTCCTAAATCGGCCTAAATTTGAAACATTTTGGCCGTATATGACATGATAGCTCAGCAGATAAAACTTGGTCCAAGAGTCGGAGACATCAGGGCAAGTTAATCGATGTCCCCCCCCAGCTATGATCTGTGTTTTGCCGCTGGTTCAGATGTTCTTCGATTGGGAAGTGCTCCGTTGAGATCCTGTTGATTATTATAGTACTCCCCTCCCCTCCCCCTCCCGGGATGATGTTGCCCTACATCAGATTCCATAGCTGGGCACTGCCGTTTCTTCAAAAAAAAAAATGCATGCTGATAAATTGAGAAACAGATACCAGCCAGTATGTGATTTGCATCCTGGCTTGGCCGCCATTCAGGGTCTCGACACTGTCGCAACCGCACTGACGGCCAGGCTCTCATCTCCGGCACATCAGCAAGTGCATTCAATGTCCCCTCTAAGAGCAGCGTGCTGAGATCCAGCATAATCCCAGCACCTGTACATTAGTGCGACAACAGCGGGACGACGGCAGCTTCATTATTGGCATTGCAGGCACACGACAGCTACACAGAAATATCGGCGGTCAACCAGCCAGACAGCGAACCGCCACGTTTGCATAATCAAAAGCCGCGGATTATAAACAGCGTTCGATCCTTCGGAGAGGATACGTGATTGGTGGGATCGTGCTACTGAAAACCAGGAGCGCACCGGGCTCTGGTCTCACCCGGATTTTCCAGCCGGATTCATTCATTGATGATTGTGAAATGAATAAAACCCAAGCTCCCCATGAAACAAACTCGTAAAGACAAAAGCCAGCAAAAGTGACGTTTCTATCACTGTTGTCGCTACTCAAACTGAGATGTGGAGATAATAGCAGCGGTCTGTCACTTTCAGAGGTGCGGCAGGCGGCTTAATTGTCATGGAAGTCACACACGACACATTAATAATCACTCCAAACCGTTGCAACTGCAGCTACAGGTGTCCAAACCCAGTGACGCCCGTTGCCCAATCCCCAATCAATGCACGCCCAGACAATACTGTTCTGGCACACACTCGTGCCTGACCGCCGTGACCCGCACCCTGGGTGTCATTTCTTCTCCGCGATGATTACGACCCCAGCGATCGGTCAGTTCCTCATGAGGCCGGCTATGGGGCCGACTAGTGGAAGCGGTCGCGGACATCCTGAAGCAGTGTGCTGCTGACCAGGCGATAAACCCCGCGTCCGAGAACGACGCAGCGCACAAAACGGCGCGCTCGCACGCGACCGGCTCCAGGGACGGCCTGGAAGTGCTGAGAGGGCGCACATAACGTCGCAGGGTTCACCAAATGGCCAGCTACGTAGGTGCGCTGGTGGTCACGCTAGCGGCAGTTGGGGCTCCGTTTCTGTACCTTGCGCAGCGGTGGCTCTGTGCGTGGGCGCACACATACCCATAGCAGACATGCCAAACCTGGTCTGAACGGATGGGCCCAGACGGCCATGTTTTTAATGAATGATTTTGAGATTGATGGGTGAAAAGTGTTGTTTTCTTGTTTAAGGGGACAATTATTTCGCTTCTGACATTTACTGGTGTCATAATACCACGCACCTAAAACATCAACACATGTTCTCCCAAGATATATGCATATAAGATCTGGTCGAGATCTGGTCTGCACGTAAAAAAACTTCAAAAGGGCCAACGGAATCCATTTCAGTGGCCTTTTGGTTCCCGCGCCCGCCTGGAGGAGTTTTTCACGCCCCTCCCCAAGCTAGAGAGTGCAGCGGGAAACTGGGGGATTTGCATTTGCTGGCACCGCACTGCCACGGTAGCACAAACGAACATGCCCCATACGGATATTTCAGGTTGCATCTATCCCAAAATAAAGTTGAAATAAATCATTACAAAATACCGATGAGGGATAACCTCCGATAAGTCGTTTCATTTCCTTTCACATCGACTGACCAGAGATACGGTTAGGGATTACACATGTTCATGTGCACGTGATGTGCATATGGTGTTCATATGCATGTGATCATGTGTTAATCGACCTGTCTCCTCGAATCGTATTGCTGGAGACGGAAAATCCAGCAAACGCGTGATAGGGTAGGCCGACTACTCTATTTTACATGCCGAATTAGAAAATATGTGCAGATTAACATATTTCAATCCGCTGGTACGATATATCCATATCTTGTAACGCTTGAAATCAACCCATAACAACGGATACATCCAAACGTTTAGCCGGGGTAACAGAAACACGCTAGTCCCTGTGTCTGTTCTCTTTCTCCCTGCTTCAATGTTTCGCCAGAAGAATTTATCACGATCGATCATCAGGAACATTTAAAATAGCAATTCTGCTACAGACGGCGTCTGCGGGTGCTGACATGCAGCCACGTCAAACAACGGCAGGTCGTTATGGCACTGCGGTCTCTGTCTGAATCATTCCTGCACAGAGCTCACTTTCACTAGACGTGCCTTCTTGCAAGCCCTGCAGACTTCTGCATATAAGGGTCATCACTCGGAGGATATGCGCCACGAGCTGGCGTCGTGTCTTACAAGGCGAAGGTCGGCATCTCCCCCACAGGTCACCGGTGACCCCTGCCCTCTGACGCGGCGCTGTGTCAGAAACCCCGCACGGCCCGCACCGCCACCATTGCATTGCAGATGCTGTGAATACTGATCAACCGGCTGCGCTGCAGAAGAATCCAGAGGTCGACGCAGAGCCACGGTCCTCAGCTCGGCATCTGGTGCCGAGCTGAGGAGAGACAGCTGTGCACGAGGAACGGCCAGCTGGGACTGTTTCTGCACAGTCTCTGACTCCAACTGTCCTTCTCGTTCCGAAGTGAATCGGGATTCCTTGACATTTTGGACTGAAACGCGGCCTTAGCAGTTAAAATCATTACTCTATATTCTTCAGGAGGATCATGGTGTTGCTTAAATATTGCTTCATAGAACGGTATATCTTCCAGCGACTCGCTGACATTTTTGCTAGCTTGAGCAGTCCATTTTCCAAATCCACACACCTGTCTGGGAATACGCAACAAGAGAAGGCAAAGGGGAACAGCCCTACAGTTGTTAACACGAGGGGCATTCCTCACAAAAAAATGGAACCAAATAAACGTTGTCCTGATTCAGCATTGAGCTCCTTGCGTGTTCCTAAAATACAAATAAGACGCAGCGATACCATTCGCTCACGATTTCTACAATTCACGAACAATGAACTAACCACCGTCTCGTCCACGGGTCGTTAATCCGAGCTCCCCCCGCAACACCACCGGTAACATGTCAGCATCTCTCCCTGAGAGCGGGCCATAATCTGTCCGGTCCGGCAGCCGCTCTGTGCGCTGCCACCCGGCCGCGCCGTGCATTATGCTGCCCCCGTGGCGGCATTTGAATACGTCCGGTCCACAGGTGCGTGGCCAGCGCGTGGCGAAACTTATGACCGTCCGTGACCCCGCCGGCTGGGAAGGACGTCCAACGGGACGCGCCCCAGGGCAGGGCTCCACCAATAGGCCGGCGGCGGCAGATTCACGCGTGCCGTGTTTCAACGATACAAGTCAGCACGGCCGAACAAAGCCAGACACCCACGGTCTCAGCTGTCGTCGCCACTCACGCTGTGCGAGAGGCGCCAACTGCGGACCTCGTGGTCAGTGACACCAGGGGCAGGTGCCTGAATAGAGCCGAGGGACACTCGGACTGTGGGAGGGCAGACGGGATTACCTCTCCGGAACCGCACGCAGCATGGGAGCGTGCGTGCTCTCGGAAAATATTCATATCCCAGCTCTAGATGTATGCTGTCTCATGACCCTGATTAACCTCGCCGATTACCTCTGCGTTGAAAAGCCAGAACACGCTCCTCCTATTTCAGGTGGAGACAAGCTATCAATTTGAGGTCAACGCTCCTCCCCACGTCAGTACGATCCCTGTTTATCTCCCCGACAAGTGGGATCTCTGGTTTCCAATCTCCCCTCCCCGCGACACTCACGCATGAGGCATCTGCCGAGCCTGGTGCCCACTTTAGCGCCAATCCAGTCAGGTGTCACGACCTTCAGGTCTGCTGACGGACGAGCCTGGATGGCCCCCGACAGCCCATTCCGCTGCATATTCAAACACGGCGCGGCGCCCAAGGCTGCGTGTTACGTCAGACAGCTAACCACGATCGACGGCGATGGACGAGCGACGCCGACGACCGTGCTTTCCCACTAGAAACGCCGGATGAACACTCAACCGATGGTCCTCCTCGCCAGTCAAGCCTCCAGTGAAGGGCTCCAAGCTCTTCAACCGTTTACTTAGCTCCTGACCTTGGCTGAATTCACGTATTCTTGGTTAAGCCTAAGAGACGTCTTCCTCACGATTTGAATTTTAAATTGTGAATCATGAATCTTATCTTTTGCACATGATTGATGACGCATGTAAAACGTCCCTATTGTCTGTGATTAAATGCTTAAGCGTGACCCCTCGATAACAATCTGGTCGCTGTTGGGGTGCGTGAGCCTCGCGTCCTGTCTTCTACGTCTTCCCAGGTGAAATTCCTAAACCATTGGGATTCACCCACTACATCAGCTTGTGTTTTTTCCTCTTTTTAACCAGCGACAACGGTGCACAGTTTCCTGACGTTGTCTCGCTTTTCGTTCTCTACGCGGTAAGTGTCTAGTTAATGCCAAACATCGCCCCTCCCCCAATCTAACCTTTAAGGTGAGCGACGATGGGTGCCAGTGAGCAATATATATTTAATCACGTGATGTAGCGACAAGAAAATAGTCCGGTGAATGCAACGCGATATACAGAACTTGCAATGAATCAGCGGAGTATCTAAATCAAGAAACTAATCTACAAATATTTATAAAAAGCGTATGTTTTATCACAATAAACCATGTATGTTTAAGACGCGTGCCTTCTGAATATATAAATAAAGCGCAAATACGAGGAAGACACCTGGATACAGCAAGGCTCACCACCTGGAATACTGTTGAGGTGTCTTAACAAAAATTAACGGGGGTCGCGAACGCTCGGCCCATCATAGCGTCACCACCGACAGTTGAATTTCGATTGACTACGAAACCAATCCATCCGAGGAGCAGGTTGCAGAACCCAGGTTGCGTAAAAGCCACAGCAGTTGCCCGCCGCAAGTATGCACATGAATCGTAGGCGAAACACACCACATCTGATACAGTCTGAGACGCGGGCCATCAATAGGCCGGCTGGCGGCGTCCAGCACAGCCGTATTGTTTCCGCCACGCAACAGTAGGAAGCGCTGTGCCAGAGTCCTTTGAGATTATCCTCATTCTCAGTCGTTGGGTAAGCTAGACTGTCGCCAGCGTCCTGATCGCCTGAGCCCGCGCGCCTTTCGCCTCTCAATCGCGCACTACCGCGCCGAATCCAGCAGGGGACAGAGACGGTATTGATGCAACGCCGCGCCACGGAATGTAGCTGCCTATTTTCCATGAGGCCCCCCGCATGAGGTCTTGTGAGCATACCAAACCAGCATTCACAGATGACGGGAGGGGTAAAACAAGCAGTAGAGACCATCTCACGGATATGTTAGACACTGTTAGACACAAACACTTCAATATTTTTCCAGATATGCCATCATTGGATTACCATAAGTATCGATCAGGCTTATATTTCTGTTTTGGCATAAGTCCCTTAGAGCCACCTACTTCCAGATGGGTTGGCATTATACAGAGAGAGAGAGAGAGACCAAATGTTTCTGATGAACGAATCCCGGAAAGTGCAATAACTATGGTACACTTGGCACGTTATTAACCACAACTGCATCAGCGAACGTGATACTCACTTTGTAGAAGAGCAGGAGGAAGTTGATGCAGAAGGCCAAAACGAGCGCAACGTACTTCAGGTTGTAGAAGTTGCGTGCCAGGAAGCTGACTACACGGTGGATGTACTCGCTGAGATCAACCTGAAAAGCGCATGGCAAATTTGTTAATATGCTAACTTCCATACTCAATGAGCATTGAGTATGGACATGAGTTCTGGTGATTTCGGAACCAATTTCACCAATTTTAATCAAGATGAGCTGAATAACAAACACAACAAAAAACCAGCGCTCAACAAAAACAGCGCAGTTCAACTTGTCAAAATGGCACTCCGAAATAGTGATATGCAGTAGAGTTTTGATTTTGAAGGCAAATTTGATGAAACATGTACGGGTACGTAATATACAAGCAATGACAGACAAAAAGCCGTACGTCCTTGATACTCACCCTGCTCACGCCATTGGTCAGGAGTGGATCCAGGGGGAAACAAAGGGCAGGGGGTTGTCCTCTATTTATGTCCCCGAGTCCATGCCAGCCAATCAAAATTAGCTTCTAACACTGGGTTCATCAGTGGCCCCTGCCTTTTGACGCTGGTGTCCCCGATGACGGACAAGTATTTGCCGCCTTGAGCAGCTGCTTCCCTTTTTGACCATCTCTCCGCTGTCGGCCATTGCCCCCTTCAACTATTTGGTACCCTTTCTCCCGACAATGGCAACTTTCCGGTGAAACAGCTTCCATACGTCTATAACTTCGGGGGAGCTTCTTTGGAAACTTACTCCCATAAAAAATCGAAACCGACACTGGGAAGGCGCCCCAACCTTCAGAACACCCCTGGTAAACTGACACCTCCACCCCCCATGGGGGCTTGTCCTGCCCCTATTGATATCCTAGATCCGTGAGTGGCACTGAGCTACTACCGCTAACCTGTGAAATACTGGCACTGGAGAATGGACGCTCCGACGGACCACGCGTCGCCAAAGAGTTGAAGCCCTGCGACTAAACTGACTGACAACCAGAGATGGCCTACGCTACGTGACGTTACCGAATTACGCAACGTTACGGCTCGATTCTGGGCAAAACTACGCTACGGAATTACGCTACGTTATATTTCATCGGCTACGGAATTACGGTACTTTAGCTACAGTTACGGTAAAAATATATCGTACTACGATATCAACATTTTTTGACACATTCATACTTTAACCCTCGCCCAGGTGGGGGTGTTTGAACACCCCATCGTGGTTTTACCGGCAGCACGAAAAAACGGCGACGCGAAGCGTCACCGTATTTGCCACACCTCATTCTTGATAAATTTCAAAGCTTTCCCCAAAATTTTAAGGTAGGGTCCTCTCAGGTCAAGTCACCAGTGCAGGTGAAGTGACCTCAACTCCAAAAATGTTCAAGGTGTCATAAGTAAGAAAGGGGTGAATCTATCGGATTGAAACTGATACCACATAATGAGCCTTCCAAGTGCTACAACATATATTTCAGAATTTTTCATGTCGATGACCTAAGGTCAGGTATTGAGCATGATGACCTCTCCGTCGGGAATGCATAGGGAAAACAGAAATTGGGCTGTATTTGTGTAGATAAAGCTGAGAATACCTTCATGTTCCCCAAATGTAGTATCCTGGGTCTCTTTCAAGGTTCCTATTGCAATATTTTACCTGTGACCTCTGAAAAGTCATCTGGGCCACTTGAGCAGATTTTCAGACTGGGGTTAATAAATTTGCAGGAAATGACGATAAAACTTTTATTTTGATACCATTACGTTGAGATTGCTACTATGTGTCGATTGATGTGCATATTGACTATGCTAGATTAGATAGTGACCTTGACGTGACCTGATGTGTGTGATCACTGGTCGGGAATTAGTCACCAGTTTAAAAAAAAATTATAAATCGAAATCAACCGACTACTAATTTTTACAGGCCCAAAAATGTGCCCGGGATTTCACTATCCACCAAAATGTCCCGAACTTAATTGACCGTGATTTGATGCATTTCTCATGAAATTGTTTTAAGTTTGTAATTCTATAAAAATGGTTTGGTCGTTACTTTTTAAATATTATTACTCTTATTTCAAATTTCGAATTAAAGTAAATCTTTACCCAGAATCCTTAGTACCGCGATTGAGATCACGAAAAGGACGTAACTTTTTTCGTAGTACGCTACGATACGCTAAATTTTGGCGTGTTACGCTAAAGAATTCACTCAGCTACGCTACGTTTCATTTCCAAAGCTACGGCTACGGAAAAAATTTCGTAACGTAGCGTAGGCCATCTCTGCTGACAACAGGATAGGTAAACTCTAAGACTGTTCACCATATCGTCCACGCGTTGGGAAGAGTGAGTGACCTATGGCCATTGAGTGATGGCGACTGATCTGCATTACAAGTGTGACGTCACGATGGCGACTGACCAGTGCTGTCACGATGCCGACTAACCTGAGACGGCACGGTGGCGACTGACATGTGACGTCGCAGCGGCGACTGATCTGTGACGTCATGATGGCGACTGACCTGTGACGTCACGGTGGCGACTGACCTGGGACTTTACGGTAGCGACTGACCTGAGACGGCACTGAGGCGACTGATCTGTGGCGTCACGGTGGCGACTGACCTGTAACGTCACGGTAGCGACTGACCTGTGACGTCACGGTGGCGACTGACCTGGGCTACGGCGGCGTCCGAAGCCGCAGCTGGCGTCTTCTCCTCCGTCTCCTCCAACATCGCCGCCTGCTGTTTCTCAATCTCCTTCCTCTCCGTCCTGAAGGACATGGGTGAAAGCGCTGAAGCATATGTCAGCTAAAGACAGCGTTTCCGCTTTTGGACGTTCATTTTAAGCTTTGACTGCTAAGATCCGTTTGCTGCCATCCTTTAAAATTCACTTTTACTTACTTGAAATCCATAATTTCTCTCTCCCTGTAATTTCAACATTTGTACTAAGAGTTTTTATATTTTTAAGTATGTATACTTCATTTCACAATTTTAAAATTTGTGAGCCATTTCACTCACTTAAACAGCAAGAACAAATCAAAAGACATGGCCTCACAACAGCGTTAAAGGGAGATAGGCGAAATAATTTTATTGGCTAGATCAAAAGATTACAAAAAGTTCTTTCAGAAGTCCTATTCTCATTTTTGCAAATTCAGCCTCCAAATACCTTCAAATCGCTCTCAAAGTCAACATTTTTAGATGACTTATTGATAATTTTCACTATTGATCAAATGACGCAAACTCGGCTATGACCATCAATTTCTCTACGAATTAGGTCATATCTGGCATAAACACTGGTGTAAAACCTCGAGCTATCACAGAAAAACTACTTAAAAATCAGCATTCCAAAACTCTTTTGAAACAGAAAGATAAGACTTTAAAGATATCACAATTGACCAATCAGAACCCTAGGAATTCTCATACCGGGTTTACGTGACCTATCTTACCGGGTTTACGTGACCTATCTGACGCAGAAGTTTCGTCATCCTGAGAATTTTGTAGAAAATGACTGAAGACCCAAGGTATGAAGCGTCTGAAGACTCGAGTAATTGCTTTATAATCCCTTTTCAGGGCAAACCGATTCATTTGGTAGTTTTTACAGGCTACATAAAATATCAATTCAAATACAAATACAGGAAAACAGACATTCTTATTACAAAAACAATTACTTTTAAGCTTAAAATAGCTTTTAAAAATGAAGAGATGAAGAGCAGGATCCAGCCTTTTACCGGTGCCCATATTTCAATAATAGGTGAGTGGCCTCCAAAAGTTTTGCTGAAGATACACAAATAATTAACAATGCAATTATCATGATTTTTTGAATAACAAAAAACCACAATAATTTTTTACGCGTATCTCCCTTTAAGCTCCACACACATATACAAAGATGTGTTACTTTGACATACTATACAAACATAGCTAGTTCAGCTCGGCCAACTGTACATTTGGTATATAAATGTCTACTGTTGGCAATGTAAATTATCCCGTCATAAATAACTTTCCATTAAGCATCTGAACACTTAAGAGACCTGACCATACCTTCGCTGTAGCGATCTGGAACTATTCAAAAGATAGATGCTACCAGAAAGCGGAAAGCTGTTTTCCGGAATCGTGCGGCAGCGCCAGCTTCCGGACAGTCGGAGGGTGTGGTGGTCTGGGTGGCGCAGTGTAAAAATGGAGCCAGCAAACTCTGCAGTGAGATCTACCATCTACCGTAAAGTCTACCGGTATCCGCAAAGCGTCTCCCGACTCCTTTCACGTCTTCACAGGACGCTTAATCATGGAGGCTCAGCGGGTAATGCTATTTGCATTTCCATTAGCCATGTCATACATCTATTTTAGTGCCATGACGGGCTAGCACGGGCTGGCAATGTTTGACCTCCCCGCGGCGGCAGATGATTCTCGCCCCTTTCAATCTCCCCTCCCGTCACCAGGCTTAACGGGCTCACGGACCAGCCAGAAAGCTCATTCAAAGGCCTCGCAGGTCGCTGCGACCAATCCATCGGCCACTGAATACGCTGCGTTTTTCAATGTCCAAATCGTGACGCATGCTTGGAATATTTGGCTTGATTTAGTGCTGATGTGTCCTATCACACAGCAGCGTCATTCTCGGCACCCACCGCTGTTGCAAGCGGCCGGGGCCGTCGCTCCCCGCGGCGCGGCCTAACAGGGCTCTCAGTCTCGGTGTCAGCGCAGGACAACTCCGCACCCGTCAGGGTCACCGGGCGCTGGTCTGAGAGTGGCCACCTCGTCCTCCTGAGCTGTTGGGAAACGCTCTGACGCCGGCTAAACGCCCGGGCGGCTATTACGCCAGGTGCGCGTCCTTAGGACACCTGGGATACAACCGCACTGGGCGCAGGGACGGTCGGCCCGGGCACCGCCACAGGACGATAGAGACCGCGGACGTGTCAACTGTCGCCCGGGAAATTACCATACTGCCAAACTGTCAGCAGGCTATTGGATTACGCATTCATGGGTGAGCCACAGCTGTCGTCTGGAGCGAAAATTTACTACCTCCTGCGATTGAATCACAATGCGAATGCTCCACTTTCGAGACGTTCTGTAAATATATTTGAATTACCTCAAGAGCGAGCTCAGGCTTTGAATTGAAGCCCTTCATCAGTCCACTGAGCAGCTAGATTAGGTATAATAACCCAATTTATTTTGGATATCGGGGAAGTGCGAGACTTGCTTTATGCTTAAGCAAACTGAAGAATAAAGATGGAGAAAAATCGGTTTCCTACCGAGGGCTAAGTGCATCTACATGATATAGGAATTATTGGGAAATCAAAGCACCGGGAGGTTAGCATGATTTCCCATGAAACAAAAGAAATCTTCAATCGCTGTAGTTTCGAACAAGAGCTTTCAAAGTAAAAATTCGATACAAAATCTTTCATCAGGTCAATTAATTAATTTATATCATCAATATAACGCCCAAAGTCGATTTTGCGGCAGTTTAAACATCAATTATCCATCAGATCCCATTACGGTTATCCTTACGCTATTAGCCTGATCCTTACGTGCTACAGTAAATTACAAACTGAGAAGGAGTCGGTAGATCCGTTGCACACCGGTGATGAGCGGGTGGCGCAGTCGGTTTACACGCGCGCTCAACTCGGTCCGTAACTAATCCATGCTGTACATGTAGTGTCGCGGGTTCGAGCCTACCCAGAGGCAGAGTTTGCCACCCTGCCGACGCTACGTCAGCTTACTCCCTATCCCTCCGACGCCACAAACCCTCAGGGTATCGTGCGTCTTTAAACCCCAAAATCGATGAAAAGTGCGTTTCAAGACTGCTGTACTGGTCCTGTCTTCTATTTGGCCAGTCCGAGTTTAGTTTTCCGTCCTCAAACAAGAGACAGCACAAGCGTAAATACTTTCGGGTATAACATTGAATACAGACAATCAAGAAGCTAGTGAACATGAAAAAAGGCAAAACTGAGTCACAACGGCACAGATGAGCAAAGCACCCTGCTGTAGTCGTCCTTACGTCTCGTAGTTCCTTTTACTCTCTGCAACTCATTTCACGCATCTTGAATCCAATCGCGGAATCTCGGGGTCCGGTTCGACACCATTTTACCGCGGAAAATTGAACTTTGACCCCGCTGTTCACTCAGGTGACCTGCGGATTCATCGTGGGTACAAAATCACGAAGCATCTATCCGTCATTGCCGGAAAATGCCGACTGACCCCTCGGGACACTGCGCCTGCAATAAACAAAATAACGTGTTTTCAAGTTTTGCGTTTGAAGCGGGTTGAGTGGATGGACGTAATTCCTGCCCCCGTCCCAGCCCTCCTGAGCCCGCCTCTGGCCAGGGGGCTGGCATGGTCATTTTCTATTAAGCAGCACGCAGGCAGTCCGTCAGAAGGCATCAGCAAACGACTGGGCAGGGGTAATCAGTTAGCCCGGGGCCGCGGGGGTTCAGTGTGAACTGCTGCGCTGCGGCCGCCGCCGCGAGGTTAAGGTCGCGCCGCGTCCGTCCGGCTATTAACGTGAAATGGCCGTTCCCATATTGAATGGTGCGCAGCCGGCTAAATATGCGGGGTGACGTCATCCCAGCGAAAGTGGATTTGGCGTCAGCGCCATCGAAACATGGCCGCACTGCTGGAACGCGTTGGAGTATGATCATTTCCTAAAATGATTTTTTTTGCTGGGTACTAACAACGTTATTTCTGTCCTATCAGAACATTTCGAGAAAATCAAAGTCGGCGAAAACTGTAAAAAATCGTTTTCCGCTCTTCGACAGTTCAGATTCTCGCTGATTCCATCAGCCCTAGAAGTGCTCAGTAATACCTTAGCGCTACTCGCCCCCAGTTCTGTTCTACAGGTTCGACTGTCATCTCCCACTCGGCAGCCTCACAGTTGAAGTCACGCCTCCCTCAGCACTAAGCCACAGTTGTGGACAGTCGCAGCTCAACACAATGCGATAACTAGGAAAGTGCTCCCCCGCTAAACTAGATATCGTAACCCCTCGTGGTCAAATATGTCTAACAACTATGGAATTGTGCCAATATGCCTTGCCGGCGAGAACAGACATCGACTTGCATGCGTTAAAAGAGCAGCTGTTCTCAAGTTCATCGCCAAAATAGTCATCTAGGCAAATGAATAGGTGCGCGAGACAATGACGTTGATGGGGCATCTGCTACATTATGACAATACCCCAGGGTCATACATTGACCCAAATCAGCGCTATAATCTAAGAGTGTGGATTTATATCTCATTGGGAGTGCCCCGGCTCACTCTATAAAACGTCAACGCAGCGATAAATATCCATTTACATTTTCATACTTTCATTTCAAAAACTTGAAATCATTTTTGGGCAGTTCTACTGGCCTTAAGGAAGAGGACAAACACACTTTATGTTATCCTAGCTCTTTAAATATGGTGATTATAGGAATTGTTTCAACTTCAGGCACCCCAATCATTTTCAAAAATCATCTGCCCTGCTATAATTGAATTACTGACCACTGAGAACATCCAGCCATCATAGTTAACAAACGCCAATCAAAAATTATCGCGCCACTTAAGCCATATGGTGCAATGATGGTACACTACTGCGCCCGCCACTGCACGTAAATCCTGTTTTACGCAATGGAGTCCCGCCATTTCGATTCGTAAAAGTCAGACATACCAAGTCGGTATTTACAACTCGCAGGAGTGCAAGGATACATTACGTTGCGGTTCAATTGTGGCCATCTTTGGCAGTATGAGCCGGAGAGCGCTGGGAGGATGACAGCCGGCAAACCGGGATTCTATGGTAACCCTTAAAAGCAAAAAACAAAACCGAACAAAAAAGGCGACCACAGACTCGGAAAAGACCAATAGGCTAATTGTCTCAATCTATATTCCCCGTTTCTGACACTGGCAAAAGGGCGGCGGTAATCAGTCGGATTTAACAACAATTTTAGAGTTCATTTGGTCAAATCACATTTGGGGCAATATGGGTGTTTAAAGTAAGTTTTAGCACCCTATGACGATAATGGTTGGCACGTCCCCAAAAACCAGATATCTGACGAGTACACCACTGGTCTCCGAACACGCGAAGCCGAAGGGCAGTTGGAGCGTCTGGAGTTCTAGATCATAGTACTTAGGAGCTAAAAACTGAGGAACTTATGAATGGTAGGCTTAATCATATAATCCTGGATTTCTACTTTTGGGTGAGATGAGACTATGTCCCATGCCTTCAGCTTTATGACAGTTTATGCCCCATAATGGGCGTTGATCGGAATTGGTCTGTCACTCAAATGAATCGAACTCGTTTTGTTCCTAATGACCTTAAAATACACGAGAAGCTGGATGTGACGATAAAGGTCATTTAATCATAGACCAGGAGGCAATGCCGTTTTATACTTGACTAATTCCCGGATTGCTGAGGTCTGGTAAACTGGAACATCCATCAGATGGTACATTTTTACGTTCACTTTGCATCTAGGCGAAATGCCCGTGGAAACCGAAAAAAACCTTGTTTTCTTTTAATCATAACAAGGCCTGATAGTACTCCTGAAGGACACAAACACTTCCATGATCTGACCGCGCTCGATTCTTAACATGCTTGCCAAAACTAGCTCCGCAATAGCCGCCAAACATGACCTTGCCAAAACGGCCAACTCAGACATACGAAGATGACATCGGGAGACTTAGCCGCCATCAGAGTCAGCAGACAAAAGCTGACCGCATACTGACAATGCCACATCAGACGTGGCAGGTAATGAGCGCATCACTCCGGAAAACGAGAGTCCGAACCTCCATGGAAGACCGCCGAGCGGAACGAGCGATATGGCGGATTCTCGAGATAACCGGAGAACGCTGGCCGCTCGTGCAGAAGGCTCACTTCCAGGGGCGCCACTCAAAGCCACGAGCCACGTAGTGGGGTTGGGAGGGGAAGGGGGTCAGTGGATCTGTTACTCCTCACTGACAGGATACTAAGCCCTCCAAAGCCAACGCACCTCAGATTGGGGCTCACTGCTTCTCCACGTGATACTCGGGATAAATGCTTAGTAAAGTATTAAAGTCATTCGTACCACTCAAGGTGAGTAATTTAACCAACGTGCTCCTCAGACGGTATTGCTACTGACAATTGTCTTCTGCATTTTCTGCACCAAAAACTATATTCAACAAACCAGCTAAGCATTACCACAAAAACTTAAATCCAGTTTCACAATTTCACCCGAAAATTAGGTCCAGGTTATGTCAGGTCGATTTACCAGGGTGGATTAAGTAATACCACCTCTAAACAGTTTAACACCATCCTAAACGTCTACTTATCAGTACAAAATCCGAGTCTCACGTTATGTCATGACGATACAAAGGAGCACGATTCGACTCTATCATATTTTTGTTTTCCTCATTTTTCTTATGATGCGAGGCCCTCTGGGATCGCTGACCAGTTCGTGATGTCTGAAGGCTGACAACAGTTTTCATTCTAAATAGAGCTTTAGTTTTCGCATCGTTGCTGTTCCATCACTCGGGGCCCATTGCTACACGTCATGAGCATGCCCGGTTACTTACATCTACTTTGAAATTAGAAATTTTATTTTGTATCACGTTAGCTGTACAATTCCATCTATGATGAAAGGAAATTGAAGGAGTGACTTTGAACATGGACGGAGATGAGGGTGAAAGGAAGGGGGGGGGTCAAAAGGACCCCAAACCCCCTGAATTTCGGGGCCTCCGATAGGATTTGTGTTGACGTGTCAGCGTTAACACGTGCAGTGGAGAGGGGTCTGGCGTCAACGTGCCGTGGACGGGGAAGTCCTTAAGTGCCCCCGTTAGATCTCGGAAACCAAGAGGGTTAGAACAACTCCTGTCGGGCGGGGGGGTGTATGGGGGCAATAGTGATCTACGTTATGTCAAAGTTGCATCGATCTAGTTCAATATCTTCAAGGTCAAACGAGGTCGTAAAGGTCAAATGTGGGCCGTGCTGGAGACTTTTGGGAACTACCGTGATTATACAAAAAATCCGGGAATACACCAAAAACGGACTACGGTTATACAAGGAAGTTCCCACACAATGTTCTCTAAAATTTTGAGGTCAATGTCATTCAAGGTCACTAATTTATGACGTAAAATATGACATATTCCCAATAATGTAAAATATAAGTGGCACTTTAACAGCCTTCGGGTGGGAAATGAGGATTTGATCTTAAAAAAGACCTCTGACATTGGCATTGAGAAGCCGTAACTACGCAGTCATAGCATAAAATACGTCTTGCTGAGTAATGACATCTGAACGGAATACTGGGGTCAAGGACATTGGCCTGTGACTTTGACCTTCATGTGGGTTGACCTTGGCATATAACCTGGTTATATGATGTTATCACGTCACCACTCGGTCTACAGTGCAGGTGAACTGGTGCGACCAAGCGATTGCGACGGCCTCAAAATACAAGTCCAATTTTGAAAGCCTTCACGTCAAAACAATTATTGACCGTTTTTTTAATCCTTTGCCAATCGACGCGCTTATAAATTCTATCAAATGTGGCCTATTAGCACATTCCGGAGGGAAACGCTTCCCAGCCACCTCGGGGAAAAAGGTGGGGGGGGGCTGCACTTTAGGAACCCTTCCACTGCGCGAGTCAATCCATCCAGGAGTCTCTGGATCGAGGAGAGAGGAGCCAGCCTCGGCTATGGAATCCCTCGCATATTCCGAACTTGGGACATTGCGCAATTAAGCATACATGTAAAGGGTAGCCTTCTTATTTCCTAGCTTTCTAAAACAACAGCCAAGGATTAGGTTTGTTTGTCTCGTGAAGTTGATATAGCGGCATATGGAAATTACCCAGGGGTTATATCTTTTACCATATCGTACCGGAATGTAAAGTGGCGAGACATTCGTGCTCCTTTGGCTGTAGAGAGTACCCGCAAACTGATGTCACGAATAATCTGACAAATGGAACGAAAATTAAACACGGGTTTCATTGTCTTCATCTATCACATCGTTTAGCAATAAGATGCATGCACCTCGCAATGCCTCCTGAATATATGGCTTGTAAATACGTCTCAGAGTACCAGAAAAGGTGCGGTGATGTGGTGTAAAAACTTTGTGAACCCCACACGACAAAACACCATGGGAAAAATATCACCAAAGCCTGCACATTCCCAACCGGAAATATAAAAAATATAAAGAAAATATAGACGGAAACATAGAAGAGGACAACCCCACATCTCACACGCCGAGATCTGATCTAACCGCCAAACCAACAGCAGCACGGCCGGCGTGGTCAGACCACCAACACCACCAAACGGCGCATCTCCATCGCAGCGCGGCGGCGACGGCGACGGCGGCGGCGGCGGCGGCACAGTCGGAGGAGTTGCACCACCCGCACGTGCAGAACGGCCGGTGGGAGGCGGCGCGAGACAAGGCCAGCGCTCAGGTCACCGCCGGCCGCCGCTGTTGCGTCCGCCACAGTCGCCTGGCATAAATAGCCGGCCGCGCAGGACATGGACATCACAGCCGTCTCAGCCTTCCCACAGTTCACATCCCACAGCCGGATAGCAGTCATGAAGCTGGTATGTACGGGCGGACACAGTGGCATTGTGGCGGTGGTGATAACGCGACAGCGAAAGTGAAGTGGCTGGATAGTGAAGTGCTTATTTCTGTATGGCGCCAAGCATTAAACTGCTTTCTTTTTTGTAAAACGAAATCCGAGAAAGAAAATAATTGTTAATGATAACATTTTTCCCCAGACTGTTTTCTCGGGTGACTTTTCTAGACGAAAGTTCTCACTAAGATCAAAACAAAACATCCCTGCATATTGCTTAACATCGCCGGGAAAGATCTCATAAGTGCGTTGCATGTGTATTTGCGTTCGCAGCCGGAGACCATTTCTTAAATATTACATGAAGTCCAAGTCCTTGGATAACTCCACCTTTACTAATTTCATCCATAGCTCAGCTCTCCTCCTACCTCCTTAAAAAAGGATATCAAAAACTTTGAACAAATTGCCTAGCTCTTATCAAGACAGCAACAATTGTTCATCAAAGGTGACCATAGCTTAAGGTTTCACCAGCATCAGAGAATCCCCGCTGTGCTTCTGTAACCAAAAGCCTCTCCCCCGGATTGTGTTAACTGCTTTGCCATCGCAGCCCTTTCTTCTACCAGCAACCTCTCCCCTCCAGATCGTATTAATTGCTCTGCCATCGCGGCCTCCTCTAACCAACAAGCTCTCCACCAGATCGTGTTCACCACTTTGCCGTGGTGGCCTCCTCTAACCAGCAGCCTCTCCCCCAGATCGTGTTCACCGCTCTGCTGGCGCGGCCTCCTCTAACCACAGCCTCTTCCCCCAGATCGTGTTCACCGCTCTGCTGGCGCGGCCTCCTCTAACCACAGCCTCTCCCCCAGATCGTGTTCACCGCTCTGCTGGCGCTGGCGGCCGCCCGGCCTCAGGACGACGCCCAGCCGGAAGTGCGGGTCCTCTCCCAGGAGTTCGACCAGGACGAAACCGGCAGCTACTCCTACAGCTACGAACTGGACAACGGACAGAAGGTCGGTGGAGAGGCGAGGGACAGCCTATTGACGAGGAATGGGTGGGCTGAAGGTGAACGCGAGATGGCATAGAGGATTAGATGCCGCTTATAGCCGTGTTCCAGCTGTCAGCACAGTTTTGTCAGCAGGACCTCTAACCTCTCCTCCAGAACAGAAACATCAGCGCCATAATCGCCTCTAGTTTGAGCTAAGCAAAGGGAACTTAAGCCTTTATACCATTAAAAAATATTAGGCTGCCACTTCGTGCACATGCTATTTTTCATCACCCCAAAAAGCAGGCCGTCAGCCAGTAAAACCTCTAGAACTAGTTCCCGGGAAGAGGCTATAATCCTGTGACGTAGCGCAACGCGGCCCGCTGATTGGGTGCTGACAGCTGGAACAGGGCTTATGTGCTGGATTGAGCAAGGTATAAATACGAATTTTATCGAACATGTTTATCTAAATATTTTCACACCATTTCAGTCTGGAAACTGCCGCTCAGGTGCAGAAATTCCTATTAAACGGACCGAAAATGCACGAATTTCGATGAAATTTTTACCTGTTAGATGGTACCATAAAAGCTTCTGCGATAGTCCTCTAGTCTTCTTTATGTCGGTTCTGTCACCTCACTGATAGCCCAATATTTTCTACAACTCATATATAAAGCCCAGTGGACTTATCATAAAAATAAGCCCCGATCACATTGTGCGTGGTAAAGGCCAAGATTTACATACATAATACAACTACGGCGTTAATATAAGACTTTGATGCTGCTAATTAATAAATCGTTCATTGCTACAAAATTTGGGCCAATGACCTTTGGAACTCGGACAATTTAGAGACTTGAAGCCCCACAACACTCCCTGAGTTACTGCAGGTTTTTAATATTCCCACTCTTTTGCCCCCCCCTCCCCCGAGCAAGTGACCTCCAGTCTCGCGGCTTGCAGCAGCGTTAACTAACACTACTTTGTCCGTTCTCCAACAGGCGGATGAGCAGGGCCAGGTTATCCCGGGCGCCGAGCCCGAGGAGGGCTCCCTGGAGGTGTCCGGCTCCTACAGCTTCGTCGGCGACGACGGCGTCACCTACACCGTCACCTACACAGCTGGCGAGGGCGGCTTCCAGCCCTCTGGCGAACACCTTCCCCAGGCGCCAGAGCAGATCCCCGAGTACGCCCAGCTGAGGATCGACCACCCGGAGCTGTTCTGGGCGGAAAATCAGCAGCTGGAGTAAGCGAAGCAACAAGGCCCAGAGGACGGACTCGTTGAAACCCCTGTGATTGGTCTGGACTCAGTGACGACGGGGCTGTGGCGCCCCCTCGGCCTGCCACCCTCTAGTCCCACCGCCACGCCGCGCCAGGCTCCGCTGCGATTGGTCCGACCGTGCTGACGTCATCATATGTCCCGTTGATCATTATTTGTTGCGTCATAATAGGCTATGTAAATATTTTGACAGGCATGTTTTATGTCCTAAATATATCGTGTGAAAAACGGGATATCTGTACTTTTATGAGCATCAGCGGCAAATATTAGAAACTGCCGTACACAAGATTTCCGATTTGACCCAATAATTCAAAGCTAATTTACTCGAGAATTCTTCCTCTGCTAACACACAAACGCGGGAAACCAGAGTCTTACAGGTCCAGTTTCAACTACTTGATCACTTCCCAGCATGAACAACACTCCAGCACACACGCGATTCTGCACGCGCACATTAGGATAGAGCTGGAGTTGTGCGGCTTCCCCCGGTGACAGTAATAAGTACTCACTCCTTGGTGGTCTCCAGCTCCGAGCGCGGTTCTTCCTGCGCTTCTCCTCCTTCCGCCTCTGGATCCGAGCCGTCCTTCTGCCGCCCACCACTGCGGCAGAACCCACCACCCCTGTCTGACACTGGCAGGCGTGTGTGTAATACACAGTAAGCTACATCGATTTTGTGGTGGGTCCATACACACTTTGTATGGACTTGCACAGAATCACTAGCTCTGGTCTTGTCATAATCATTATTGGGGGGTTAGGGAATATCTGCGATGTTCATTTGGAGCCCACCACTAGATCTGACTGATCCAGTGGCCTCCGCTAAAGATCTAAGCTACTCTGTCTTCCAACTTGCGACTAACTTCATGCAAGATTTTACGCACGTTTCTGATTCCCCTAGAACCTGGGACAAGTACAATTTTCCAAGTATCCCATAATCGTTCTATGACTTTTTTTAATTTACTCCAGGATCTTGCTGGGTTTAGCATTTTCCCGAAAGTTTACCTAACCTCTTTAAATTTGATGCAATGCACTGACCAACTATGGTTAGGAGGAGTAAAAAGGAGACTGCCATAGCAAATTCTTCCGAAAAAATCCATTGAGATCAGTGGTAGACTCAGACTAAATTCCCTGCAAAAATAAAGTGTTTCAAAAGCTTTAAACCAATCAATGACATTTTATTTAGGGCCCCGGACTTTTGGCACATGTTACCGTGGAATCATGGACTATGTAATAAACGTAATCATTATTCCTATACTCCGATTTTTCTAACAAAGAAGATTTGTATTTGACAAATGACCCTGGATATCAATTATCCAACTGAAACATAGGTCAAATATCAGGACAGATGAGGAGCAGCGGGACCCAAAAACGTGAAGAAAAAAATAACTGCTCGCGAAGAGAATCGAACAGAACCAAAGGGGTTGGGGAAGGTAAATGTCTATTCCCCTCTCCCGATCTGCTCCTAAACACGTATACCTCGGCATTTACACCACGGGGAAATATTCCCACGAAAAATCTGCGAAGCTCGTCGAAGCTCACGTTCTCGTCGAACAAACATTCCAGATCTTATCTAGGGCCACTCTTTACCGCAGTTCAGCATCGTAAGCCAGTCAGGGCCTTGGTCAGTATTATGGGTAAAGATCCCGAGTGCGACTGGGGGTCAGGAACGCCTGGGATTTTAGCCTCCCATTGGGTTTGATAACCAGGTCAGGACCCCCTGGGCCGAGATACCAGCAACGCTGACCAGTACCCACCCGTCGTCTCCCCTGGACCGAGAGGAGACCAGCAGCGCTGACCAGTACCCACCCGTCGTCTCCCCTGGACCGAGAGGAGACCTGCAGCGCTGACCAGTACCCACCCGTCGTCTCCTCTGGACCGAGAGGAGACCTGCAGCGCTGACCAGTACCCACCCGTCGTCTCCCCTGTGCCGAGAGGAGACCTGCAGCGCTGACCAGTACCCCACCCGTCGTCTCCCCTGGACCGAGAGGAGACCTGCAGCGCTGACCAGTACCCCACCCGTCGTCTCCCCTGTGCCGAGAGGAGACCTGCAGCGCTGACCAGTACCCACCCGTCGTCTCCCCTGTGCCGAGAGGAGACCTGCAGCGCTGACCAGTACCCACCCGTCGTCTCCCCTGTGCCGAGAGGAGACCTGCAGCGCTGACCAGTACCCACCCGTCGTCTCCCCTGTGCCGAGAGGAGACCTGCAGCGCTGACCAGTACCCACCCGTCGTCTCCCCTGTGCCGAGAGGAGACCTGCAGCGCTGACCAGTACCCCACCCGTCGTCTCCCCTGGGCCGAGAGGAGACCTGCAGCGCTGACCAGTACCCACCCGTCGTCTCCCCTGTGCCGAGAGGAGACCTGCAGCGCTGACCAGTACCCACCCGTCGTCTCCCCTGTGCCGAGAGGAGACCTGCAGCGCTGACCAGTACCCACCCGTCGTCTCCCCTGTGCCGAGAGGAGACCTGCAGCGCTGACCAGTACCCACCCGTCGTCTCCCCTGTGCCGAGAGGAGACCTGCAGCGCTGACCAGTACCCACCCGTCGTCTCCTCTGGACGGCGACTGTCCGTGGCCGTCTCGCGGGGGACTACCACCCGGCTCCGGCAGCGCAGGCGGGGGCGGCGTTGCCGCCATCGACATCGGCCCGAACACGTCATCCTCCTTCTTCTCCTCCCTCGGCCTCTCCAGCCGCTCTCCCTGCATCAGCGTGTTGATGACGCCCAGTACGTATCTGCCGGGAGAAGGCACCGGTCACTGCAGGTAATGCAGAGGAAGGTGGGGTACACCCGGCACAGCGCAGTGCAGCGATCCACACACTGTGTCTCTGAACGATTTCATCCACCAGTACAGGAGAAGGCAACTCATGTGCAAGTAGTCGGTATCAACTATGAATGAACATTATCGGAAATATATCTAGCGCCAAGGAAATATAAACCTACGGATAAATAACAAAAACCTGGCCAGCATACGGCTGTTTTCTCGCAATACATAAAGAAATACGGCTCAGTAGTCAGCAAATAGTAGGCACAACAACAGCCCATAAATTATAAGCACGTCAATTCAGTCTCAGTACTTCCCTGTTGTCAGACGAGAAAGCGTTATGAGTCAAACAAGAGCCTCCACACAATGTCGGCACCACCATCTTCCCGCAGACTTACTTGATAACAGAGACGCTAAACCAGCCGCCGTAGTAGACTATGTAGAAGGCCAGCTTGAAGATGGCGGCAGCCAGTTCTCCGGGCGACATTCTCTTCACCTCCTCCAGCTTACGCTTCAGGTTGGAGGGAGCGACGGCGCTGAGGCCGCGGAACACCATGTCCTTCACCTTCCGCAGGTACGACTTCACCAGATCCATGCCGCTCCTGCAGACGAAGCGGTTACCGGGCTGGATTCAAGCTCAAACTCATTCTACAGGTCTAGCCCGGTGCCTGATGGGAATGAGAGTCGTGCTGATCAAATGTGAGCCTGGAAACAGACTAAGATATCATATACGGTGCAGGCTGTTCAAGATGTGGGGCGGATAACTCTACACAAACCCGACAAATATCACGAGTACACTCATGGGACATGAATAAACAAACTTTCAAACAAACCACTACCAGCCCACGGTCAGAGAGCAGCATAGCTATCTAAACAACCTTTCGCCCACTCACACCCTGCTTTGCTGTACCATCACTGTTCCAGACGTCACTCACAGCTGCTCGTCCTCTCCATTAAGGATGTCCAGCGTCTTGGTGCTCTGGCTGCTGGGCTTGGCGTCCTCCTCCTCGCCCATCAGGCTGGTGGCGTGCTGCATCTCAAAGATGGCGTCCTCGCAGAAGTTGACGAACAGCTCCAGCTTCTCCTTGTCGCCGCCCTCGGTCACCACCGCGTAGAAGAAGTCGCGCTTCGATTGCTGCCGAACGGAATATAAAACTGTTGGTCAATACATCACCAGCAAACCATTACATAGAAGCACAAACATGGTTATACAAAACGGGAAAATCTGACTGAAGCGATGGTTTATCATGTAAAGTCCCCATCTGTAAAAAAACGTGTTTGAAGCCTTCACATATCTGCCACTGAAAATCGGCTTGATTTGTAGTGTTTGGCGGAAATCCAAACCATGCCGTTCATACTAATTATTCCCACCATACTCCACAGCTACAAATAAACATGAACCACACTTATCAAAACCCTCATTCCTAACACTCATGGCTGCACATTACAGACACTAACGTCAATCTATCACCATTCAAGCATCCATCACAGCACAAAAGAGACCACCCGCAGGCACTTGATACAGCACTCCTTCAGTGCTAGATGACTCTGTCAGCCACCACACCTCACAAGGCCTTCTCAGGGCAGTACCACACCTTGATCTGCGGCTTCTCCCACTGCTCAATGTGCTCCTGCTTGATCTCGAAGTAGACGCGCTCGATCTTCTTGTTGCTGCCCAGGATCTCGATACGTCCCAGCAGCGGCTCGAAGTAGTTCAGCACCGATCCAGCGGTCTCCAAGAACCGAGCCAGCCTGAGGACAACAGCCGGCTCAGCGGGATCCCAGCAACGCCACCACTCAGCACGGGTATTCCGGAAGAACCAAACTATTCAGTCTGGCTCAAATCCACAACGCTGGTACCATGACCCAGTTTCCATGCACAATGAGACGATCCAGATTCGCATGTCGATCAGAATACACCGTGGAGTTATCGAGTCCATCTAGTGCTATTTCACCAGCACGGTTTATGGCATAGTGCCGAGGAAATATCACCTGGTGGATTCGTACACTCCTCGGTATATTCGGATCGGCGGTCCGATCCGGATCGTATTGAGGCCATGGAAACTCAGTCTGTGACACAGGGTGTAAGCGACCCCGGGAGCAAGTCTCTTCTCTTGGATGACATGACCTTACAGCCATGTCATCCAGGAGTTATTGGATTATTGGAGCTCTTATACTCGGCCGAGTATAAGACCTCCAGTAATCCCGCTTTAGAATGATGCATCATACGGCGGTTAAGCTGTCGCTGAATGTAAACAGCGCTGTCATCAATCCAGTCATGTAAGTAGCTCATTATCAATGCTGGTGAGAATGACTTGGGGTTTTGTGGCATGGTTGTTGTATTGGTCCAGCTCTTCACCCATCACTGGCCTCGTGTCAATACTTAAACAGGGTTGTTTTTGCACAAACATGATGGAGAGGAACTTCGGCATGTGTCACTAGCCTGGGGTCGTACGGCATGTGTCACTAAGCTGGTGTCGTTCGACATGCGACATTAAACTGATGCCGTTCGGCATGTGTTACTAACCTGGGGTCGTCCGGCATGTGTCACTAACCTGGGGTCGTTAGGCATGTGTCATTAACCTGGGGTCGTCCGGTATGTGTCACTAACCTGGGGTCGTTAGGCATGTTTCACTAACCTGGAGTCGTTAGGCATGTGCCACTTACCTGGAGTCGTTAGGCATGTGCCACTAACCTGGGGTCGTTAGGCATGTGCTCCGACAGGTTGGTGAGCAGCACGGCCAGGTTGAAGCCGATCTCCTTGGCCGGGTTGTGAAAGCGCTCGGTGAACTCCATGTAGTCGATCCGCCCGTCGTGGTTCTCGTCACAGCACATGATCAAGAAGTTGATCTCTTGACTGGCGGGGCAGCGGAACGCGTGGTGAGAAGTGTGCGGAATACGCGTCAAAGCAATGATACAAGATAATATAATTCACTCTAGCTTCCCTCTAAATAAAGTGATGCAAACACAGCAACCCCGTCAACTAATCACGGAGGATGATTCAACTTACGGTGTGTAGGCCTTGGTCTGCTCCATCTTGTCCTTGAACTCCTTGGGGGTAATCATGCCGTCCTTGTTGACGTCTATCTCCTGCGATTCACGCCACACGGTCAGGGGTCGTCAAATAAGTGGGTGGCAACTGCGGCAAAGACACCAGAACGTGCAGTACATCGAAGTAGATCACACCTGCCAGTGTATACTATCGGGGGTGGTCACTAGTCACGTTACCAGAATACACCAGCACCCACAGGGTTTCTCCTTTGGGGTAAGTATTTCCCCGGCCACAAACTTACCGAAAGAGAACGAAGGATTCAGGGGAAAGATGCCATCGTTCATCAGTACCATCACATTACTTATGGTGCAGTGGGATAAGCTCATTTCATCAGGGGGGGGTTACCTGGAAGCTGGTGGATTCGGTGAGGTCCTTCAACTTCAGGAACATGTCGAAGAACTTGAGAATCATCTGCAAAGGTCACAGAGAAAAAATAAAATGTTACGAAAGGTGATCGGACGGTGTACCACGAGCTCAGTATTGCGGCACACAGCCGTCTCAGCGAAGGAAGTAAACAAGGATAAATCGATTCATTAATTGCTCGTATACAAACTGCAAACCGGAAACTTCATCACCATTAAAGCTGCAAAATTACACAATAATACAGAGATACAGATCAGCAAGATTCTACTTTAAGATATAATATACAAAAACCAAAAATATGTTCGCAATGGAAAAATAATAACACTTGAGCATTGACGATGAAGGACATACCTCGACGTTGGAGGCCGACTCGACCAGCGTGTCCACCATCTGTTTCCCGATCGTGCCGTTCACCACGTTACCTGTGGCAGAGACAGCCCGGAGGTAATTTCCGCGGACTGTGGCAGACATGTCCCTACCTGATATCAGCCTGCAGCGCGTACTGGAAAAAAGGGCAGGGATGCAGTTGTGTGTGATTGAGGTGTGTAATAACGGGGTCCTGGTGTATTTCTATATACTGGTATCGGTTCACATTGATATTCACCGACAAAAAGTCGAGCGCACGTATATGGCTTTGAACATGTATATAGAAAAACTTAGAAAACGAAGCAAAAAGTACCCCAAAAACTAAACGCATTGGAATATGTCTGGTTCTTGGCCTCCAAGTTTAACAAATCTGCAAATTACCGGTAATTCTGGTACCATTTTGTTGTGTCCTCAGTTCAGAGGGTTTAAACCTCTAGAAGTCCTCCGGCTTAGAGGACTTCGGTGTGTTTGTGGTCTCTGTTCGAGTGGCCAATTCACGGGGGCTTCTTAAAATAAACAGCATGGACGGCGGATGTGTTTATCTATCTTAGAGGATAGAACATGGCGACCAGTATGAGATACACGTGAATTACATTACATTTCAAGTATTTACATACACAATTACATTATTAACTACAAGTTACAGTTGCATTCTTCGCCGCCGCCCCTACTTTCGCTGTTCAAATGGACGGAATACATGCGCCCGCGCCATTTCTGCCGCATCCTGGGCGTCCGCCCATGCCTTTCTCGCAATGGAAGTTTTCATTTAATACATACATGATGGCAGTTGGAGGCAACACCTTTTCAGATGAAAGGCAGGTTGCTCTACTCCTCCACTGCCTGGGGCCGGAGGGTCAGAGAATCTTTCGCTCCTTACCTGAGACAGCCAAGCTGGATGGGGAATCCGCTTTCGACTACACTATGCGGAGACTAGACGGTCACTTTGCGCCACAAGTCAACCCCATAGCCTCACGCTTCAAGTTCCGCCAGCGTCGTCAGGAGGTAGGGGAGAGCACAGCCAACTACATAGCTGACCTACGGTCCCTCTCCACCTCCTGCCAGTTTGGTTCCCTGACTGATGAAATGATTCGAGACCAGGTGGTAGAGGCTACGGTACACCCCCACCTGCGTGAACGATTCCTTCAGGATCCCAAGCTCACTCTGGAGCAAGTCAGTTCTCTGTCAGAAGCTTATGAACGCTCTCATGAAGAAGCGAGAAGTATGACTGCCCCAATTTCAACTTCAAGTAACCTCGTCAGGAAGAATCCTGCACCCAAGCCTTCGTTCAAGGAGCGTCTGCCTACAGGCAGGCAGGCTAGTTCACATAAGGGATACAGCCCAAAGGTGAAGCCACATTCTGACACTACACGTGCCCCTCCAGGGCCAGGTTTTGTGTGTTATGGGTGCGGAGCCGTTGCTGATCATTATCCTAATGACAGTGCATGTCCAGCAAGAGGCAAGTCATGTGCTAAGTGTGGTAAAGTAAACCACTTTGCCAGAGTGTGTAAATCTACTAAAACTGTAAGTACAGTGACATTAATGTCTGTACGTGCTGCTGGCTCACACCTGACCAAAGACGTGAAGGTTCATGGTAAGACTGTGACCTTTGTTGTGGATACAGGTAGCCCTGTTACACTGCTACCATTGGATGTGTGGGGTGGAGACCCCGAGTTTCTTTGTCCCACTGATGTGAAGCTCCACAGTTACTCTGGTAACAAACTCTCAGTTCTTGGCATTGCTGATGTGAAAATAGAGGGCTGTACAAAGCCTGTGAAAGTGTACATAGTTCAGAAGGGTGTTCCCCTTATGGGACTTGATTTGATGGAGCTGTTACGTGTCAATGTTGTGGATGGACAAGTGTGTGCTGTGACTCCCCCAGTGCCAGGGTCGAGTTCAGACCAGAGTGCTCCTACAGGGGGAGCCCCTTCTCCTACAGGGGCAGGGTTACGTAACCAGCCACAGGTACCTCAACCCTGCATCAAAGGGTACATGCATCAGGTGACTGTTGACCCTTCTGTGTGTCCTGTCCAACAGCCTCTGAGACGCCTTCCGTTTGCTGTCAGAGATGAGTTTGCAGCTAAGCTCTCTGAGATGGAGGCTGCAGGGATCATTGAGCGTGTGGATGCCAGTCCCTGGGTATCTCCTGTGGTGGTGGGGCGTAAGAAATCTGGTGACATCAGGTTTCTGTTAGACCTTAGACAGGTCAACCAAGCTGTGGTAACTGACGGGTACCCCATACCTCATATGGATGATGTGCTTCATTCCCTACAGGGGAGTTCTGTGTACACTGTTCTTGACCTTAAGGATGCTTATCATCAGGTCGAGCTGCATCCTGATTCGAGAAACCTCGTTGCGTTTCTGACACATGCAGGCCTGTTTCGTATGACTCGCATACCTCAGGGCCTGTGTAGTTCTGGACCATGCTTCCAGAGGATCATGATGGACATGTTGCAAGGTGTTCCCGGCGTGACTGTGTATCTTGATGATGTGGTAGTGCATGGTTCCTCTCGTAAGGAACATGACCAGTCGCTGGCCCAGGTTGAGGCCATCTTCAAAGCGCACAACGTACAGGTGAACGAGACTAAGTGTCTTCGAGCTCGGACTGAGATTCCGTTCCTCGGTCTAAGGATCTCTGCAGGACAGCTTGCTGTGGATCCTGAGCGTGTTCGCCCACTGCTTAACATGCCAGATCCCACTTCACAGAAGGAGCTGAAGTCCCTTCTTGGTGCTCTGGGCTACTACTCCCGCTTCATTGAGCACTTTTCTGACAAGACAGCCATCCTCAGAGATGCGCTGCTGGCAGAGCACTTTGAGTGGACTACGGTTCTCTCTCAGGCTTTGCGCTCTGTGATGAGTGAAATCTCTGCTTCCAAGGGACTTGCTTTCTTCAATCCTTCCCTCCGCACCATTGTGACATCCGATGCCTCCGATATTGGTTGTGGTGCAATCCTTAGCCAGGTAACTGCTTCAGGGATGGAGGAGGTCGTGGCGTACACCTCCAAGAAGTTCACTCCTGCTGAGCTCCGGTACTCAGTCGTGGAAAAGGAGGCTCTCGGCTGTGTCTACGCAGTTGAGAAGTGGAGACCCTTCCTCTGGGGAAGGAAGTTCCTCCTCCGTACTGACAATCAGGCACTTACAAGCGTATTTGGCCTGAAAGGCTCTACCCGTGTGGGCCGCCGTATTGCTCGATGGGAGGCTCGACTGCTAGCCTTTAACTTTGATGTTCAACATGTCCGTTCGCAGGACAATGCTGTTGCTGACGGCCTTTCACGGCTCCCAGTCGTTGACAGCTGGGAAGACGATGACAGTGTGGAGATTGCTGCTCTAGGTCTACAGACCGAGCTTTCTGCTGTAACAGAGGATGAGCTTTGCGCTGCCGCTGCCTCTGACCAGGTTCTGTCGCAAGTTCGCGACAGTGTTCTGTCTGGCCGATGGAACCGACGTGACCCACACATGTCGCCCTACTTCCAGGTACGCAATGAGCTTTCTGTTTCAGGCTCTTTGGTATTCCGCGGCGATCAGCTCGTTGCACCAGCTGATCTCCAGCGCCGACTCCTAGACGTGGCACATGAGTGTCATCCCGGTGCTGTGCGTACAAAACAGCGCCTTCGCGCCTGTTACTGGTGGCCAGGTATGGACCGCCAGGTGGAGACTTTGATTCGAAACTGTGCGCTTTGCAACACGCACAGCAAGTCTGCCACTGTTTCTCGCCCCCTGTGCAACAGGTGGACTTACCTGCAGGACCGTGGACCAGGCTGGTGCTGGACGCGATTGGCCCTATGCCTGGACCAGTGTCCGAACGTTACGGTCTGGTGCTAGTCGACGCCTACAGTCGTTGGCCGGAGGTAGCTCTCATGCACGAGGTAACCTCCGCAACCGTTATTAGCTTTCTGGATGCCGTCTTTAGTCGTGAGGGTGTCTGTTCCGCACTGCTCACAGATAACGGCTCAGTGTTCACTTCACATGAGTTCAACAGGTACTGCCAAGTACATGGCATCAAGCTGATGCATAGCTCACCCTACTCTCCACAGACATGCGGTCTTGTGGAACGGCATAATCGCCACGTTAAGGACTCTCTGGAGACCGCCCGTCTCCTGGGAGAGGAGCGCACTTGCTTCTTACGACGCTCCCTACAGGTGTACCGCGCCACTGTTCACCCAGCTACAGGAGTGACACCGTTCAAAGCTATGCGCGGCCGTGATATGCGCACTAAGCTGATCGTTCCTGATCCGTGTTCTGTTCAGCCAGACACGATCGCCGCTGGTGTGAAGGAGCACCACGCTCGTTACCAGGGCAAGTACCTCACCAGGTGCAACAGGAGCACCGGTCCGCTTCCTACTTGGCAGCCCGGTGACTGGGTACGTGTCCGTGTCCCCTTCGGGAAAAAGCGCCAGTACGGCCCGCCGCTGCAGATTTCTTCGCAGAAGGGCCCGGTGAGCTACAGACTGTCTGATGGACAGCGCGTACACGCGCGCCGACTCTCTCCAGTTCATGGTCAGTGTCTGCACCGGTTTGATCCAGAGCTCGAGGCTGAGCATCGTCCTTGGGTTCCTCCTGTTGGTAGTGATGTCGAGACTCCAGCTGAACATAACCCTGTTCTTGCGCCAGGTGTCCAGCGCCCAGTTCCGGAGCGCCTCCCTCATAGCCCACGTAGAGGTGCGCGTTTGCGTTACGCGCCTGAGCGTTACAGCCCTGAACCGTAGAGTGTTTAGGACTGCTTGTGTGTACTGTCGTGCTATTCACATTTCACTGCGTGTTGAGGGAATGGGGTAGATGTAATATGTTCAGAGGGGGAAGGTGTTGTGTCCTCAGTTCAGAGGGTTTAAACCTCTAGAAGTCCTCCGGCTTAGAGGACTTCGGTGTGTTTGTGGTCTCTGTTCGAGTGGCCAATTCACGGGGGCTTCTTAAAATAAACAGCATGGACGGCGGATGTGTTTATCTATCTTAGAGGATAGAACACATTTACTCAAAATAGTGTTTCCCGACAGTTCCGGTACCATTTGTCCTAAACAGTCTGCTTTACACCAGCACCCAGAACCTTAACAGACGGGAACCTGGGACTGGGTAGAGACGGGGCCTTGCCTTCCAGCATGGAGAGCATCATGATGATCATGTCCTGCTGCAGGTTCAGCAGCTCCCGCAGAAGGTCCACCTGGCAGGCGTGCTTCGACAGCTTGTCCTGCATGTGCGAGAACAGGAACAGGAAGCCGCCCACGGCGTCCCACAGCCTGGAGAGGGTCAGACAGCACGCGTCAGGGCGAGGGAATCGACCAGGGTAGTTAGTAAAATCTGCCAGATTGATAAGCGATACAAGACAACGGGTGAACGAGATTCATAGACAAATGACCATGTAAAAACTTTAACACATGGCTAAAACCATACACATAAAGAGGAAATCTTAACTATAATCCTCCTCCCCTGCCCTCTCATGGGTTACGTGGACAAACGTACACATACGCCTAGTTTCTAACGACCTGTTGTTTTTCCCACACTGACCTAGAGTGCGCTAGGGTTTGCTGGTTGCCAACGCAAGGACCCTGAATAACCTCAGTTAGAGTGTTGAAGACCTGGCTCGCAACGCCGATGGCCTTGAAGAAGTTTGCCTTGCCAGCCTGTAAACAAAATTGCACAATAAGCAAAGTATGTCGCAAACGTAAATGATAATAATAAATCAATCGCAGAGTCGAGCTTTGAGGACGTGTCGTTCAGTATTGGGCATTGGCCTAACAAAGCGGCTAAAACCGGCTTAAAAAGTGAAACCAGCAAGGGCCCGGAGCCCAACTTTCATCAGAACAATTTTCCATTTCACCAACGTTGGAAACGGTATTGAAGTTTCGGCAGCAGCACGAGCCGCAAGGAGCAAAGAGTCAAAACTAAAAGCGCGTTTTGTTTTGTTTGAGAATGAATCGTTTTCCTGTCAGAGTAGTTTGCACATTCACCGCCTGCCCACTCCCACTTTTGCACGACCCGGGTGCTTTAGTTAGCAACGGTTAGGTGTTTCATTTGGTGGCTCTACATCGGGGAACGACATAACGATGTCCATGAATGCCTGTGAAAAAGTATTCATAAAAAACGAGAGCAAAACACAACTGTGATTCATGCAATTTTCAAGACAAAATTCATCACACTCAGCGAAGAGCACCAGCATACCACGTCGATGATCTCCTTGGAGGAGTAGTGCCAGTAGAAGTCCATGATGCTCTCCTGCAGCCGGAGGAGGTAGTCGACGGTGCAGATGATGAGGTTGACGGTGGTGGTGTTGCCCGCCTGGGTGCGCAGGTAGTTCTGCCATTCTGCAGCACAGGAAGGCCCGTTAGATGGAGCGAGTGCGGGCCCAAACGGTGGTATGAGACTCAGCTGAGAAGGTTCAGTTTAAAAACTGGACCTGAGCCGCGTTTAAAACACACCAGAACACATTGCATTTGTCCGACGTGCAAGGCAACGTAGTATACAAACCGAATGACCTGGGCCTTACAGAGCTGTAAAGCTATATTTGCCACTACCACAGGTCGATGGCGCTACTCTTAGGATCCTTGCGTACCGACACTGTGGACCTCGCAGGTTACCGTACGTACCGAGGTTGTGGACCTCGCAGGTTACCGTACGTACCAAGGTTGTGGCCCTCGCAGGTGAGCTGCAGGAAGCGGAAGACGGCACAGGTGAAGACGTCGTCGTGCATGTTCTTCTCGCCGGCAGCGCCCTCGGAGCCGACGCCCTAGACCCTCGGCCTTGGTGTTCCGCTCAAAGGCGTCCAGGTCCAGCACGCTGGGGAGCCGAGTCGGTCAGACGGGGCACGGCGAGCGTCCATCCAGACACGGGCACATGCCCGCGGTCAATAACTGGCTCTTATCTAGAAAAACATCTGTGTGCATCGGCAGCTGTAATAGCCTGTTGTAAATAAAACCGCCTAGCAAGAATCTACCGTCTTAATAAAACCGCCTTAATAAGTACCTACCATTGAAGGCCAGCAAAATGCAATCAAGAACGAATACATCAAAATCAGCTCAATAATTTCTTAAAGCCTTGTTGGGCCTCCAAAAAAGAAGACGTAAGCGAGACTCTTATATACTCTGGCCATCCAACGCTTTAATATTACAATTTATTTCATCGAATTCGATACGCTGATATGCAAAAAACCAGAACAAGCGTCAAACCAGCTCTAGCTTACGAATCTTAAAGGGAATGTGGCACCTTGGTCGAATCCTGGAATTTAGTGTAATTAGGCGTACTTTTAGTAAAAAAATAATGAAACCACTCATGATTTCTCTAAAAAATGTACAATAAGCTCAATATTTGGTTTTTAAAACTACTCCTCTAGAAAAAGAAATAAATATCAGACTGTGGATGATGTCACGATCTGGCAACCACTACCATACTTGAAACGCTTCAAGGGCTTCGATTGGCTGATGCTCATCGTGAAGTCAGCATATGTCGTCACACCAGTAGCTCACAACAATGGCCGCCGGCGACGGGGGGCTGAGAGGGCTGGTGTCAGGTAAGTTTTAGCTTTTTTCTACGGAAATATCGAGTTCCAAGTCAAATGAAATATAGAGTACCGGGTTTTCCGACCTGCTTTACAACTTGGCTATCTCAGTTAAAATCACGTTGTGAAGGTGCCCCATTCCCTTTAAGCATAACGTAATCAAATGCACATACAGAATTATTGAACTCATGATGGAAAAGCAGCAGGGCAATAAAGTGAATTTTCATCTTCAAAAATAGAAATATAACAGTGGGAAGCGTGAGTCATGTCCCGCAAATGATTGACAAGCCCCGAATTGGCGCATCAAATTAAATGTGGCGCCCTCATAATGGGATTTGAACTGAGGTATCTATGTGATAGAGCGTGCCCAGAAACCACTTGATAAATATTTGATGTGTCCCAAAACTTTCCTTCGCGGAAAAAGAAGTAAAAATTCACCCCTGTCGACCCCGATCTCCCCGGATGTGACGTCATGCTCATCGTGCAGCAGGAAAGTGACGTCATGTGCCGCGCGGACCTCTTTAAGACCCACGTACTAAACATAACTTTAGTACCGTTTTGATTACAAATGCGTATAACTTGCTTTATTGACTACTCCAGAACGTGAAAGATGTTGCAATAGATAAAAAGAAATAAATAATTGATAAATCTCACAACTGTTACTAATGGTTTTACTTTAATCAGAAACGTTTCATTTGTGTCCGCATTCCTTATTGACGCAACTGAAACAGCGTCAATCTAGCACAATATTTTGGAAGCTAATACGGCCATCTGACGTCACGCTAATTTTAAGACTTTCAATTGTGAAGAAAGGAAAGTTAAATAAAACGAAATATAGTCATTTTCCAGCAGGAATAAGGCCAACGTCATTATTTTCAACATAGCTTGCCCCTAAATCCACTACAGTCCACAATTGCAACAAGGTGCCACATTCCCTTTAAGTTGAGGATAAGGGCAGCAGTTGCATAATGAGTGAACCCTCGCATATGTATTCAAGAAGTGACAACTAGGCGTGGCAAGCACAGTTTCCAAAAACATATCTAACATATGTAGGGCGGCTTTAATTCATTTCCATTTAAAGGTATGATTCACAATGATAGGAAGCGTACACCAATACTGGCTTTGTTAGACTTCAGCTCTCACGAAGTCCAGCAATCAAAGTGAGGAGTTAGTCAGCGAAGGCGAGTAGGAGATTAGAAGCGCGACACAAAGGTGTTGATTATCTCAAGTGAAAATGTAGATCGGGCATGCCCCGGGTGTGTTGTGAAACACTACAGGGATATTTACAGACTACACAGGGACTTTGTGCGGGTTTCATTCACCAAAAACATCAATCGGTTATACAATTTGAAGAATCTGCACTTGAACATTGTCCGGGCCAACAAATTAGATAGAAACGCACTCCAAAACGTGGCCAAGACGGCAGAGAGGTTTCTCACTTATTTTAACCAAATTGGACACCGGCGGGATATGAGATAATGTTACTTGTCTAGGCACTGAATCTCACCACGGCATTTTTTGCATCGGTATATTACTGGCAAACAGGACTTGTAAACCAACGCCCCACCGGGGTTTGGCGCCACCTTCGCCCCACCGGGGTTTGGCGCCACCTTCGCCCCACAGGGGGAGAGGAGGGCATTGATGGCCCCCTCTGACTCCGAAAAATGGGAGTTAGCAAAAATTTGCAAAGTGCATTTGAAAGCTCGTGTCAATTCAGTGTGATTCACCTCGCATGTCTAAGCGCTCAGGCCCCCCCAAAAAAAACGTGAAATGCTTAAGAAACCCGGGCTCAAGCCGTTAGGACTATTGAGATCTGGCAAAGTATATTTGATAGAAAAATTCCGGGGCTTTCTCCGCTATGTGGAACATAATGACCTCCCGCCAGTGGATTGACCTCCAGAGGGCATATCTTGACCTAACATGATCTGAGGCCACTAAAAGTGAGAAAGTGATCTTGCCAAAATTTCAATTGAAAGCCAGTAACAAGACATACAGGATGACGCAATTCAGCGCTCTAGCTTGAGTACGTCAAAAGTTATCGTCAAAATACCGCTTTTGAACCCTGGAGGCCTGTGATGTTCTCAGATAGGTCAAAGGGCAAATATCGCCCTTAGAATCAATCAGAGAGTGGCCAAGAATGCCGTTCTGAAAAATCTGACCATTTAAATTGTTGTGTGACTTGTAGATCATAAGACAGCTTTTCCCCGTGATTTTTCAATGGGACAGGTCACCTCGTGACCTGACCGCAGGTCACCAAATAAAACAAATCCCAGATATACATTCTGTAGACCCTGGAGGGGTCATCAAGTTAGAAAGTTTCAAATGCATCGTCCGAGAAAAGTAGCTATGGTAGAGCTCAAAAGTTGAAGTGAGGTGACCTTATTTGACCTCGCTTGGTGACCTGACCTAGGGCGGCCCGGGGTAAAACATTTCAGGGATGGTGGGAAAATGATGGGGTGAGAGGTAGATCCCTCAACCGCGGTGATGCTCATCGTCATTTTCCTGTTATTCTGAAGAAAACCTTAGGAAGGCAATCGATGGCCCCGGTGAGGCGAGGGTTAAATATGTGAAGATAACACTATTATTTGACAAGCCAAAAGCAAAGGTATTCAAATTATATTGTTAAAGTCATAAATAGGTTCACCCCGACCAATATATCGTCAAATTGTTTAGTTATTCTCCCTATTCTTAATGAGCTATACACTGATGTCCTTTCTGAACATTTTGCACCCTTTCATAAATGTCTTTGCATGATAATATAGCAAAACTGCTATCTTCTTGTACTGAAACGCAGTTCGAAAGTTCAAAATATTTAAAGAGGAAAATTTAAATTGCCCATATAACCATACACAGAACATGCAAGGTTATACATGTCTAACTATATTTTTCTACCTAAGTTATGCATTTCAGACTACGGGGAATCAAAGTGTGCGTTTGAAATGCATCGCAATAACAGTGAAATCTACAAATATGGTTGGGGCATGCCCCCGGTTAGGTTTTGTGTCAATCACCCATACGTTCTAACTACCCGCTTAGTTTTTCCGATCTTTCTAGCTCGTCCAAGTCCAATACTCTGCCGAGACAAAACGGCGAATATGCGGTTAGAAAAAATATCCGAAGGATTTAAAACAGCTGCTGATCGAGCCAAGTACGCCGACAAAACCAGACGACCAAACAAATGAGACACGGTTAAAGGAAAATCTCGAAATTACAGCACTCAAACGCACACTGTTCATATACAAGTATTGTTATTCGTACTCAGGGTAGTATTCTGAGCTCGTTGCACAAGCCACAAGCCACATCAAGTCACAATCTCGAGAACAGAGCACTGAACATGAACAGCATTTCACATCTGCTAGTATTTCACTTTATTTTCAAGTCTAACACCACAAGGTTAGCGGGTCCACAAGTCTACATTTGTAAAGACAAGAAAGACCGAGAAGGTGCTATGAAACAATGACAGCGCACAACACCGGCTGGTTGTGGGGGATAGGAACAGAGGTGCAGAGTCGCGAACCTGCATGAGGCCATCAAGCCGGAGATGGAGACGAAGAACGAGGAGTCCTTCTTCTCCTTCAAATAGTTCAGCATCGCCTGCAACAACAATGGATTGACTGATCTCATCGAAGATATACAGATACACACATACATACATAAGCCTGCTTCCTACCAGGATACCGAGAGAAATGGCTGTGCTCTGAGGGCAGGGCGGACGTCAGACCACTTTGATGAGTCTTATAGCGCATTCAGAAATCGTGTTCAGACGCATGTCAAAGAATATTAGTCTTTAGCCTTCTTTATTTATCGTGCCATTTTAGCGGCGCATGTTGTGCTTTCTGACCGAGTATTTTATAGCTTTTTAGTGAATATGGTGATGTGTATGCGGTATGTTACTCCTGCGTAAGTGTGGAATTTACTTAGCTACTTTGGTTGTTAGGGGAGCCTGTCCTGTTTGTTATAGCTACCTATAACATAAATAATTAAAACTAATAAACGAAAACAAGCAAGCATACATATGTTACCATAAATGATAACTTCACATATTTCCCATAACACAACTAGTAAACCTTTTACAGCACGCCGACTTGAAAAAGCGCATTTGTAGTTTAAGCGAGACACATGTCACGTATGATGCTAGTTGCCCGGCAGTCACACTTATGAGCTCAGCCTGAGACCAGCCCCCACACCCACCATCTGAGACCAGCCCCCACACCCACCATCTGAGACCAGCCCCCACACCCACCATCTGAGACCAGCCCCCACACCCACCATCTGAGACCAGCCCCCACACCCACCATCTGAGACCAGCCCCACACCCACCATCTGAGACCAGCCCCCACACCCACCATCTGAGACCAGCCCCCACACCCACCATCTGAGACCAGCCCCACACCCACCATCTGAGACCAGCCCCCACACCCACCATCTGAGACCAGCCCCCACACCCACCATCTGAGACCAGCCCCACACCCACCATCTGAGACCAGCCCCCACACCCACCATCTGAGACCAGCCCCACACCCACCATCTGAGACCAGCCCCCACACCCACCATCTGAGACCAGCCCCCACACCCACCATCTGAGACCAGCCCCCACACCCACCATCTGAGACCAGCCCCCACACCCACCATCTGAGACCAGCCCCCACACGCACCATCTGAGACCAGCCCCCACACCCACCATCTGAGACCAGCCCTCACACCCACCATCTGAGACCAGCCCCCACACCCACCATCTGAGACCAGCCCCCACACCCACCATCTGAGACCAGCCCCCACACCCACCATCTGAGACCAGCCCCACACCCACCATCTGAGACCAGCCCCACACCCACCATCTGAGACCAGCCCCACACCCACCATCTGAGACCAGCCCCCACACCCACCATCTGAGACCAGCCCCCACACCCACCATCTGAGACCAGCCCCACACCCACCATCTGAGACCAGCCCCACACCCACCATCTGAGACCAGCCCCACACCCACCATCTGAGACCAGCCCCACACCCACCATCTGAGACCAGCCCCCACACCCACCATCTGAGACCAGCCCCCACACCCACCATCTGAGACCAGCCCCCACACCCACCATCTGAGACCAGCCCCCACACCCACCATCTGAGACCAGCCCTCACACCCACCATCTGAGACCAGCCCCCACACCCACCATCTGAGACCAGCCCCCACACCCACCATCTGAGACCAGCCCCCACACCCACCATCTGAGACCAGCCCCACACCCACCATCTGAGACCAGCCCCACACCCACCATCTGAGACCAGCCCCACACCCACCATCTGAGACCAGCCCCCACACCCACCATCTGAGACCAGCCCCACACCCACCATCTGAGACCAGCCCCCACACCCACCATCTGAGACCAGCCCCCACACGCACCATCTGAGACCAGCCCCCACACCCACCATCTGAGACCAGCCCCCACACCCACCATCTGAGACCAGCCCCACACACACCATCTGCACGTCGACGTTGCCGCCGCGCAGAATGGAGATGCCTAGGTCCAGCGTGTTCATTGTCATCTCGCTGGGCTGGCCCTTGCTGGCTGAGATGTTGAGGAGGACCATCTCGGCCGCGCCCCGCGACGCCAGTCGATCCTGGTGGAACAGCAGCTTCTGCTTCTCGATCTCCTGCTCCTGAGGAGAGCACGACGAGGGCGCAGTCAGCCAGGAACGTGCACTGACGATCGGCATCAGTATCGGAACAAGGAAACGGGCTGCAACATGCACCAACGAGCTTTCACCTTTGCTTCTTTTGGCTATTTTCTCCCCGAATAGTCTGGAAACCTATACAGATTATACTAAGTTATCCTATAATTTCCCGATTAAAATTAGGCATGATTCAGGAGTAAAGACGCAAGATACGGCATGCATTTATTTACGTAAACTTCTCAAACTTGGAGAAGTGACTACACTCATTCCCACGAGCTACGATAAAATACATGTCACCAATATGCACACTGAATGAGGTTAACTTTATTTCTATACAAACCCCTACCGTGTAAATATAGAAATAATTTGCGATTTCTACAAAGCTGCGAGACGAGACGCATCTCCGAGTCTTGTTCCTTCAACAGGACCATGTTTATTACAACAGAGTGGGCTCCAAACTCACGGCCACGGCATTTTCTCCCTCCTCGGCTTCCTCCTCGTCTCCACCCTCTTCTTCCTCCTCTCCGCACGACCTGGGGACGATAACACACCATTTTTGCGTAATGAGACCAGAAAGGTTTGTTAAATGCAATGAAACTTGCACATGGGACTAGACATTATGAACGATAAAAAGGAGCACTGCTTTGTATTGCACAATTAAATCTTAAGTCGGGATTCACCTTCCTCAAAATGGGTAGCTCCGTCAATAGACAGACAAATGAACAAATCAAACGCCTCAAAGATATCGGCTACACCATTGTCTATTACTACGGGTTGCATATTCCATACATTAGGTATAACATTTTCTACACGTTGCCCTTGGTTTATCCGCACTTGGCCATGATTCCCGCGTAGTCCATGTAGAGGGCGTCCTCGCTCTGGGCGCCCTGCTCCATCTGAGCCTGCCTGGAGAACATGGTGACCAGCTGGGTGACCGGATCCGGCTTCACCTCCTCCTCTTCCTCTGCAGTCTTCTTGTTGCGCTCAAAGTCCTCGAACGATTGCTGAAACAACGACAAATGCATATAATCCCAGACGTGCATGTCTGGGAAACGTGTAAAATAACGCTCGAGATGTACCAGGAGAGTTATGGACCACCACTGGAACCTGAAGGTGGCGCTCTAGGTTGTTAATGAGGCACGTGAGTAGCTGTTTTAAACGTGAACAACAGTGAGCATACATGTCTCGCGGCGGGTAGTAATATAAGCCTCCTTAGCGGCAATTCCAAGTGTAATGAGAACCCACAACCAGTCCTAGTATATTCCAAAGGAGCACAGGCTTACAACAAGTCATCGCAGAGCGTGCGCTTACCGTGAGGTCTTCGATGAGAACCTCCTGGCCGGTGTTCTCCTCGTCCAGCCAGACGGTGCTGTAGGTCTGCAGGAACAGGTTCACGGCGCGGTGTCTGCAACACACCAGCACACACACGCTGAGCCAGCGGGGACGCAGCCTCCAGCAAACGGCGGAACATGTAATCCAGAATGGAGAGAATACAAGTGTAGCTGTATTCGGCTTATGCGACAGCCTTGACCAACAATCGGTAAAATACATGGCTGGATCAGACTTAATAGTGAATGCAAGTATACTGTCATTTTGGACTCAGGCAAAAAAAGCATGCGCCAGGTTCATTTTCGGAAAGCTTAAAACACGGCAAAGCATACATCCAAATATGAATGCAGAGAAGGAGGAAGCCAGAGTACACACACCACATGCACGCCCTCTAACATATTATTCAAACTGTCTATCAGTGATCTCCAGAAATCTGGCAACAGACATTTGTTGCTTATTTTGATTGGTCGATAAAACAGAGCCTCAAAAGAAAGGCAGCGCAGAAGTAAATGCGCCAAGCATACATACTCGTTAAAGAGGAGTGCTAAAACTAAAAGAGAAGTGACTATATAATAATAAAATACTCCCTGTTAGTACCTAGCGATAGTGTACAAATGAACACTTCGCAGGCACTTGAGCACAGCCAGCTTCCGCGGAGTGGACATCACCCTCTTCCAGGCGACGTGCTTGCTGCTTTGTACGGCAAGAACCTAGAGATTGGAGAAGCGGTCAGGGCGCTTCACAAAGAACCCGAGAGGCAACACTGCGGGGGAACAGAAGGCCTTACCTTGCAGAGAGAAAGACACGGAAACAACAGGGGCAGGAGTAAAAAGGCAGAATGTAGTAGGTAGAGTTCTGTAGTCAGGATAGGCGGAATCAGAGCAGTTAGTCGCAGAGTCTAGACATGCGGGTTATTGACCAGAACACACTAGATGGGGAGCATACAGTTCCGTGCCGCTCATTTTCTAGAGGCACTTGCTGGTCTTAGAAAAAAACACGAGAAACAAAAGCTGAGACACTGCATGTGTTAAATGTGGCGTTCAAGGCCGGCTGGTGTGACCGTTGGAAACATTCGCGATGAACAGAATCGGAGGTATAAAGCAGTAGACCGAAGGAAAGGTAGCCTACAAACGTCCTCAATATCACTTCTCAGTGAAGCACCGATTTCCAGCGCTCTGTCCACCCGTTCTCGTGGGGAGAGTTTGCGGGGCGTGCGATCTTCCTGCCAAACTGTGGAACGCCAACCAAAACTCTCACGGCAAGACCGGCGGGGCCGGTGGGGCTGAGGGGGCCGGGGAGGAGGTACCTGGTCATCTGGTGCAGCGATGTTTGACGGAAACACTGAATGACGGCCCTCTTTCTCTGCACGCTCAGCACCGAGCGCTGAATTTGCTGCCGACTCAGCTGAGGGTGGTCAATCTGGGAGCAAAGAAGTAACCCCGGTTAACTCCCCGGCGGCCCGCGAACCCGCTGATTTCCAGCTGATCACTGACCCGCTGTACCGACTTAGTAGCGGTCTGAGTTGGGAAAAGCACCAGCAAACGGCACGGGTAGTGGGGGAGCTTTGGCGGTGTGAAATCGAAGCGTTTGCGAGGTCTTAGTGGAATCAGAAAAATCTAGATAAGCTAAGGTCCCGGATTCTCTTACAGCCCATTGCTTACATCAGGGGATGACTAAAAGCGGGCGTTTGTGGTTTTACATCTCTTAAATGGAAAGGTGTGAGTGCGATGAAGTTTCTCACGGGAGGAATCCAGTGACGAATGTCGTTGTGACGCATCCGAGGGCGGGAGGAACAAAGATGCCGTATTAAAGGCAGACTTCTGGTACCTTCTTGGATTATCAATTCGAAGGAGATGACAAAATAATGATTTGGGAATGGAGAGACGAAATTGAAATTGTTGTAAGCTGGTTGGTGAATTTGTTAGCGAGACGTTGTGCTTAGCAGATTTTAGATGTGTATTTATCGCGTGTGGCACAAATATTAGGCTGATAAAATAAACACCATTACATGGTCAGAACCATTTTCCAGTTTGTTTAAGTAACTGTAAACGTTAGCCTTCACAAATCGGCACGCAACAGCCAGTGTCTAACAGCACTTCAGAGTCCACCTCTACTGTTAAGCGTAAGCACGACCATGTAGGCGCTCTGCTCTATTCATACAACATTCATTATTATGGCCACACATGTACAGATCTAAAACACGATGTTCACTCCTGGTAAGCGAAAACAGCATGAGGATATTATAAAAAGCGACTTGGCATCGGTGCGAGGAAATAGGAGGTAGGCTGATAAGGAAAGGAAACACAACAAATCCAGGCACAGATGGCTAGCAAAGGTAGGCTCACTTTCTAGATAAGGTAATCACCATCAGTCGTAAACAGTGAAAGCAAAGCAGACCGCAAACGTGATTACGCTTTGAATCCCTGATAAACCTCGAAAACCTTACTTAAAACCCGTCTCTACCGAAGCATAACCAATGATGTAAGTATCACACAAAATGGTAATAAAGCAAGAAACTACAAATCCACTAACGCAACACATAAACACATAAGGCACAGGTAACAGGGTGTGGCAGGATAAAAGGCCTGGCAACTAAGGTATAGAAACGTAAGGAACGTGGAATGGGGGAGAACGAGATATCATGAACAGATAACAGTGCTCAGGGGCCTCGAAACCAAGGGGGACCTTGAGGGAGAGCCCCTGTCCCAATCTTGAATAGCAGGGATACCGCCAACCTCCACTGTTGGCTGCCCATTATGTTTCCCAAAATTATTTTGAGCACTTAAATCGGCACAAAGCTAAATAAAAGGATGAGCCCGTGTATTATTGAAACTGACTAAGGATTGAGACCAGAGCCAGCTCAAAATTTTCACTGACAGAAAACACCTGGATTTATCGGATATCCAGACACAGGCGCAATACCTTCGGGAGAATTGCGCCGGCAGAGAACTTATAAATCCATCGATAGAAAAATGAAAATAACGCCAAAACGGACGTAAAATGTAGAAAACAATCACCCCATTGAGAGCCCTACAGTTCACCCCCGACGGCGTCTGGGTAAGCCTCACCATGTGAAGTCCGTAGAGAACCTTGGCCATGTCAATAATACGGTGCACGATGTCTTCGGTTGTGACCACCTTCTTCTCCAAGCCCTTGGCTTTGTCAGCCTCCATCACTGCCTTGCGGGCACCACCGCCCAGTTTGCTGGGATGAAAACAGTCGCATTGTTTTAAGTTCTTGGAGACATATCACTGGAATTTTTTCGATACAGTTGTAATCATACAAAATGTATCTAAAAATATAATATGGCGATAGAAACGCGGGTCTGACAAGAACCCTCGAAATCCAGTGCAATGTTTCACATCAGATACTCCTTATTTCAACACCTTACATGAGAACAGTTTTCACGGGAATATGACTCTCCAAAGGCAGCACGTGAGGCCAGCTGTCCCTGTGGCTGTGCCTTCTACGCAGGGATACTAGCTCCCACCTGTAGAGATGGTGCTGCCAGGACTTGGAGTCGGTGGGGTCCAGCTTGTCGGGCGCCGTCAGCTCCGCCTTCGTCGTCTCGATGATCTCGTACTCGGGCTTATTCTGCGGCAGCAAGTCAGCAGAATCGAAACCGTGTGCCTTTGAAAGGAAATCGCGATATTCGAATTGTTTTAACCTATTATGAGACGATGTCAATGACATCAACATAGATAGGAACGCATTCTTAGTGTGACATGCGAAGATTGCAAGGCGAAACAAACAATTTAATATTCCTGCTAACTTTTTATTCAGGATTACAAATCTCAACACCGCTGTAGGCACTGTTCATTTCTGACTCATCCAAAGCCATCACTAGCCGTTGCTTTCCTCCTGGACCCCGACCTCTGCGGCCTCACCTTCAGGTACTTGTCCTTGGCGTGTTGGACCAGCTCCTGCTCCCGCCCCGCGAACAGATTCAGCCCGACGGGCAGCAGGCGCTTCAGACAGGCCACCATCAGACTGGAGGCCACGTCCTTCTCCTTGCCGCCCTTCTTCTTGTCCCCGCGCCGCTTCTTCTTCTGCGGAGGGCAACAGACCAGATGGTAACGAGAGACTGACAAACGGGGGCGGGGAAGTCGACGTCCGATTAAATATATTTGCAATTAATAGTCTCAGGTATAAAACATATAATGAATAATGAGTCGAAGCTAATTGGGACACAATTGGTAATCAATACAATTAGCAAGCAACAGTTTTCGTTTCCCACAATCTCATCTGTTCAAAACAAGCGATCTGTCACGACGTATACATATCATTAAGTACTCTCGATCAGTCTTTGAGTGGACAGAGTTGGCATGTTCAGATCAGTCACTGACACGGCTGCTACTCCTGCTAACTTTTTATTCAGGATTACAAATCTCGAGACCGCTGTAAGCATTGTTCATTTCTGAGACACCACTGAGACACCACTGCGGCGTACCTTTCCGCGTCCCTGCGAGGGCTCGGCGGCGACGGCGGTGGTGCGCCGCGTGGTGGAGGTAGGCATGATCAGCGTCATGTTGTCGATCTCGTTCTGAGAGATGAAGTTCGTCTCCTCCCGCGTGAAGTACTGAAACCGACGTCAACCGGTGAATATCTCGGGGAGCTTGAAGAGAAGCATGCCGAAGTAGACGGTCGAGAACAGACCAGAACAGGAAGACAAGAACACTTGATCGCCAAAGTGAACGATAGCGGGGACACTCACAAGAACAGTTGCACTCACTTTATATAACATGCAAGTTATCTGGGGTCGGGTTCAGTCAACGGGGATGAGGTGGCTTAGTGGATGCACCCTTGTCTTCTAAGCCACCGGTCCGGGTTCTCCCGGCGGAGCCTCTGAATAAGTCGATCTGATCCCCAAATCCCTTCCAACAGGGTGGAGTTGGCGACGCCGTGACCCTGGCGTTGGTGCGTCGTTAAACCTCAACAATTATTATTCGGGTTCAGTCAAAAGATGCAGTTTTACTTCGCCGACCATTATCTTCATTTTTTAAAGTTCTGATATTTTTACAGTCTCCCGAAACCTTCGGCGGAAACAAAGCTAAAACATTTATGCTTATTTATCAAAATTACTTAAACACATCCTGTATTTCAATGACGGCTTAGAGAACACGCCGCCAACGCCTATAAACAGCAGCCCACCTGCGACTTTGGACCAGATCTCGAAGATAACAGCTACGTGGTTGTAGAGGTCTTCAGCTTCGGGCACGCAGTCCTTGAGCCAGTGCGAGCGCTGCAGGTCCACGTACTTGATAAGCAGCGGGTAGAAGGCGTAGATGTCGCGCACCAGCAGGTACCACATCTCCTGCAGCTGCGCCTCCACCTGACCACGGAGAGACTCAGGTCAGGGAATTGGGCGAGATATTATACATCTGATGTTTGGTCACACGCCTCAATCAGAAACATCAAGTCCTATCTCGGGCAGTAGACCGGCTGGTACACTCGCTGGAGCTCTAATCTGGAACAAGGCAGTACTACAAAGTCAGAAACGGTGTAAGGAACCCAAAGGTACCGTATGAAGTAAAATATTCGGAGCCTGAACAGTTATTTATTCTGCTTAATCAACTCTATCAAAACAGTTAACATGAAAGCCTGACAGAAGGTTCCACCTGGCGGTCAATAACGCAAACGGGACCAAACGGTTTCTGACAGAACAAGCCTTCGCAAGTCGCCAGCTCAGACCAAAAGCCGTGCATACAAACAGTCCACAAACCGAGACACTTCCTGTGAAAGGTGCCACACGGCCCCCTCTCCCGCCCCCCCGTGTCTGATGAGGGCGGCTGGCCGGCTGACCTGTGAGGTGTCCTCGGTGGTGCTCTTCAAAAAGCCCCTCAGGTTCTCCTCCTTGTGGTACATCGCCTCCGTGCGGCGTCGAACCTGGCACACAGACAACAACGCTTCAAAGGATTTTGAAAACTACCGCATGGTGTGGGTACCGGGCTATATACCCATGGTATTTTTAAAGGAAAGCTAAACTCATCAGGTAGAGAGTACACAGTTCAGGGATTTGCGACAAACCTGGAGCAATAAACTAGGACAAATGTATTAACTTAGAGTAAGTCTATATTCCTGATTTTATATTTCTACTTGAATTAAGGATGCTCTTTATGTCCACAGTTATAAAGCGTACACTCAAAAATCGAATGACGTCCGCAACCCGTTAATACATTCCGCTCAAACATATCAAAGCCATCATTACACATCTCATGAAGTCGAGTTCGGAACTTTAGGGCCAAATAGGGCAGATGAAACGTCATACCTCGAGAACTGTTATCCTTCAACCAGAAATTACAGCAGGTTCTAAAGACTCATACCCTCTTTGCCTGTGGCAGGTACGTCTCTCATACTCGTACCTACTTCTCCACTTCCCACCTCGTACCTTCTCGGCCAGCGGTAGGTACGGGTCGTACAGCAGGTCCTGGCTGCAGCTGACGATAATCTGCTGGGCGAACCCGGCGATCCGGGTCATCCAGGGCGCCTCCGCCGAGCCGATGTTGGACTTGATGAGGTGCAGGATGTTCTTCAGCAGCTGGTTCATGTGGCCGTCCGTCACTCTGGTGATGCTGTTTCTGGTGATGATGAAACACAAATGTGGGTGCTCAAGTCTAGGAGGGTATGGGAACCAAGCTCAAAATAATCAAGAATAATGTCCAAGCGGCAGAAATCGTTAAATCTTTATCCAAAATACATCAAGGCTTGTTCACTTCTTGAACACGTTGATTTTGTATTTCGTAAAGAAGTTGATTTAGAAACCCGATACATTACTGAGGCTGATCATGGTTAACCCTGCATGGACACTTCAGCTACAAATTTCCCAGATTATTGCACTACAAATCGCCGGTCAGAACTGTGATCCTGTGAGAGGGTTCATTTAGGGTTCACTCCTCTTTTGTTTCTTACCCAGCCTCGCCGGACTCGTTGTCGGGGCCCTGCGACCACCAGAAGGGCAGGTAGGAGCACAGCATGGGCAGCAGAGAGTCCACAATGTGACGCGCCTCGTCGTACTTGCCACCGCTGTCTGAGAACTTCTCCACCATCTTCAGGATCTCGTCCAGAACCGGTACGGCCGCCTCCAGGCGCGCCATCACCTCTGCAGGAAGAGTCGCGCGGAGTCACGGTCACAACTACAGTCACATCAGCGCCCTAGCAAAATAGAACATGACTAACACACGAGGGGCACACATTGGAATAAAGCTCTGAATCTGAACGTGCTGCGCGTTAACCAGGAAGCTTTTTTCTGAAAGGGCAAGCGAGAGAGATTATATATATATATATATATATATATATATATATATATATATATATATATATATATATATATATATATATATATATATATATATATATATATATATATATATACAACTCTACTGTAGTTTAAAACAACAGTTCATTTGTAACAAGCTACTGATGAGTGCGAACCTTGTGCTTCCAGTGAGCGCTCCTGGAGTCTCCCGTGGATGGAGTACTGGTTGTACTGGTTGAGGTCGGGCTCCAGGAAGGCCACCGGGAAGCAGGCGGCGAAGGCGCCGAGGCAGGTGCCCAGCGCTGGCCGGTGCCGGTCCAGCTCTGCCTTGATAAACTTCCTGCCGGGTCGAGCGAACCATGCGATCACGCGGACGCTTCATTTCTTGACTTCAGAGACACAAAGTTCAACCACATCGACAAAGGGAAACCTTTTTAATTTAGTGTGCACTGGAAACCTCTGGGATGTAAATTGTCACATGGCCTCCACATTCAGTTATCTCAAAGTTTTCATAATAACATCGACTTTGCACATCCACGATAAAAATAGCATACATGAAATCGACAAGCATACGCAGAGTTAAGCCGCTAGCCAGTACAATTTTCACTCACTGTCCGTTATTATCAGCAAATGAAACTGAGCCCGGAAACTGCTAGTAAAACACTCTCTTTGCTCTCAATATCAACGCTAGTTTCATTCACGTGGTATCAAATCAACGTGTGATTGGGTGTGCCACGGATTAGGTATCCTAATGGGTCACCGAAGCTCTGGCACGGTAATTTGTCAGATATTTCGGATAGCTTCTGGTCAGCTGTACACACGAGTACTTCGTGACATACGAATCCAGACAGCCTCTCGAACCGCGTGTCGCGGTAACCGACCCTACGGGCATGTACACAGAGACCCATCCGGGGCGCGGATTCAACGCAATTTCGGGTTGGGACTTGGCTTCCCATTTTTGTCGATTTACTCATAATTCTCGGACACCGATTTTATTTGAATTGACAATCATGATGCATATACAGATTGGGCTGGATTGGTCTGGGGATGCTTCAAATATGGACTGATGGACTGATTGGATACCGGTTTTCTTGGCCGTGATGAGCTCTAGCCCGTGACTTACCTCTGATTGGACAGGTTCGGGTCGGTGCCCAGCTGGTACAGGCCGTGGAACAGCTTATAGCAGGCCACCTGGATCTCATCCACTGCCAAATAAACGAAACGAGTTATATAGAAGTTGCGTCGATATTACCGGACATGTTATTGGTGGAATGCCTCTAAATAATATTTACCTCCATTACAATAAGCATATATTTGCGCTAATTTATTTTTATTTTATTTTATTTATTCAAGTAAATCGCCAACAGAAAATTATCCATTAACAGGCGAAGTCGATGTAAGTAAAAGGAAAACTATGTACACAGATGAGAGACACACATGTAAAAAGCGGTAAAAACAACAAAATGTGAGTGATGAGAAAGATGCAGCTGATGATAAAACCGATGGTAAAAGTGACGGTAATAGAAATTAAACAGTGCGAATATATGCAAGAACATGTTTCCTAAAATCTATAAAAGAGTCGTTGAAAAATCTGCATTTCCCCGCCGCAGAAATGCATTTAACTCCCTCGGTATACGCTGAGGGAAGCCGTTATTGACGGTGCTGACACGACCGCGGCGCTCAGCGAAAAGAAGCAGCGTGCGAGTTGATCGGGATGGCACATGCAATGGGAATTTTTCAAGCAACTCTGATGACCTAATTTTGTTCGAAAATAGACCTTTAAGAAAGAGCAAGTCGTGTTGCAATCTACGAGAAGAAAGCGAAATGACGCCGAAGTGGTTAAGAAGAGATTCGTAACAAAGGGAAACGCAATGTGTGGTAACATGATGATTTAGCCAGATGAGAAATTTGTGCTGTACCCGATCAACCCGCACCGTGTGGGAATTGGCAGCACCTGACCAGATAACGCTGTTGTATTCTAACAAAGACCTAATGTTGGCGTAGTATGCCGTCAGAAGAGATTTTTGGTTGAATTTAGTCCTTTTGAATTTGTCTGAAATGTTCGAATCAAAGGCCTAGTGCACGGTTTGCCCTACTAATTATGCTAGAAATGTTAGCCGAGAAAGTGAGTTTGGTGTCTAAAATTGTGCCTAGATCACGAATTTGGTTAACAGCTTCAAGAACAGCGTTATCGATATGGTATTGTATCTGAACAGGTGCGCGTCTGAGGGTCATAGTGAACGATTTGCATTTGATGGGATTTAGAATAAGACCCCACCTAACGGACCACCTCTGCAAACGATCTAGGTCGTGTTGCAGCAGCAGCCCGTCAGCCGGGGACGTAATTTTACGGTAAATTTTGACATCATCGGCATACATTAAACAGGATGACTCAATTTCCAACGGAAGGTCGTTTATGAACAGAGAGAAAATCAAAGGAGCGACCAAACAACCCTCCGGAACACCTGAAGTAACTGGCATCCAGTCCGATGCTTTTCCGTTAACGATGACCCGCTGACGCCTATCGGAGAGATATGAGACGAACCAGTGAAGAGCAGAAGCCTGCAAATGATAGGAATTTTTCAATTTATGAATGATTAGTTTATGGTTCACACTTTGAAAGGCGGCCGAATAGTCAGTGTATATGGCATCCGTCTGGTGCCCGTCCGATATGGCCTCCCACGCCGAGCTGAGGTATGTGGCAAGGTTGCTAGAGCACGACCGACCCGGAATGAACCCATGCTGTTCCTGGCACAGCACCGGCGCAACGTGGTGGTACAGCTGGCTGTACACAATTCTTTCCAGTATTTTTTGAGAAGAGGGGCAAAAGAGATACGGATCGGTAGTTACCCGGGTCCTTTTTGTCACCTTTCTTGAAAATAGGAACAATGTTGGCCAGTTTCCACCGTGTAGGGAAGATGCCGCTCTGCAGAGAGAGTTTACAAATTTTGGTGAGGGGCACAGCTAGCTCGTCGGCACACTCCAAAATAATCCTCGCACTGATATTATCGGTGCCACATGCCTTATTTGGACTCAGGGATTTTACCGCTATTCGGACTGCTTCCTCGGTTACGGTGAATCTAAACAATGGTTCCAAAGGGTACTCAGGTGCCGGAGGATAACAGTTAACGGTGGAATTACTGAATTTTCTAGCAAAAGTCGTGTTCAGAAGAGCTGCTTTTCTACATCGTCGGAGGTGAGCGTTTGGTCAGGTCTGCGCATAATATTAGAGACGCTAGACTTTTTGCCGACACATCTGATAAAAGACCAGTACCTCTTGGGGTTGGTCTTCATGTCGTCGGCCAGCTTACAAAGGTGCTGAGAATATTTGAGGGAGACTAGAGATTTGAAGCTGTTTCGCTTTTCGGAGAAGTCGGCCGTGCTCTGCTCGCTCGGGTTTCGGCGCAGACGCCGGAAAGCTGCCTCCTTAAGCCTGAGAGCCGCGCGCACAGCACCGTCAAACCACTAATAATTATTTTTCGTAGCTCCACGACATATATGATAGCTAAAAGCTAAGTTTCTTGTTCTATGCAACAAATATCACCATCAACTCCCGTGAGCACAGCCGTAACGCGCGGATCCCTCCTCTCCGCCGTCCGGCCGTGTCAGACTCGGGACTTTACGATACACCATATACGAAAGTCAGACAGAGTCGCCAATTCTAACCCTGTTGAAGGAGCGTCGCCAATTCTCCCCTGTTGGAGGGGTATACCTGGGACCAGGAAGCCCTTGCTCACTATTCCTGTCCCGGGGTTTGAGCCCGGGTCAGCAGGATGAAATTTCAACGCGCTCCCACTTAGCACAACCTTTTTGAGAATCCCTTCCCGGGATTCGAACCCGGTTAATCAGCGTGTAAACCCATCACGCTCCCTCTGCGCCACGGCATCTGCGGCCGCCCCGCCCGACCAGTACACCCTCACTCACGGAGCAGGTCACTGCCGTACTCGCAGACCACCAGGTGGTCGAAGAAGGCGGTCAGCACCGGGAACAGCACCAGCTGTACGTAGTTGAGGCAGGAGGAGGTCTTCAGGTGCGTACCGCGGATGTAGCTGTACTTCTCCTGATGGGCACAGACGTCACCGGAGTATTCAGCGAGTATTCAGCGAGTATTCAGCCAGGTCGCATTCAGCGCAGGGATGCTTTACGATAGGCGGGTGTGTTGGGGCAATAATTTACGAGACAAAGAGCTGAATTTGGCGGCGTGAATTAGTCACCACATATATACTAAACGTTAACGAATTATTTGAAAGGTACCAGAGATTCGAGGAATGAGGCTGAGAGCTAGATTGAAGAATAATGGTGAGAAAACGTGTCAGATATCAGGTTGAAGTCAATTTTTAAAGGCGATCCATGAGAAGTACATTGGAGAAGCAGACACTTGCAGATAATGCAGAGTTAAGTGGATAATAGCCATATAAGTTGCAACAAAAACACAGCAATACACAAGCTAAATAAGACGGTCTAAGCCTATTATTGCACAAAGCACTGCATGTGTTAAAGCGTGGCTGGATCAATGCTGCTGTCCAAGCTACAATAATTGCAGATTGTGCGCAAAAGTTCATACTGACCACAGTCAAGAACCACATCTATTGGCAGTGGCGGGAAAGCGTTTTCCAATCACACCGAAGACTGTTAGCACTTAGGACGGATATGGGGACGGGGAAATCGGCGTTAGAAAAGCAGAATATAGGGTGTACTGGTACATACAAGCAGACAGGGAAAATTGTGAGAGGGTGAGGAAGACCAAACCCGACAGGGACTGGGGCCATTCACACAGTACTGACGGCGAAACGCTACCTGTATCACTCCGCCACGCTCCCTAACGTTTATGTTGAGGAGGCCCCACTTCACCAGACACTGGTACCACCAGACACACCAGTTTCAGCACAACAACGAGTGTCGTGACACACGCTTACAGCGACACTCAACAACAGCGTGTCTGTTAGTGGAAATCCGTCAATCAGAGGAGCTTTAACGCATGACTGAAGTCGAGGGATGAGAGAGGGAGGGATCAAAATAAGTTGGAAAATAGTGGAGTGAGATGAAAATGGGCAGTTTTCAAGGCCGTTAGGCATGTGGGTTTCGAGCACATCCATGCTCAGCGTAAAAATAACAATCGAAAAGGCAGCTGTGTACAGCAGAAAATTGTTGACTACGCTCTGAAGTTAGCTAGTTAGAGATTTAAAGCTCCAGCGTCGTTATTACGTGACGTCACTATAGATACCGTGGTTTTCTGCAAGAACCCGGACACCTAAAACAGTGGCAGGAGTCTGAGAACACAATTTGAGAGCCGGCTACTCCGCATACAAAACAATGGTCAATTCAAAACAACAATTCAGGGTACTTTGTTTGAGCTTGTAATCTAATGCAACATTACAAACAACAATCAACAGGAAAACAAAGTAAGCAGTCTACCGAAGGACTGCTTATTTTTATGACGATCATTATAAATAAGAAAAACGACCAAGAATTCGAATAACATATCAAGACAATACTTCTTGATCTGGGAGCCCTTTAAGTTTTGGGCCTCAATCTTGTCACAATTATTTGTCAAATACCAAAGCCTGGCGACACTGATTGTCAGCGCCGTTGAACAGCAGAACCCTGACAGCATGCTGGTTGAACAATCACGCAACTCTTAGTGATTCTCTCCTGACATAGCCTCTCACCTACGTGATACATTCACCAGATATTCCCCAGCCTACAGGATGCATACTCGCACGGTAATAGAGGTAGCACAATGCGTGCACAGCCATCTCTAACCAATTTTTACACCTCTAACCAGCTTTAACCGTTCTAACACCAAGAAAAGCGCCGGAGGAACTGACCTCCTGAAGGTGCTGCACGGTGGTGCCCACGTCTTCAGCTGCGTGGTTGAAGAAGGTCAGCATCGAGGTGCGAACAAACTCGGGACACTGTTTTGCCAGCGATCTGTCGTAAAGAGATGAGTTAGCACTCAAGAAAACACCGCAGGCTTTATTCATGATGAATTTGTGAAAACGTGGTCGGGTAATGTTAAGTGATATGAGAAAAACGAGACGAGCCATACCGGATACAGATGTTTTGCAGTCTCCTTACCACGTTAGTAAGAGAACAGGACTTGTCTACGAACTAAGCCAACGTTACGGTTCAGTTCCTAGCCGCCATAAAATCCTGGTCAAAATACTGCACAGAGCCAGAGCTTTCCCAGAATGTCTTGTCTAGCGTCTCCAGGCTAAACCAGAACAATAAGGCAGCAGCCGACACATCCCACAAGGCCGGGTCCGAACGCATCTCTGGAGTCCGAGGCGGACTCGCACCTGGCGTCGACAGCGCGAACTAGAACGGTGAGGCACCGCACGGCCAGGCGAGTGTCGCTGCTGAAGGACGACATCTTCATCCTCAGCAAGTGCGCCAGCTTGCAGAACACGCTGCCGAAGCGGGCGAACGGCACGGGTCACTTCGCTGAACATACTGTGATACATCGATATAGAAATATGACGGTATGTTTTAAAAAATTTCACTGTTCAAATATATTAGCAGAATGTGAAAAACGGTGATTATGTTCTAGGACCTGTTGAAATGCGGCATGTTGCAAAATTTCCTCGCATAAATCGCAGATTTACAGAATTATCAGTTCATGGAGTATAAGAAAATGTCCACCACTCATGACTATTTATAGTCGACATTGAAGACAATTAATATTACCAAGTTTGTCATGAATAATGACCATAAACATCATACAGACTCTTGAACGCTCAAACTTTCTGACCTCTTAAACACACGACTTTAGTAAGTCAGCATTTATATCATCAATCGCTGTAGGATCTCGCTTTTAACCATGCACACACCACGGACTCGACTCTGAGTGAGCCACAATCTGTGGGTTTTAAAAACCTCAACCCCTGAGCTACATCTACGATCGGTATACGACGACCATAGCAACTATCAACACTGTCTCCATCCAGTTCGGACTCACTTGGCGACCATCTCCTTCTCCTTGAGCGAGGCGGCGCCCACCATGTTGGTGGCAGTGGGGACGGCGATGAAGTAGCCCCGGTTGGTGCTGAAGTACTTCTCCATCAGGGGCAGCACCACCTGTGACACCAGCAGACCTCCAGTCAAAGGGCACGTGCACTACATACATCTAAATCAAAGTTGATTACGATTTTGGCCAGGCAATGCTGTAATACGGTGTCCTGACCGAAACGCACGCACTTGCACCGATCTGCCGCAGCGACCCACGTTTTTTGGTTAGGAACCCCAAACATATTGCTTCAACGCGTCGCATGACGTTGCAACGCATTGCAGCAAAAATTGACCACAGCCCAAATTTTTACGCTAACGGCCTGCGTTGGTCCATGTCCAGGTAATTTGTTTTGTTACAATAAAATGTAACATAGGTTTTAAATAATATTCCAAACTGTAATTCAAATTGAAAAATCTATGGGATTTCTCTTGACCGTCCTTTTAAATAGTTCTAGCCGCCAGCGGATTTTAGGTTGTTGATAAACAACAGCAAGTCGCAACATGAGCTGACATATTTCTGCCATGGGTCAACTTTTCCTCTGCCGGTCAAAACCCCTGGAGATGTGTCAATGGCCGCTCTGCAACTGCTGCCGACCGTCGGAAACGTCCCTGACGTATTTAGTTAGGACACCGCATAAGAACAGAAACAATCTAGAGCGCGATATATTCCACGGATTATCGCAAAATGTTCAGACGGATACTGGTCGCAACATGATTTACTTGCGGATGATAGTAATATCATACAAAGTCTTCATGTTCCAAATGGCCGTATGACCCTGGCAGTTGGTGTGTCGTTACACCCAAATACTCCAAATGGGATCGTCTAACCACAGCAAGAAGCCTAACGGTCTTATAAAGGATATTATACCGGAAACAACCGACAGAACGTGTGCCCTTTGACACTCCGCAGCAGCACCGCCACCATCACCTTGAAGAAGAACTTGACGTCCCTGGAGGCCTTGCGGAAGCTGACCCGGTGTCCCAGGTTCTGACTGGGCACCAGCAGCTTCATGTTGAGCGCGGCGCTGCCCAGGTACTGCTGCAGCTTCTCCAGCAGGCTGTAGGCGAAGCGGCGCTCGGTGGCCGCCGCCGCCGCCTTCTCCTGGCTCTCGCTGTCCGAGCGGGAGGTGCGGGCCCTGCCGCACACAGACGCATATCTCGCAACAGGCCCTACGAGGAAGGACCATCGTAACAGGCCCCCCGAGCGAGCGGATAGCATCGCAACAGTCACTCCGAGGAGCATATCATAGAAATACGCGATTGAACCGAGGACAAAAATGATCATTACAGCGCGTGAATTGTAGCATTTAAATGTCATTTCAGGTGTTGTGATCACCATTTAAACTAGGCTCTCACTCAACGTATGAGGCTAAGTCAAACATCACAGCCCTCAAGGGGGACATAATCATTGGCAGAAAATGTCGCAACGCTGCAGGGGTTTGCCTGTCAACACAAATAGCACATCTCGGGGACATTCTGTACCTTGGTACATGACCAGCTTCAGTATGCTCTATTTAGGTACCCAGCACAGGAACAGACTTATTGACTCCTGTAACCGTGAGTCTGGCTTTGGGAGTCAATCAGTCTATTTCCGCGGCCGCTACATAAATATAGCACACTGAAGCTGCTAATGCGTCCGGGATAATTAGCACGCCATATTGCACGACTGCGCCAGCCGTTAGTAAGGCAGCACTGCCGACCTCTGGAGCTTGTAGCCCTGGAACTGCAGGTACTTCAGCAGCTCCTGACAGCGCTCCCGATCTTTGCGCTTCTCTTTATCGGTCAGCAGGTCATAGGGAACCATCTGTGGGTGTACTGCTGCGCCTGGGAGAAGGGGATGGGTATTTCAGCAGCGAAATAAGCTCGACAAGTTTACCGAAAAAAATCAAATAAAAAATTGAAAAGTACGCACATATTTCAATATCACGTATCGACGATGTGTATGGCTTCGCAATTATTACGCCACCACGATGATTTTCCGGTAGATAATGGTAAAACATCAAATTAGCGGACTCATGCAAATAATACAAGCACAGCATTGTTCTAAATATCCGCTATTTAATGCGAAAACCGTACCAGCTACCTCCACAAATGAAGGGAAAAAGCGCACGTAGCGCTAATACGACCTACTCCGTTTATTTATTTTTTATTTCGACAGCCTACAAGACACACACGGGCATCCCCACCCACTGCACTGCGAACTAACCACAGGCCGCCAGCTCCAGTTTGGTCTTCTTGGCCCAGATATCGTGGGCGTTCTCGGCCAGCCTCTCGGCCATGTTCTGCATCTCCCGGCTGAGGGTGAGGTTCGTCATGTCCACCGGCTGCGGGTTGTAGTTCATGACGCTGGCCCCGCCGGACTCCGGAGAGCTGGGCTGTGGCAGCGGGGGTGTCATCACCATGGAACATGAGGTACACGACTAGGTACATACGTTCCGACTTAGAGGTTTATCATTTTCGGGGGTCCTGTTCTTCATGAGAAAGGTTGACATCGATTTGAAGGTGATGGAAATCGCGCTCCTTACTCAGCGCCACCCTCAGAAAATATACATCGAGGATATTCGATGCAGCAAGGAGTCTAAGAATTGCACTAATGGGTCATGTACGCTATTAGGAAACCGACCAATCATACTCCGGTAACGGAGCGATGTTGAATGCTGATTGTTCCATTTTCTTTACATAAATGCCAATCCCGATGAAAAATTAAAATGCGTGCGTCGAATCACGCATTGACATTGATGCCAATTTGACCAAGCACTGATTTACCGAGCTGGTATCGAACAAACCATGTGACAAAGCGATGCTAATGGGCAGACTTGAACAAAACATCCCCCTTCTCCCAATAGGCAGCCGTTCATTCCTGTCACTAGAGTGAAGGGCCGCCAGCCTCTCGGCCTCTCACCACGTCCTGTCGAGAGACGCTGCGGCGGATGGAGCCCTTGGGGCTGAGCGTGTCGGCCTCTCCGTACTCCACCGTCCAGCCCAGCGCCAACATCGCCGTCAGAGCCTGTCGCACCGGGTCCCGGTACCGCTCCCGCTCCTGGAACACGGGTACACGACTGTTAGTACCGCTCCTGGGACACGGGTACATGAGTGTAAGTACCGCTCCCGAGCACGGGTACATGACGGTCAGTACCGCTCCTGGAACATGGGTACATGCCTGATATTACAGCTCGTGTACCCGAACACGGGTACACGGCTGTTAGTACCGCTCCTGGGACACGGGTACATGAGTGTAAGTACCGCTCCCGAGCACGGGTATATGACTGTCAGTAACACTCCTGGAACACGGGTACATGAATGTTAGAACTGCTCTTGGAACACGGGTACATGACGGTCAGTACCGCTCCTGGAACATGGTTTCCAGGCTGTTATTACAGCTCCTGGCACACGGGTACAGGGCTGTTATTACCACTCCTGGAGCACGGTTTCCAGGCTATTAGTACAGCTCCTGGAACACGGGTACATGCCTGCCAGTACCGCTCCTGGAACACGGGTCCATGCCTGTCAGTACCACTCCTGGAACACGGGTCCATGCCTGTCAGTACCACTCCTGGAACACGGGTACAGGCCTGTCAGTACCGCTCCTGGGGCTGGGCACGGGTAAATGGCTGCTAGTACAGCTCCTGGAACACGGGTACATGCCTGTCAGTACCGCTCCTGGAACACGGGTACAGGCCTGTTAGTACCGCTCCTGGAACACGGGTACAGGCCTGTCAGTACCGCTCCAGGAACACACTCCCTGACAGGTTTTAGCACTTTCCAGCCGAGTGCGAAATCAGAAAATCAAATAGGAATCCACATATTGAATACTACCTAACTCCGTATTTCAGTTGAATATGTGATATTTAGGACATGAAAAATAGATATACAGCAGCATCATCTGGTAATAGCAGCTTCTAGCTAACACGTTACACTCATTCGCTCACATATTCGGAGAGCATGTTGGGAGGTTTGAGGCGGGGGTGCGACTTCTCCTCCCTGCTGTACTCCTCGCCGTAGCCCCAGCCGTTCTCGAACTTGCGCGACGCCCAGGCGTCGTGGTAGTGGTCGCTGAACTTCTGAATCACGTCCACCATCTCCTTGTTCAGGCTCACGCTGCACGGCCGAATGGCATCATGAGGCCGCATGAAACCTCAATTTTTACATACGCATGAGATATTTTTGAGTTATGAGTCATGAGTTTTTGCATACATACGATAAACATGAATGGGTTATTTTAAACGGGTCGTGTTCATTACTGATATGCTTTTTATTTTCGATCTGACGTCTCTTAAAGGTCCAACAGCTTTATTGAACGGGGTAAGCCACACAGTTCATTTATTTTCCATTTACTTCTCTACGTTTTTCTCCGACTTAACCAACTGAACCAGGTTCCAGTAACAGACACAACCAACATAAAAACAGGCGCCCACTGATGAGCGACTACACTCACATATACGTTACTTAAAGCGTAAAACGAGTTATGGAGAGTAAATCGTAAAAGCGTCTGGTCATGAAACAAAACAAGGACCCACTTCCACGCTTGCTTCCCGGTGGATATTCTCGTGTCAAGTGCCTACCAGGCATGCCTCAGTACCAGTGACGGATACAAGGGGGAGGGAGGACTAAGAGGCTCAAGCCCCCCTAAATGAAGTCCTGGATCCGCCACTGCTCAGGGCCGTATCCAACAGCCTCACCTGCTAGTGTCCACAGGCTGTGGGATGTACTTGGCGTCAGTGCGCGTGCTCTGACGAAACAGCTCGTCTTCGTAGCCGGTAGTGAGCGAGTAGTCGGGCGGCAGGGCGCACCCGATCGCCGTCAGACACGGCAGCGCGTTCCCGAACAGATCCGGATCGTACTCCTGCCGGAACGCACCGGGATCGGCCTCAGAGGGTCCGGAACAGTCCACAGAGCAAGTACTCAGCTATCGCGGCAGATATGTGGGGGATGCTGGCGGTAGGGTGGAATCATCCATGGAAAACCGGCAATCAGAATCCAATGAATCGGCATTATAATGAGACAGAGTTGTGGTTGTGTCTCGGATAATGCTAACTAATCACGTTGGTTGTAAGACTGTAGCTCGTAATTACCCCATCCGACACAAAATTGTCTTACCACGGCCACAAACATAGACAAACATCTTACCAATGCAGGGCGAGCCAACACGAGGCGGTGCTAAAAATACAGACACATGGACAGCGCAGCGTACCATTTTGGCGAGAGAGTCGAAGATGTTTGAGAAGAGGATCATGGTGAGTCTCTTCTCCTCTTCGCTGGCGCAGCCGTAGGAGCCCTGGCCGTTGGGGGAGCCGTAGTAGCGGCCACAGCGGTCGTAGTGCAGCGTCAGCAGCTGGGGAGCAGGCGGCGCAGTCAGCTGCTGCGAGGAGGGGTAGCAGTCGCGCTCCAGGGGGGATGGGGGAGCAGAACTACTAGAACTGCTACTGAGGGATGCAGCAGAAAATTAGCCAGCCCCTGAGGGCACGGAGCAGGAGGTAAAAACAGAAACTCGGAAACATAGGTATGAAAGAGCTTCTCACCATTTTAACGATTGACATTTTTAATAATTTTTCTCCTCAATGTTATACAAACTTTATATATACTATATTGTTCTCGTTCAAGAATTTCGTCATAGCCGCATAGCAATTAACGATATGAAGCATACCAATATGTGACATTAACAGCCCCCTGCACGGTGCACTGTTTCACAGCTCTGTAACTAGCGCACACCACAGTCTCCCGGCACGTGGCCCGCTGCCCCCTGAGGGCACACTGACCCGGAGGGCCACTGTGGTGTACTCGGTGATGTTGGAGACGTCCACCGTCAGCTTCCGCAGCAGCTTCAACATCATGCCCGGGTGCAGCTCCCTGCGGCGTCCAGACCGCGGTTAGAGGCCCCAACAACTTTCCAGCCAGAAGTAAACAGATTCATACTCATTGACCGGAAAAAGAAAGGGAAAAAGGGAAAGCACACACAAGTCCCAAATGGGAATGAACCAATCAATATATTTACGTTATAATTCAGCAATGCGCAAAACGCACATAAACACAAAAGTACTCACATCATCCTCCGCAAAGCAAATATAAATGCTTGATAGGAAGCAGCCCCGATTGCAACAATGTATCGAGCCCTAATGACCGACACCCCTGCAGGAAATGTGTACGTGCATGAGAAATAAGCTAACGTAAAAGCGGCCGACTACCTATCGTATCACAGTCACGGATCTAGGCAATTAGTTTGCGGGGGAGGGGGCAATTGGATCCAAAATCGTGAAAAGCATAGTGGTTTTGAAGAAAATGGGTCTCAATCCGGGAATTTGGGGAAAACACACTTTCCCTATTCCCCTCCCCCACCCCCACACGGATCCGCCCCTGTTGTATCGTACCTGGTGAGCGTAACCAAGAAGTCGGAGACGGCCTCCCGCTGTCCCTTGGTGAGGATCTTGTTCTTGCTGAGCCGGTAGATGGTGTGCAGGGTGGCGTCCAGCAGGCTGCTGTAGTTGTCGGCGTCGGCGTAGAAGCGGGAGTGCTTGATCAGCAGCGGCAGGATGGAGTTGCCGATGTAGCGGTTCAGAGCCAGACCCATATCCGACTCGCCGCCATCGCTCTGTGGAAGGCACAGCAGCGGTGCTCAATTAAAAACACCAATTATTTAGGTTAAAGGTACAGCAATTGCTCAGGTTGTGGTAGTCGTAGTAGAAGAATAAATTGGTATTAACAATACAATTTTCAACAAGAGAAAACAGTCGATTGGCGCACAAGCGGATTGGCGCAATAGCTCACGGATTAAACTAAATGGCTTCTCCAAGTACATTCAGTCGACAAAAGTAAACAAATACTCGGCGATTAAAACAAACAAACGAACAAATACATGTAAACAATTGGCAAATTAACAAACAAGTCGTACTGGGTCACAAACTCCCATTCCTTTCGAAAGGATTCCCGAAATCAGACTCGACTTATTCACGAATACCACAGGGTCTTGAACACTGGGACTGTGACAAGGCACACGCTCGCTCAATGGACCACGCATCCCGGAATGCAATCCGAAATCAACCCGACGTCTGCGAGGTGTTGGAAGCCTCAGAGCAGAACAGACTCAGAATAAAGGTGATGAAGTACTATCAGCTAATACAGTAAACTTGATCCGCAAAGAAGGGGAAATTCGTCCATAGTGGCCAGGTTTGATAGCGGCTGATATAATGAAAAACGCATTTCAATGCATCTAAAACGATGAAAGTAATGCTTGTGGCATGATTAAAAGGGAATCTTCCAAAAACCTGCCAACAGGATAGAGTTGGCACCGCCGAGTAACTTTGAAAATTGATGCATCATTAAACGCCCGCAACTATCATGAAAAGAAAATCCTCTTCATTATTACCAAGAGAACGGATAAATTCAAAATACGGACATCAAGGTGCTGATATATCATTGATATTAAAGTTAACCCTTACATTTTTGGCAGAAATATTCTGTCACCTGCCCCATGAGCGTGTGCTGTCTGAATGGCAATCACCTTGTCGAGGACGGTGGCGGCGCGCAGGTCGGGCAGGAAGGCGAACTCCAGCAGCCTGAAGAAGAGCTCGCGGTCCTCGATGCCGTACACCCGCTCCAAGAACAACACCACCGACTGCTTGTGGGTGGGCATCAGGCCTGGGGGCACGTGGTGTGTTACCAGGAAGGCTCTCACGCACCACAGAGACACGGAAGAATCATGGCGGAGGTGTAGGACAATCCACTGGCCACGTCTGGCTTACATGGGAATTTATTCATGGTAGCCTAGATTTTACAGACCACATCAAGTTTGTCGGTCATGCCACAGCTTTTGTTCTGGATGAGAGGCCAAGATAATAATTTTTCGCATCTTAAACATCTTAGAAAAATCAAAAGAAGTATAGAAGTGCTTAAATTCTAACGCCTGATGCTCTAACAGAGCAAACAATAATCACTGCATTACATACGCGTAAACAATACGTCACAGCCTTAGTAAAAGGGCAGAGGCAGTGACCGATCCGCGGGGCAAGTCACTGTTCGACGTGACCCCACTGACCTGGCACGAGCCATTCCCACTGACCTGTAGCTGGCCTGAGGCGTCCCTACTGACTATGCCCGAGGCGTCCCCACTAACCTGCGGGCATGTCGCTGCTGGAGGCATCCTCCGCCTCAGAATCCCGCAGGGTGAACGGCAGACTGAGTACCCCCTCTAGGTCCGAGAGCGGCACTAGGGACCGCAGGATGGCGCGCGCGCAGAGACTCATTCTTGCCCTGGGAAGGGGCTATGGGCGTCAGAGCCTGGGTGTGCATCGCGAAAACCTTAAGGAGTGACCGTACCGACATAGAACAAACAAGCTTAGTTCACTTTGGTTACAAATGCTTAACCTTCGGGGATTTTCAAACTGAATGGTAGAACTCGTCTGTTCACAATGCTAATTGAACGTGCACATACAAGGGAATAAGCAGACACATGCCAGTTTAGCGGTGTGGATTTGACGTGTTCACCTGTTCCAGGAGGTTCTCCTCCGGTGAGGAGCGGCCCATCACATCCACCAGGGTGCAGTAGAAGTTGAGGATGGCCGCCCCAGTGTTGATGTAGTCCTCGTCGTCGTCGCTCAGCGGCTTGGGGTGGTTGGCGAACTGTCCCACGTCAGCCTCCACTCCTTCGCTGTTCTGTGCGTCGATCCGCTCTGCCATCTGTCGACAATGAAGGGAACTAGAGTTTGTGTTCGATGGTTGTGGGAGACCACGCGCAGAGGCAGCGGGGCTACTACACACGATGAGGCGCAAATTTTTACTCAAGGCAACAAACTCAATTCATAATCAAAAGGCCAAAACAATTTCTAATAACACCTGGAATTTTCCAACGAAAAATTTGCAAGAGGGTTTTTGCTCAACCTGCCACTACCTCTGGATCCAGAAGAGATCCCCAGCTTTGGCATGCAAGCACATTTGCCTTGGTCGTTTAACACGCGCTCTGGAGGGGCCATCCAGGCCCACCATACCAATTTTTCCGTGGTGGCCGGATAGCTACTTGTCACCGAAAGAAAGCGATACTGAGCTACATTTAGCATAATTTAATGGCGCGTCGATTGTTGCATAAATTTTGCGAATCGGCCAAAAAAGTTTACACTTACAGGCTTTCAAAGCCAGACTACATTTTGAAATCACCACAATCGCAGGGCCGGATCAGTTCGCTAGTTATTGTTTATTGAGCATAACCAGCAACAGGTTGACAAGCAATTATAGCTGAAGTCGAAAACATAAAACATCAAAAGGATAAACATCATTCAAAATTGGTCAAAATATGTTACCACAAATGCCTCTAAATCAAAGCTACAGCTGTGGTAGTTACAATGACGGAAACATTCGAAACGTTCCAGAAGATTGGCATCTGCCCGGCTGGTTATCAAATCCGTATCTGTAATTCCACCGTGACTGATCTGAGCGTCTACCGACAGACGCCTCTCGAGATGACCATATGTTCAGGCGCTGACCTTGTTGGCCTGGTTGATGGCGTTGAGGAGGCCCTCACCCTCTCCCCGCAAGGCAGGGCCCAGACACTCTGGACGTCGGATCAGCAGGCGGATCACCAGGTTGGCGTTCTCCTCCACACTCTCACCTGACGGTCCGCGTCAGGTTGAGGGATTCACGTATGCCAGTATGTTGCATAAAAAGAGTCACAGGCCTAGGTTCCACGACCAAATCGTGATCCGTATCCGACTGCCAATCCACTCCATCAAAGGCTATTTTCCCAGCACTATAGCTCGATCCGTGCTAAAGTCCTGGCGAAATAGACCTTCAAGGAGTCAAGAATTACATTCCATTATCCTGATCGGCGGTCCCATCCGGATCGTATTTTACCCATGGAGGCTAAGTCTTAGATGACAGTTTGATGTTTTCAAAAATGAGGGTGATAAATGATTCAGTTCTAGCTTTGAAAAAATACGCTTTCCGACTCGTCCAGAAAGTGGATCTGTATACGCTTTTGGTTTTTGCTTGCATATACAGACGTTCGTCGGCCGAAAGATGGCGACTAAAGCTAGAGAACTTATTTAGCTTTGGTCGAATTATCCATGTCAAAGCAAGACAAGAAAAACATTAATGGTACGTAAAAGTATACCCAGATTTGTTATGGTATGACCCATAATCAGGAACCACAGATGTACCAACAAAATTTGAAGGAGTTTATTTTGATGGATCGAGGGACGGCATCACCTCCGACCCAGACGCAGAAGCGGAGGAAGTCGAGGTAGCGCTCTCCCTCCACCGGGTCCCAGCCGAGGTCGGGGTAGCCCTTGGCTACCAGCTCGGTGTTGGACTGCAGGCCGCAGCGGGACAGGTAGACGGCGATCTTCTCCAGGTAGTGTTCCCTGCAGTAACGCGGCGTCTCTGAGAGAGCTGGAGTGGAGGGATCCCACAGGCAGGTTCTAATGTTGGTGAAATGGCGCTACACCGACACCAATCAAAGCGGTGGTAGATTGGAGCCACGGGAACGTTACGGAGGCATGCAAAAAAATCGTCGAAAAAATCGTGACTGCTGATACATTTCTACTACAACAAACTTAAGCGACATATTGTTCTTCCGGGATTACATTCTTAACACCATTCATATTTTTGGCCCTTTTTATTTGTCTCAGCACTGACTTGGAATTGCGCCACACGCTCCATGATTCACCTTCTCTGTTAATACAAATTTCTCAACTTCACCGCTCATTTCAGGGAGCGTGTCAAGCACGAGGCTTAGAAACGGGAAAGAAGGGAAGGCCAGGAAGGTCACGGCCCCCATTATTCACTACTTTTAACCATCGATGCTAAGGCATTGACTGAAAAAGGCTTAAAATTTACATCCCCTCCTCTGCCAATGTAATGGATGCTCCTACGGCCCCGACGTCCAGATTTGATCCAGACTAGAAAACAACACAGTCCATTCATGCGCGAAGCCCTCGCCCAACTGCTCCATCGCACACCATACTGCAGGTATCGGTGCACACTAAAGCCCCAACCATGAGTCATGACGATGCACGCACCACTAGAAAATACCACCCTACCACCCCACCTGAGCGCCAGCGCCAGCTCTGTGTTGTCCATGAGAGAGCTGTAGGCCACATCCAGCGGCGTGCTGCCCCGCAGCGACGGCCGCGACAGCAGGATGTTGGAGTTCTCCAGCAGGAACTGCAGGTGGTCGAACATGGCCTTCTGGTTCTGGCGCGAGGTGCGGCAGAAGTAGCACAGGAAGCGGCAGCAGGCCACCACCATCTCGTGTGACGTGTCCTGGGGCACGCGCACGCGTGGGAGTGCGAGCCACGCGGAGGAGGGTGGGAACTCCAAATCAGACAGCAGAGGCCATACGCCAGCGCACAATGTACCTGCTCCAGCAGAAAACTAAACTAAGGAGAGCAACATTAAGAAGGGGAGGGTAAGGAATTTGCCATCCGAAACAGATGTGATGTACGGGCGCTGGAAATGAATGAATCGGATTACCAATTGCAAATCTATGTTGGCTTTAGTAGTACACCTATAAGCAAACGTTCACCTGGCTCCAATTCACCACTCTTGGAAATGAGACCCTTTTCATCAATAAACGGTATAGACTTATCCCAAACATTATATATCAAAGCCTCAAATACAAACGATAGGTCCTGGCACTGAGGAGCATTGAGGAGCAAGTGTTTTTTATCGATTTGCTAACAACTAAAGTCCCTTACGAGAGGGGCTCCACCGTTCGTACTCTGAGATTATCATTGGCTCTGATTGCCAGATTTAGGACATTAATTCTGATATGGCCATGCAACTATCGTGATCTCCGTTTCATCAATAGCTGCTGGAGCTAAAGTAAATATGAGTTGCCAAAGGCCAACAAATCTGGACGAAATCGAACAGAGGCCCTTTCACGCTCTGGATCGAGAGGATGGCTACCTATACTTACCTGCAAGGTTGTACTAATTCCATGCCACATATAAATTTCCAAGTAATACATTTTTCCTGTACCAGTGCCTAACGACTATACCTGTACTGAATTATGTTTTGTCCGCTCAAATGTCTAAAGTACATTTCCCTAAGACCCACTAACCCAGGTCCTCCATTTCACCAAAGCGATATGAAGTTCAGCTCATCCTATTCAATACTGCACCATTCCTTTGCCACCATGTCAGGAGTTTCTACAAACAAAATGGCTTCCTTGGGTTGTGCGCCACGCCAGCTGCAGCGACTGCTGCGTACGGGAAGCCCATGCAAGAGTACGCACTCTTTTTTAGTACCCCTTTTAAATGCATTTATTTTTCTGCTACGTGTCCTAAAACTTAAAATTGTACATCGTTGTTTAGCCTAGATAATTATCTATGTAAGCAATTGTTTCAGCTTGCTGTCCCAAGAAATAAGACATCATGAGCCCACACAGAAAGAATTTATTACAAGGTACAAGCTTAAAATTGTGTTTCTACAAGTTTTACCATTGCAGAACAATAGTTGCACCGTAGTTCAATTACCAAAGTAAAACAACCCTGGTTATGTCACTAGCATAAAGCAATGCAATTACTACGGAATGACAACCTTGCCTTGTGCCACAATAGTGCGCGCCTCGTTCATGCCTGGTTCATACCTTGTTTGCGCACCAGCGCTGTACTAACTGATTACTAGGCGTTGTAGCGGCATTGTAAATAGCTGGTAGGTAAAGCTAGGGCGTTGTTGCACCCTGCTCAGCCATTGTCGTTTGACTATGGTTTCAAATACCTGCTCGGGCTACGGTCGCCATCTTGCTTTCTGTTTACCCGTGGCAATACACAGTGGCCTGGCACGCATGCCGTGTAGGTTAGAATAAGTGTGACTTATTTTAATCAATCGTGGAACTTTGGAAGCTGTCTGGAATATTTGTCAGTGATCTGCGAGTGGAAAGTATTGTTCTCTGTTCCAATAGTTGAAAAGTGAGGCATTTTGGAATGGTCAATCCAGGTCCAGTTAAGTAGGTATGTGGTTACTTCAGGCATGTATGCCATATTGGTATTAAGGCTCATATTTTCGTGTCAGACGAGCACAGACTATTTGATCATATGGCTTAGGCTCTACTAATTAATTAGGTACTACCCACCTGCAGTGGGTAGAACCTAATTGTGTTTGCCCTATGGGCCCGTTTGAAAAATAGGGTGAGTTGAGTTCCAATATGATCTTGTTGGTGTCTTCAGATTGATCGGCGCCTGATGAGTGTTACTGTGTTTTACCGATATGGGTAAACCAACGTGCGGGTTATTTTCTTGCTTGAGAGGTGGTTCCATGCTTACCCTTTTTCTACCGATGGTCTTCCGGTTGCATTTCGGGCCAGAAAACGCTTTAGCTTTGTATAGAGACTGAAAAGTTCCTTTTGAAACAGAGGTAGGTGCAGGGAGGGGCTGAAGGGCTCAGCCCCTCCACACCATGAAATGTCAGAGTGCCTAAAGTAAATGCGTAGTCGGATGCTGTCCAGACACTATGGCGGAGGAGGCGCAGCGCCGAAGCTTTCCCACCCCCAAATGAAGTCCTGATCTGCCGCTGTTGTAAAGACGTAATCCGGGTCTCGTTTTACCCTTGTAAGGAGCCTTGCAACACCCTTGTTCCCTCCCGTTACGTAATGGTAAAGCGGTTGTTAAGCAGTTCTAATCTCGTCACGCTCTTGTAGGAAGGCTGCGGTTGCGTACAAGGCGGACACAAGGCTTTGTTCTACCCTTGTAATGAGGCAATCATGACCTAGTAGAGGGCTTGTGGGGACGTTGTCAGCCATTGTCTTTGCCATGTAGGTTAACCATAGTTAAGTTACAAGGTTTGTACAACGTCTTCTAGCAACCCTTGTCGTACTATGGTTCTACCATTGTTCTACATGGTTTTTCCTTGTAGTTCCCTTGTTTCCGTGGCATGGATTTTGAACGTAAAAGCTTTGCGTTTTACCTAGTAATTTTCCTATAAACAAGGGTCTGACAAGGTTTGCCCTTGTAAAAATTTATTTCTGTGCAGAATAATTAAAAAAGCAAGTGCAAGTACACTTACCGGAGTGGGTCCGCAAGAGTACGCAAACAAGGAAACTGGGGTACGCATTAATTCCCCGCTGTGCTTTAGTTGCATAGGCTGTGCCACGAAAAGCTGTTTGTCAAGCAAGGCGGCTGTATGATTTTAGATATTTCTACACGAATGGGACTAGGTAATGCTCCATAGCTTAGTTTTCCAAAAATGAGTTCTGCAGTTTATCCCGAGCAAAAATCAATATCCTTACCTATTAACCCATCACCGCCTGGGGGTCCGATCGGACCCATCCCCTCGGTTTTTCTGAGCCGATTCAAATTAGACACGCGTTGTTTTGCAGGCCCTTAAGATGGTTTATTTGAAAACTCATGACAACAAATTGACATCAGGTCAGGTCAGGTCAACGAGTTATGACGCCAATGCTAAAGCCATCTAAGGCGATTCTGTTCTTCTAAAATGAGTCTGACAAAGCCAGGGTGTAACTCAGGGGCGTGGTTGCCGCCAAGGGGGGGCGGCAGGGACAGCCGCCTCCTAAGGGCCCGAAGGGCCCTCCTGAAGACACGAGCCGCGCGAAGCGCAGCTCGTCCGCACTATGCTCTGTGGCCAAATTTGGCATTTTATACCAGACAGGGCCCTTTTAAGCCCTCTTCAGCACTCTATTCTGTAACAAGCAGGGCCCTTTTTACCCATCAGGGCTATTTTTGCGCTGTCTCAGGGGCCCTTTTCGGGGCGCCGCCCCTCCCTGAGCGAAATCCTGGCTACGCCCCTGGTGTAACTCGGCTTCTAGAAGAGCTAGATCAAGTTTCTAAATGTCATGCGAAAACTCTTGAGACGACGAATCTGACTGTTTTCACCTATTTTGAGGTCAGGTCAATACCAAAGTCACCAGAGGTCACCAAAGGTCACGTTTTTTATTGTTTCTGTAAATATTTAACGAACTATATACATATAGTTTTAAATGTGGTATAATAGTAGTGAGCATGACCGAACGATTCAAGCATGACCTTGCATGAAGCAACCAACCGAGCAATTCAATGAACCGAAGCATGACCTTGAAAGGTCATTTTTTGCCGTCATAATGCGACCTTACAAAGTCATGCTACATATTATTTGCATCCTTGAGTCAAGACCAACGCATTAATGTATTTTGCTCTGTTCTAGGTCTCATGGCTCCTGAGTTATATGGGATTTTCTACATGGGTCTAAAAAGGCCAGCACAGAAAACGGCGAGGCACTTCAAGCGCTGCTTTAATTTTTCCATATCTTCCGGTTATCGAGATCGTACCCTCCCCCTCCTGCCCCCAGGCGGTTGTGTGCACGAAAAGAGCCAAATGCAGTGCCGGGTTAAACATACATAGAAAGAGTTGCAGCCATGTGCAAAGATTAGTATAGTAAGTGACCGTATCATAGTTATCGATTTGACGACGCATGAGGGAACTGTTATACTTTTGAACGTGTATTTGCCTACAGACTACAGGGATCTGGACAGTCACGACAGATTCAGCATGGTGTTAGCTGAGCTCAGTTGTTATTTGGATCTAGTACGTGTCTGATCACCACTTTATGGGATAATCGGTGACTTAAACGCAAACAGCCACGGCTTGCGATTTTATGAAGAGCTAGTTGTTTTCTGTCAGGAAAACGGGTTGGTTACTACGGACGTGGATTATTTAGGGAGATCCAGAGATAATTTCACATTCATAAGTTCAGCAACCTGCTCGACTTCATGGCTAGATCACTGTCTTTGCAGTCAGCGACTACACACGTTCGTGAGTGAGGTATCCATCCAATATGGTGCTAGCTCTGATGACCACATACCTCTAATGGTAAGTTTTGCCATAAACCCGTCGGAAATGGCACTACCGGAAAATGTAGGGCTAAAGGAATGTAGACCGTGCTGGATATCAACAAATGCCTACTGCTTAGATCTCTATAACAACTTCGTTCCCGATCAGCTCGACTCGAAATGTGGGGCTGTTATGAGACAGCTAGTTCTCTGAACTGTGGAACTAACTGTGCACATCGTGGCCATTTAGAAATGCTTGAATACTTGCATTCTACTTTAGTAGAAACTATTGTGACAGCAGGTAGCAACTACATTAGCCAACCGAGGCAACCCGCGGAACAGCATCCAAAGAGCTATCCAGGATGGAACCAGAAAGTTAAATATGTACACTCATTGGCTCGCAACGCTTTTCTCTTGTGGCGCTCCAATGGTTCGCCAAAAGAGGGAGTCATTGCCAACAATATGCAGCAAACCCGGTTGTTATTTAAGTATACATTTAGACAATGTAAAAAAGATCAGAATCGACTACGTGCCAACAAATTGGCAAATTTGTTAGATCGTGAGCCCGCTAATCGATTTTGGGTCAAGGTTAAACAAGAAATGGCTAAAAATGTCCTACTTCCCTCCAGCTTTGGCAGCATCACAGGGGAAAAAACATTGCGAACTTATGGAAAGAACACTTTGCTTCCCTTTTCAACGATAGTGGCTGCATGAGCAATGTAGAAATGATCAATTATTTACTAAATAAGCATCGGATGTGACCCCGCCGGTGACGGTGGACGAAATCAGGATGCTTGTGACAAAAATCAAGAGTGGTAAAGCCGCTGGCTGGGACCTGATGTCACCTGACCACTTAAAAATTTACGGCCAGATAATTTTACAGTTATTGCAGCTTTATTTAACTCGATGATATACCACTCGTATCTGCCCGAGGAATTAGTACTTTCTCTCATCATACCTTTGGTCAAGGACAAATCAGGAGCTTTAGATGACACATCAAACTATAGGGCAATATCGCTTTCTACAAGCATATCAAAGCTTCTCGAGATGATTTTGGTGGAAAGAATGCAACCCTACCTAGAAACAAACGATGCACAGTTTGGATTTAAGACCGGACACTCAACCACACATGCAGCCTATATTTTGAAAGAGGTCACCCATTACTTCACGAAGCGTGGTAGCCCAGTTTATGCATGTCTTTTGGACGCCAGTAAGGCCTTTGATCGGGTTTGCCACTCAAAACTCTTCCGTATTCTAGCAGATAGAGGGGTGCCAATATCCTACCACAAACTGCTACTTTACTGGTATAGGTCACAAAAAATGAGTGTTAAGTGGGCTAACGAAAGATCAGACTCTTTTCAGGTAGAAAATGGTGTGAAGCAGGGTGGGAATTTATCACCATTGCTCTTCACAGTCTACATTGATGAACTGTTTGGTAAACTGCAGAGGCATAGCGCTGGATGTCGTATTGGAATGAGCTCAGTCAATGCACTAGCCTACGCTGACGATATCGTACTGCTAGCTCCTTCCAGGTCTGGACTTCAGTTATTAGTGCACGAATGCGAGCTCTTTGCCGACGCAATGGACATAAAATTCAATGTGAAAAAGACTGTGTGTATGGTATTCGGCCCCAGCAGACCTTACAGTTCTGGCCACCTGCTTCGCTCAAACCCACCTAGTGTAAAACTGAAGGGGTTACTCTGAATTGGGTTGATAAATTTAAATATTTGGGACATGTGATTGAAAATGATTTGAGCTGTAGTGCTGACATGAGACGGATAAAACGTTCAGTTTATTACAGTGTTAACATGCTGAAGACTACTGTAGGGTACGCTGATCGACATATCTTAGTAAGACTATTTCAAACGTACTGTTCAAACTTTTATGGTTGTGAGCTTTGGGCGACAAGGAGTGGTAGAGCTCTTCGGGAGTTAAGTCTAGCGTATCATTCTAGCATTAAGAGGCTTGTTAAGGTTCCCAAATGTTCAAGAAATCATCCGTTGTGCCACGAATTACAACTTCTGACTTGCCAAATGCACATTGAATACAGACAACTTTTATTTATTAGAAGACTTCAATTCAGCAACAATAATATCATCCGGAGCCTACAAAATAGTGATGTTGTTCGCACTGGACTGCTTCACATCAACCACCTAAAGATAAGAGAAAAATATGGAATATTAGGCATGGACTTGAGCAGGACATCAAAGCAACAAATTTATAATGTATTTTGGTCTTACCTCCAGCGCATGACTGAAAATGTTATTTAAGCTTAAGCTTCAGCTTGGTCTCCTGATTAGTCAACGATATCTATGTGACATGTCACCATAAGTGTATATTTATGAAGAATGCGTAAATGTTGTGTGTACTGCGTGTTTCTCTATTATGCGCTGCACTTGTATATGTACCCAAGTGGTATGAAATAAATGACATTATTATTATTATTATTATTATACATATTCTTGCACGATAGTCTTCCAACCACCCTTACCTTGTATAGCATCGTCATTAAACACGGTAAATATGTAACGAATAGCGGGCATTCTGTATCAGGACATAAGAATCGTGATGTTGACATTTCATTGATGTTGCTGATCAGTGGCGGATCCAAGGGGGGCAAAAAATGCATTTCCCCCGAACGGAAAAGCTCGGGGCAAAACTATGTTTTTGCCCCCCCCAAGTGATCGACCTTCTTTTTCCCCCGACTCCTTTTTAGTTTATAAGCAAGATTCTGGTGCCTTAACTCTCAACTTCAAACAGAACCAGTTAAGTTTAGTGTAAATATTGGATCTCGGACTCGAAAAAGCATCTCTAGCCCATATTTTTCAACCCGTTACGTTTTTTTTTGCTTTTCGACTCAAATACCCAAAATTCAAAAGTTCTACCGGCAAGTGATATTGTAGCGCAGCTGTCACGGCATGACTTTTTATTTTTTGCTTTTCGACTTTTGATTTTGGTTTGCCCCCCCAAACCAACCGGCTAGATCCGCTACTGTTGCTGATGTCATCTTACTGTACCAAAAAGAGGACTAGTGGCATTCTACTAATGATACTACAAGGGGACTGGTGGTATTCCACTGATGATAATAGACGAGAACTGGTGGCACCTTATTGGTGATAATACAAGACGACTGGTGGCATCTTATTGGTGATACTGCTAGAGGACTGGTCGCTTCTTATTGGTAATACTACAAGAGGACTGGTGGCATCTTACTGATGATACTAGAAAAGAACCGGTGGCATCTTATTGGTAATACTACAAAAGGACTGGTGGCATCTTACTGATGATACTAGAAGAGAACCGGTGGCATATTATTGGTAATACTACAAGAGGACTGGTGGCATCCTACTGATGACACTAGAAGAGAACAGGTGGCATCTTATTGGTAATACTACAAGAGGACTGGTGGCATCCTACTGATGATACTAGAAGAGAACAGGTGGCATCTTACTGATGATACTAGAAAAGAACCGGTGGCATCTTATTGGTAATACTACAAGAGGACTGGTGGCATCTTACTGATGATACTAGAAGAGAACCGGTGGCTTATTATTGGTAATACTACAAGAGGACTGGTGGCATCCTACTGATGATACTAGAAGAGAACAGGTGGCATCTTATTCATGATAATACAAGAGTACTGGTGGCATCTTCTTGGTAATACTACAAGAGGACTGGTGGCATCTTACTGATGATACTAGAAGAGAACCGGTGGCATATTATTGGTAATACTACAAGAGGACTGGTGGCATCTTACTGATGATACTAGAAGAGAACCGGTGGCATCTTATTGGTAATACTACAAGAGGACTGGTGGCATCCTACTGATGATACTAGAAGAGAACAGGTGGCATCTTATTGGTAATACTACAAGAGGACTGGTGGCATCCTACTGATGATACTAGAAGAGAACAGGTGGCATCTTACTGATGATACTAGAAAAGAACCGATGGCATCTTATTGGTAATACTACAAGAGGACTGGTGGCATCTTACTGATGATACTAGAAGAGAACCGGTGGCATATTATTGGTAATACTACAAGAGGACTGGTGGCATCTTATTGATGATACTAGAAAAGAACCGATGGCATCTTATTGGTAATACTACAAGAGGACTGGTGGCATCTTACTGATGATACTACAAGAGAACAGGTGGCATCTTATTGGTAATACTACAAGAGGACTGGTTGCATCTTATTGTTCATACTACAAGAGGAGTGGTGACATCCTTCTGATGATTCTAGACGATTACTGATGGCATCCTACTGATGATACTACAAGAGAGCTGGTGGGATCCTGCTGATGATACTACAGGAGGACTGGTGGTATCCTACTGATAATACTAGAAGAGAACTGGTGGCATCCTACTGATGATACTAGAAGATAACTTGTGGCATCATACTGATGATACTACAGGCGGACTGGTGGCATCCTATTGGTGATGCTACAAGAGGACTGGTGGCAGCCTGAATCCCAGATGATACGGACGTCCTTGCAATCATACACTTGACGAGGAGTGCTTAAAGGTAGAATCATGGAAAGGAAGGAGGAAAATGACAACACATTACAATAGTCGTTTTCGTAAGAAAATAGCCTAAATATGGGAATTTTTTCCTCCTCCAAGGATCCGCAGCTGCAAAACACGCTTCCCATGTCTACCTCATAAAACACCTGGAATACTAAGCGCACTGAAGCATAAGCGCCACAGGCAACCCCGAATGCAAGAACGTGCAGTAAGAGCTATCCGACCCGTCCATCCGCGGACAGCAGATTCACCTTTGTTCTAACAACAATGCCCCAAAAAAGAGAAAGAACCACATGCAGGAGTGACGCAATGAGGCGACCCCTCTCACCTTTTCCGCTGGGAGCTGGTCGACAGCCATCTAAAAACAAAACGGCAGGGTAAAAGGGGAAACAAGAGGGCAACTGAACGCCAAAAAGATGCAATTTAGCTCAAGCGGCATTCCTAGAGGGATTTTGTTTTAGAGCGGAGCTGAGAATGTAGACTACTGGGTACTCCACAACATTGCGCGGTTGCAGCAGCAACGGTAGACCGCTGCACGAGTGGCTATCGCAATTCCATGAATCGTAGAGTATCATTGATAGCATTACTCATCTGATGACGATCGAAGTCAATGATTCAGCGTTTAAACACTTTTGATACATGAACGCTTAGATAGCAATTGCACCGGTTAAACATTGCTGCTATAAAATTGTGGACAGCAAAGCAATCGATGAACAGGGGGCTGAAGCGGAATAAGCAGCTAGGTAAAAAGCCACCACAGAAATCCGGCAGCACTCGGAAAGCGGCTGTCTCGTTTACGCCTCTAAAATACGCGACAGATAAAATGGTGGGCGTTATCCACGCCTAAGACTGGTACACATAAAGTTAATAAAGTTAATATAAAAGGCTTACAGGGAAGTCGGTCTGTGACGAACCCTGTCACAAGACACAGGCTGCCAAAATGTATTGATTTTGCCTTAAGGAGATGGCCTGAGCAAGGGAGAGTTCACACAGCGCGCACATTCCGAAACAGCCATAAGCAGAGGCAGGCGTGGCAGGTAAGGCAGGCGACGCTCGAGGGAGCGAGGCTTCGTGGGGGGGGAGACGGGTGAAAACACTGATGGTGTGCCGCTCCACACTATGGCACCGACAACGAACAAAGGTTTGATAAGGTGTGTACATACATACATATGGATCCACTTCTATTCACGGGTAATGTTTCCCCGATGAGCAACCAAACGAGATCGTCTCGAGTCACCACTTATAATGTCATTCCTGATTCTTCACCTTCCTATTAGAGCCCCTCTCACCACTCCGTCAGCTTATTAACACAAGCCCCTCCCCTGACGCCTCTGCCACGGGTGGAGCGACCTACCTTGTGGTCCCCTTCGGCGCTGGCGGCGGACTCGTTCTCCGCCTGCGATCTCCGCGCCAGTGTGTTCATCATGATGGCCATCACGTTCTCGTGGATGCGGAGGATGCGCACCAGGTCCGGGTGTTGGAAGAACACGTGGTTGTTCACCAGAGACCTGCGCGAAACGGACACACCGTGAGCACCGCGACGCTCTTGTAAGTTACGGAAAGGACAGAACGCTTTTTGCCTACGAAGAGGGCTATTTTAATCCTCGCAACCCGTTCCATTCGTGCAAAGGCTCAAACATTTTTTTGTCCTCAGGGGACCAGTGCCGAATTGTGCCTAAGTACCTGAACACCTGATTCACATTGGACAACAGATTATACCCGATGCTGAAGGCAGCGGGTATAATAGTCACCCATGTCACCCTAAGAAGGTATGTTATGGAGAAAAGCAAAGAAAAAAAGACTGACCAAAAAGGTTCCTCTATTACTGCTTAGACGTACCCACCGAAATTGCTCACGGAGCTTTTAAAATTACCAACTACGGGACGACTACGGGACGATTGTATGGTATGCAGGCACAATGCACAATCGTCGAACGCGTTTATCATTAAAGGGAATGTGACACCTTCATAACGTGATTTTAACTCAGATAGCCAAGTTGTAAAGCAAGTCGGAAAACCCGGCACTCCATATATCATTTGTCTTGGAACTCGATATTTCCGTAGAAAAAGCTGAAACCTATCTGACACCAGCCCCTCATCAGCCCCCGTCGCCGGCGGCCATTGTTGTGAGCTACTGGTGTAACGACATATGCTGACGTCACGATGAGCATCAGCCAATCGAAGCCCTTGAAGCTTTTCAAGTATGGTATGTGGTTGCCAGATCGTGACATCATCCACAGGCTGATATTTATTTCTTTTTCTAGGAGAGTATTTCAAAAATCAAAATATGGAGCTTATTGTACATTTTTCAGAGAAATCACGAGTGGTTTCATTATTTTCGGCTAAAAGTACGCCTAATTGCACTAAATTTCAGGATTCGACCAAGGTGCCACATTCCCTTTAAGCAGTAATGTAGATACGAGCACAGCTTGTAAAACAACTGAGTCAGGAAACGCCAGTCCAGCCGGCATGTGCAACTCAACCCAGGAGATCCTCACGGCGGGCAACTAGAGGTCAAGTTATGTTTGTCCTTCCATCCTATGCAGAAATAAGGAGCTCTATAGAGCTCCTCAGACATGTCTTTAAAGTTTCCTTTAGACACGTGGGCGGAAACTGTTTGGTTCTGTAGTTCTTTGAATGTGTCATTTGCAAGTACAACTTTGCAACTTTGCAAGTTTACAACTTTACAACTTTGCATGCACACCTTTTTGTATACACTGTTGCTATATTCACACACTTACACTCAGACCCACTGCCCGGCTGCAGATAGTCGGAAGGACTCCGCCACTTAACAGGAATCCCAACAGATACCTTATCCTTCCATGAAACTATAGCTGATACTTCGAATACCATGATGTATTTCTAAGACGGGAGAGTGCAGAAGTCTCCAAAATGAAATAATTTTACTCATTTCCCTTATCCATGCCGTACGATATTCGGGGAGAGGCAGATCGATGGGTTACCCCCTCCCCAACTGGAATATGGTGCAGGTCATGCCCTCCACCCGCAGGTGCGCCATGGCGCACCCCGCTCGGCTCCTATGACCATGTGTTCAGGCCCCACTCTTCCGTATAAACGAAAAAATGAAATTCAAACCTATTTCAAATTGCTATCTGTCGATGCACTGCCTGGCTTGGTGCTCTGAGTGCAGCGACCACCACCTCAGATCAGCCTCAGCCAGACCTTCTCGAGTCAGCCTCAGCAGGACAACGTGGCAACATTATGTCAGCGCTGAAATGAGATATGGAAAATTTGGAGGCCGCCCCACTTTCTGGCCGGCAGCGGCGAGCTCGTTTTCTGTCATTATCACAGTACTGTCTCAAGGACCGACTCCGCCTCATCAGCCACTCGACAGCAGTCGCAGGCCCAAGCTTCTGACGTCACAGCCTGCTGTGCCATTGTCATGACGTCACTGGTCGGCTCCATGGCTCAGTGTGACGTCACCCAGCTTGCCATGATCGTCGGCGGCGCCGGCGGCGGCCGACCAAGGTCGTTGGCCGGCCAGCAGTTATGAGCGTCTACTGCCTGATCATGAATTCGGTGGCGCAAAGCGGCGACCATGAACGGCGCGAAGCGGCTGCCGGCGCGCGATTGGTGGAGCGCCGCTGGAGGGGCGGAGTGAGCGCCGCGAACGACACTCGGGTAAGTCGGCTGCACTTGTGCATGAGCGCGGTGTGGTGGCGTGTGTCACGATCGTCAGCAGTGAGACAGGCTCCCAGCCGCGCTGCCATGAGCTGGGGCGGCGGCGGCGCTCCGGTGGGTTAACCTACCCTGGTTAGACCCGGTCAGGAACACGCCGCACAACCGGCCGGCTGCCATGGGCCTTTTTCACATGACGTCTGCACTCCATGCACACCACGCGGCCAAGTGGCGATAGTTGGTCTGGTGAAAAATGTGTATTTTGGCATGGATGTTCGCTTTGTGAACATGTTGTTCTTGACTTACTATTTCAATTGTTTCATTGGGATACTTGAATTAGGTGGTCGAAGTGAAACCAATTTAGCTTTGCATCACGGCTTAGCGTTGTGGTTTAAGCGAACACCAAATACAAATATCGCTTAACGAAGTCAAAGTATTTGTATTGTTTTTTTTTTACTTAAAACCTATTTTGACGTGATCGCACTTGTATTTCTATCAGTGCACACGCACAAATGCGGTGCGTGGAAAATCGCGTGCATCACTAAATGCCGATGTATCAATATGCTACATCACTGGCGCTGCCAAGTTGGAAAATTGCAACTCCTCCGCCTCTCCCCATGCCACACTAGCGTACGCGGCCCTCGTGAATCCATCGTATCATTTCTTTCAGTGAGCTACTACCATGCTGCTAGGGGTGCTAGCATTAAAATCATTAAAATCAAACGATACGGGCTCTTTCACCACGAGTTTTTCCTTTTAAGCTAGGCTAGGTGTGGTTTATGATCGCCGTTACCTATTTTTTACCTTGAAAGGTATGCAAAACAGCGCTAACTAAAGAGCCCGCGTGAAAAATCATCCGCGATGTCCTGGTGCCAACAGCTGTACAATTCCGCCACCCATCCGCATGGGAACACCAAACGTAACAAGCCCAGACTTCCAGAAGTGAACATGCTCTTTGCAATCACTTCCTCAACTGCATGCCTCGTGCAGAACGGCACTGAACTTGACCATGGCACATTCATGACTGGAGACTTCCTGTTTGACCGCAGATCCACATTTCTGAGAAATACGTGCTTGCGACATTACATGACTTCCATGAGGTGAAAACAGAAGTGTGAAAGAGCTCACTCAACTGGGAAGGACCAAGGTGTGGAGAACTGAACGCCAAATTCTAGGTGTTTATTGTGTATTTGTTCTTGTAATACAGAACAGAACATACAGAGCTACATATTCATTTTTCACGCCAACGGTTCTACGTCTAAGGAATTTGTGAAGTGGCGGAGCCGCCTAAAACCCATACAGTTGGAAAATTTGTGGTACCTCTAACCGTCCGAGCTGCACGCTGCACGAGGCACGCACGCACGCACTCCTGCCTGCACATACGCACTATCTGCAGAGCCAAGGTCGGTCAGCCGAGCAGGAGGTGACACAGCACAGCTTATAGCTGCACTGTGACCCACTTGAGAGGTTAACCTTGTCCAGTGATGAATGGCACAGAAACCGAATGAAAAGGAATGGGCATCAGGGCTTTACAAGCGGGGAATATTTTTTCGGCCTCGTCAGGCTGGTATTATAAGATTCACAAATTGTATTCATTTGTATTTCATTATAGCAAGTTCTAACGAGCACACCTTCCCAATTTTATAATTACAGGGAGAATTGGCGTGGACGTTTAAGGAACCTTTCCACCGTGGGAAACAGAAAGCATTTTTCCGCCGTGGGAATCGAACCCACGCCAATCCATGCTATCCAGTCTCGGTGCACGCTTTGCAGCCACGAGGCCAACACTTCCCCCAATCGCAAATGAGTCAGTCCTGAAGAGAAGTATACAGTGGTAATATCATCTTGCGTATATTATTCCAGGTTTTCGGGGCGTGCTGACCAGTGCGGTCATATAGCACTATAGCACCTATATTCTTCCATATATTGTATTCGATATATCACTACACCATTGTATAGGATTCAGGTAGAATTTTAGACCGGCTTTAAAGGGAATGTGGCACCTTCACAACGTGATTTTAACTGAGATAGCCAAGTTGTAAAGCAGTTCGGAAAACCCGGTACTCCATATTTCATTTGTCTTGGAACTCGATATTTCCGTAGAAAAAGCTAAAACCTACCTGACACCAGCCCCCTCAGCTCGCCGGCGGTATTGTTGTGAGCTACTGGTGTGATGACATATGCTGACGTCACGATGAGCATCAGCCAATCGAAGCCCTTGAAGCGTTTCAAGTATGGTAGTGGTTGCCAGATCGTGACATCATCCACAGTCTGTTATTTATTTCTTTTCTAGAGGAGTATTTTTAAAAACCAAATATTGAGCTTATTGTACATTTTTCAGAGAAATCATGAGTGGTTTCATTATTTTTGACTAAAAGTACGCCTAATTACACTAAATTCCAGGATTCGACCAAGGTGCCACATTCCTTTAAAGGGAATGTGGCACCTTGGTCGAATCCTGGAATTTGGTGTAATTAGGGGAACCTCTAGCCGAAAATCAAGGAGACGTCCATGATTTCTCTGAAAAATGTACAATAAGCTCAATATTTGGTTCTTAAAAATACTCATCTAGAAAAAGAAATAAATATCAGCCTGTGGATGATGTCACGATCTGGCAACCACTACCATACTTGAAACGCTTCAAGGGCTTCGATTGGCTGATGCTCATCGTGACGTTGGCATATGTCGTCACACCAGTAGCTCACAACAATGGCCGCCGGCGACGGGGGCTGAGGGGGCTGGTGTCAGGTAGGTTTTATCTTTTTCTACGGAAATATCGAGTTCCCAGACAAATGAAATAAAGAGTACCGGGTTTTCCGACCTGTTTTACAACTTGGCTATCTCAGTTAAAATCACGTTGTGAAGGTGCCACATTCCCTTTAACCTGGAACTATTTGATCGCGTTTATCGTGTCTATTGTAGGTAAGTGAAATATATGTGCATTCTGATACAGTGGCCAATCAGGTGACCTAACGAGCACCTCAGCAGAGAGAAAAAAACATTTTTATATGCTACCATCGTTTTTCGCTTATTTGTTTTATCTTTACGCTAAATATTAATTCACCGTGCCACCCATTGATAACTCATTAAATAAACTGAACTAAATGAGATAGACCGTTATTTCATTCGCTATGGAATAAACAGACACCACAGGAAAACAAGAAACTCGCAGCAGGCTCGCACTACATACAAGATATCGAAGCGAAGCATACAAAATGCAGACAATTCTATTTCTGGAGGCGGCCTCCTGCCAGCGCGCGTCTGCGGACGCCCACCACCCCCACGTGCGGTGTAGGAAGTGCGTGCCCTCCACTGCAGGTGGTCCCTCCACGCTGACCAGCAAAGTTATCGTCTGCAGAGCTGGTCTCCGGCCTTGGCCCCATTCCCGTGACCCGACCGAGATATGCTGGTACCACCGCCGAGCTAAACGGATTGCCAAGCGCAATGGCGGATCCAGGGGGTAAAATCCCGTCATTGACTATCAGAGGGGTCAATTGTGTCCACCTTTAGCCCATTCCAGTCGATTTTCCTCACAGACATGATGTTTTCCGTGGTTTTACTCGGTTTCGCCTCCGCACCCAAAACAGTTAGTTTTGATCCACTTCTGGCCAATTGTGCTAAATCGTCATTGCGCCAAATGGGACGGGATATCACGACCAGGGGAAAGTGCGACCGATTGTGCACCATTAGCCTCCCGATATGGTCAATTTCAATGGCTTAGCTGACGCCTTGAAGTATGATTAACGAAAGAGGAAAATTATCTGGAAGCAAAACTACAGTGCTACTGAACTGCAGGCAAAAGGAAAACACTATGGATCACAGCCAGATAGTTATTTAGACAAGAAGCCGTTCAGATACGCGGTGAAAGTGCAAAACATACCATCTGATATTTCACTGAAGCTTTCAGCATACAGAACTCTCTTTACATTTCCGGTAATTTCAAGAGGGTTATATCAATATGCTGTCGTATTATTTTTCATTAGCTTTTCTCAGTATTGGCTCGTGTATTTTCATACTCTAGTTACAATGATCCAAAGATATTGATCCATTACGGACGGACATTTTATGACCTGAAGGTAGCATTGGAATTGATCAAGGTCGCTACCAACAGGCGTGTAACTTTGTATACTTTTAGGGGTGCGCGAGCACCCCTAAAACTTTTGAAAGCACCCCTAAACTTCCAAAAGCACCCCTAAACTATTCTGCGACGTTCTAATAGGACATCATGTCAGGATTATGTAGCAATTAAATAATAAGTCTCAGAGATTCGGAGCTCTCTTGTAACTATGCATCTGGAGATAATGTCGAGCTTAAAAGATTACCTAAGTGATTTGAAGATTTCATATAACCGCATGAGGTCATATTTAGACGGTGAGCCGCGGGAGTAACTATGGAAATTAGGTAGCTGCCACTTGCGACCAAAGCCGAAAGAGCGCGTTTTCCAAAATGTTAATTGCCGTGTCGCCGTTGTCTCAGAATCAGTACCATCGAGTGCACTCGTCGTTTCCTTGATCATGTCTTCCAGACAGAAAAAAAATCACTGCTGGACTTCTTTTCCAAAATGCCATGGTGCATGCTGCAATTTATTTCTGAATTTATTTAGGCTGTATGTAGATCAGACCTGTCCATAGCTGATATAAGTACCAAAGGAGGGTCAAAAAGCAACATGTGGTAGCTGTGATCTATTGGAACTTGTTTAGAAAGGGAGGGCAATCAGGGCCAATATCTGGGAAACGTAGCTTGCGCTTAAACCTCGCCTGTCCGAGAGGAGCATCGATGGTCTCCATAAGGCCTTTTAAGGATAGCGGATAAACGGCGTCACTGCGCCGCCGTATCTTTCATATCTCCTCCTTGATCAATTCCGCATCTTTAAAAATCAAGTTTGGTCATGTTAGGTCAGGTCATCAGGCCAAGGCAAGTGACTTCATCTAAAAAATTAGGGTTGCATTTATGCAATAAGTAAAGTTAAGTTACTTATAAGTAAGAACAGGTTTAACCTAGTAATCCGACACTTACACACCATAATTGGCCTACCGGGTGCTGCAACATATATTCCGGGCTTTATGAAATCGGTGATATACCTAGTTTCATTTACGAGCGACCTCTTCAATGGAAATACATGGTAAAAACTGTAAAATTGGTATATTTTGGCTCATATTGCTTAACCCTCGTCCTTCGGGCCCCGAAGTTCGGGGGGCCGATTCGACGCCCCTCGTTATTTTTCGCGATGACACAAAAGTTCCGTTTAGCCCAATGCTGCGTGGAAATTAACAAAATTACTTTGACACATCTTGACCAAATTTTAAGCAAATGTCATGTCGGGCCACCGAGTTATGACGTCATTTCTATGCCCATGTAAGGCAATTTTGGTCCTAAAAATAAATCTGAGAAACCGGGCTTTACTCGGCTTCTAGAAGAGCTAGATCAGGTTGCTAAACATGATTTGAAGGCTCCTGAAAAGGAAATTTGGAATACGCCATCTATTTTGAGGTCAAGTCCATAACGAAGGCACCAGGGGTCCCCAAATGTCAGCAAAGGTTACCGTTTTAGAAGCTCTTGTTGGCTATACTCATGGACGGGATAAGATGCAGCAATGAATTTGGTATCATAGTGACGAGCGTCACCCAAGGATTCGATGGTATGCGACCTCACTTCGACCTTGACCTAAGGTTATGTTAGGTGGTCTAAGGCCAAGGTCACGCGTGACCTTGCAAGGTCATGCCACATATTGTGGAACTCCTTGGGTCACGACAAACACATTGACACCTTGGTTCTAGGTCTATTGATTCCCGAATCATAAGGGATTTTCTAAATGTGTCAAAATTTCACCATTTCGTGACCTCATGAGGTTACTAGTTAACCTAGAGTAAACATAATTGTACACTGCCGGAAAGTTCAGGTCTCGGGCAACAGGCTGCGCTTTACCGCGTCTTTCCACCTTACTTAGTTTTCAAACGGATGAGGGTCGAATCGATCCCCGGTAGGGCGAGGGAGTAAAATACCTCCAGTAGGGCAGGGGTAAGAATAGCTTCCTGTTCTCGTAATATAAGTGTATTGGGCCACCCCAAAGATCCAACTTGACATGTTTGTTCTATGATCTATGTAAGGTCATTTGGGACTATTTAAGCCTTTTTCAGACATGGGTTGGCAGGAAACCCGGACAACTTCGCTGAACAACTCGGCAGGAAATGATAACAGAGATTTCGCTTTGGTACCATTTCGCTTAGTTTGTCATTACGAGTCGATTGGTATGCATATCGATTATGTCAGACAAGATAATGCTCTTGACCTGACCTTTGGTTAGGTCATTCTTAGATTTTGACACAGCATGTTCATACCATACATAATTTGATTCGCCGAAACGAGAAGATTCGCCTACATTATGGCTCTAGCTTAACGCAGTTTTCGACCTCAGTTTGGCTATTAACCCGCGCCCTGGTTGGCCTTCGAGCCAACTTAGCCCTGGTGGGTGGGTGGGGGGGGGGTTGAACGCCTGCCCCCTCGAACTCGGCCCCTACGCGGGATAGCGCAAAACGCGAAGGATGGTGGATAGCTCATAGAAATTCATGAAGAAACTGTATCAGTCATTGTTTGGCTCAGGTCAATATTGAGGTCATGAAAGGTCAGAGAAAGTGGCATTTTGAGGATATTTTTTCGGCTCTAGCGTCTGAAAGAGTTGTTTTAGACCCATTTTCTAGGCACCATTCGCTTCCTCTCATCACGGCGAATCGAATGATGTATGATATGATCATACTAGGTCAAAACACAAATATTTCCTAACCTCAGGCCAGGTCAAAGTCACTTTTTTATCTAGCCTAGTCAATATGCATATCAATCGACTTGCAATAGCAATCCAGGCGCAATGGTATCAAAATAAAAGTTGTATCATCATTTCATGCAAAGTTATTGGCCTAATTCTGAAACTGCTTAAGTAGCCCAGATGGCCTCTCAGCAGTCACAGGCTAAAAATTGCAACATAAACCTGAAAAGGGGCCCAGGATACTGCGATTTGGAGAATATGAAGGTATTCTCAGCTGCATCTACACAAATACAGCCCAATTTCTGTTTTCCCATGTATTTCCAATAGAGAGGTGTGCGTGTGCGTGTGCGTGCGTGTGTGTGTGTGTGTGTGTGTGTGTGTGTGTGTGTGTGTGTGTGTGTGTGTGTGTGTGTGTGTGTGTGTGTGTGTGTGTGTGTGTGTGTGTGTGTGTGTGTGTGTGTGTGTGTGTGTGTGTGTGTGTGTGTGTACGTGCGTGCGTGCGTGCGTGCGTGCGTGCGTGCGTGCGTGCGTGCGTGCGTGCGTGCGTGCGTGCGTGCGTGCGTGCGTGCGTGCGTGCGTGCGTGCGTGCGTGCGTGCGTGCGTGCGTGCGTGCGTGCGTGCGTGCGTGCGTGCGTGCGTGCGTGCGTGCGTGCGTGTGCGTGCGTGCGTGCGTGCGTGCGTGCGTGCGTGTGTGTGTGTGCGTGCGTGCGTGCGTGCGTGCGTGCGTGCGTGCGTGCGTGTGTGTGTGTGTGTGTGTGTGTGTGTGTGTGTGTGTGTGTGTGTGTGTGTGTGTGTGTGTGTGTGTGTGTGTGTGTGTGTGTGTGTGTGTGTGTGGGCGTGTGCGTGTGCGTGTGCGTGCGTGTGCGTGTGTATGCGTGTGCGTTTGCGTGTGCGTGTGTGCGTGTGTGTGTGGTGTATTGGGGTTTTAGAACGCTTTCAGCGACTTGGCCATATAGCGCCAATAGAGAGGTCATGATCCGTTCTCGACCTCAGGTCATCGATATGGAAAATCCTTTTGGCGGCGCCGCCGTTTTTCGTGCAGCCAAAAACCTGAAAGGGGGCGTTCAAACACCCCCACCCCGAGGCGAGGGTAAAACAAGTGTCCAAAGCTTTATTAGTCCAAGAACAATGTAACACCATAGATAAGCTTTAAATGGTGGTAAAATGCAAACAATAACACTAAATAGGTAGCCGTTTGTGTGCACGCTAGTTTAAAAAGACACCAAAAACTCCTGGTTTAACGACGTGTGCAGCTTTTCGAGCTGTGACCTTTGATGAGCAGGAAGCTGAACACGCGCCCCGCTGGGTCCCTGGCATGACGTACCCCGCTGGGGGGGCGTATTTCGCCTCCTTCCTCCGTATCTCATTTCCCAGGAAAGCTAAAGAAAAACTATGCACGGCTTTCGGAAGCTCCTGACGTGGCGAAGAGAAATTACAGGATGTATTCTTATGTCAGGACAATATTGAGGTAAGCATAGGTCAAAGAATATTCCATAGGCTAACGACAGGGCAGTGCACTTTTCCCCTCTAGATATATTTTCAGTGGAGTTAGAGCAAATATTTACACAACATTGGATTCCTCTCATCGTGGTGAATCGAATAATGCACTCGTACAATATGACCTTGCTAGGTAAAAATGTGAAAATGACCTGACATCGAGCTAGGTCAGGGTCACAGGGTGACCTGATATGGTCATTTTGCATATCAATCGACTCCCTGTGACAATATAAGCAAAATTCAAGCAAAATGGGAGCTTTATCTCAATTTAGTGAGAAGTTATGGATAAAACAATGACTGTATGCTCCTGTGACCTGACATGACCTTTGAGAAGTAACAAATGGTCAAAAATCAACTTTAAGGTCAATATCGTGGTAAGAATACACGGTTTGGGAATTTTCAGTTTCATCTATCCAGTATTTACTGAAAACGAGCCCTTTTATTTTTCTCCAGAGACTTATAATGGGGTCACCAAAAAATTGACCCCATCTTAGGTCAATGATATCAAAATTCCGAAATAGCAGATTTGTAGACTCTAATGACCTCATCATATTGTGAAAATTTCAAACTGATCGGTGGGCAGATGTTCCTTAGGCGCCGCTTCAAACTTGTGATTTTAGCTTTTGAGGTCGGGTCACTTGACCGTGGATAGCTCCTAGACCTGACATGACTTGACCTAGAAAATTCAGAGGTATAAAATTGATCAGGGATAAGGTGCTGTAAGTTTTGTTGCTCTGCGTCTCTTCGTCTTTGCCTTATCCGGGGAAAACCAGGAGGGGAAGGGCGAAAAGAGTCATCGGCTTCGGTGGGACCGAAGGTAACTCGGCTTATCGTTTGATGTGTTAATGAAAACAAGGTACGGGACCGGCTGGAAAATGGTGGGCACTCCCCATATTCCGAAAGTTTTTTTACCACGGTTTTTGGGCGCATCTCTTAAAGCATGTTAACACGCGCCCCGCTGGGGTCCCTGGCATGACGCGCCCCGCCGCGGGGGGGCGAATTCCGCCCCTCCGTATCTCATTTCCCAGGAAATCTAAAGAAATATTACGGACGGCGTTTGAAAGCTCTTGACGAGACGAAGAGAAATTAACCGAAGTATTTTTATGTCAGGTCAATATTGAGGTCAGAATAGATCAAATAAGGTCCCATAGGCTTACAAAATAGCAATGTACGTTTCCCCCTCTAGATTTTTTTCTCAGCGGAGCTAGAGCACATATTCATGCATCATTGGATTCCTCTCATTGTGGCGAATCGAATGATGTATAATATGACCTTCCTAGGTCAAACTATGAAAATGACCTGACATCGAGCTAGGTCAGGGTCACAGGGTGACCTGGTATGGTAATTTGGCATATCAATTCACTTCCTTTGACAATATAAGCAAAACTCAAGCAAAATGGAAGCTTTATCTCGATTTAGTGAGAAGTGATGGACAAAACAACCACTGTATGCTCCTGTGACCTGACATGACCTGACATGACCTTAACAAATGGTCAAAAATCAACTTTAAGGTCAACATCGTGGTAATAATACACGGTTTGAGAATTTTCAGTTTTATCTATCAAATATTTACTGAAAACGAGCCCTTTCTATTTTTCTCCATAGACTTATATGGGGTGACCAAAAAATTAACCCCACCTTCGTTCAACAATATCAAAATCCCGAGATAGCAGATTTGTAGACCCTAATAGCCTCATCATATTGTGAGAGTTTCAAACTGATCGGTGGGCTGATGCTCCTTAGGCGCCGCATCAAACTCGTAATTTTAGGTTTCGAGGTCGGGTCGCTTGACCTTGGATAGCTCCTTGACCTGACATGACCTGCCCTAAAAAATTTGGTGAGATGCGTAGAATTGATCAGAGGTACAGTGGCGGATCTAGCCGGAGGGTTTGGGAGGGGCAAACCAAAGTCAAAAAGCAAAAAAAGGTCGCGCAGTAAAAATTGCGTTACAACATGCCTTTTCGGTATGATTTTGGGAACTGGAGACGAAAAGCAAAAAAAAACGCCACGGGGTGAAAATATGGACTCAAGATACTTTTTTCCTATCCAAGCCCCAATATGTACACTGAACTTCACTAATTCTGTTTGAAGTTGAGAGTTGAAGCACCAAAATCTTGCTTACAAGCTAGAAAGTAGTCGGGAAAAAGGAGGTCGATCGCTTTGGGGGGGCAAAAACATAGTTTTGCCCCGAGCTTTTCCGTTTGAGGGGGCCATTGCCTTTTTGCCCCCCTGGATCCGCCACTGCAGGGATAAGGTACTTTAAGTTTCGTTAATCTGCATCTCTTGGTTTTTGCGTTATCCGGGGAAAACCAGGAGGGTGGGGCGAATTTCGCCCCCCAGCCGGGCGCGTGTTAAGTCACTGGCGGATCCAGGGGGATAGTATTTGGGCCCTACTCCCCCAAACGTTCAAGCCAGGGGGCCAAACTATTTTTGATCCGGGGGGGAGAAGAGTGTGGAGTGCAAATAAAGCAAGAAAGAAGTCATTAGAGATGCTTCGACAAAAGTGTTAGCTAGTTAGTTCAGGGCTTTTTATAAGGCGTTCTGTGTAAAGCACCTTTGCCCGCGTCTAAAGTGTGTGGGAGAATTTTGTGGGAGGGGTGTTTACTTCAATGTCGCAGAACAAAGGTGTAAGGACAAAAGAGTAAGGTTTTTACCCCTTTTTACGTTTTTCATCCCCTAACACTGCTAGTAAAATGTTATGGGTTGGCTAGGAAAAAGCACCTCTAAAGATTTTCACAAAGTTACACCCCTGGCTACCAATGAGGCTTAGACTCAACGCAAACTCTGTTGAGACATCTCAATTTTGCAATTACAAAGTTGAGTTTAGCAGCAGTTCATAGTATCTGCAGTAAATAACATGGTTTCTTTCCAACTTCAGTCCATCACAAACTCTGGTACGTCGGCACTAACATTGTTACGTTGGTTGACCTCAAATTTACCCGTAATTTTGATGTTTGGTAGTTACAAACATATCAATAATATTTAAACAGTTTGTTTCATCAAAATATATTTTTGTATGTCGGCGATTTTCTTACGAGAAGCTTTGCAACGTTGTTTGATGAGCAGACTCATACTCAACAGATACGTTATCTTATGAGATGTGGTGGCTGCCCTGTATTATTTACGCACTGACCGCGGACACGGACTTATCCGCTCATGTACTCGGGAGTTCCACAAGCAGACTCTCCGTTACAAAAGTCGCTAACTCCGATCCTGCGGTTGGTACGTATGTAGTACGTTCTGAAACCGCTCATGTATCCGGGGTGAGTGGTGCACACCCGTTCGTCTACTGTACGCAAATTCTGGGGTTCTCGCCGAATGAGAGCGAAGGAAAAGCAAGCTGCTCAAATGTATATTCTACGATATGGTGGTACACTGGGACCGCCTGACATCTTCGAAACATCGCAATAACTGGTTCAATCACTTAACCACAGAAGATATAGTGTACAGCTCTTCGCGCCGGTTCCCACTCATCCTATATGTCAGTAATCAGTGGGACCAGGCTGTTAACATTTAATATAGAATGTGAGGTGCCGGCATGGCAAAGGTGTAAAACACACATTCTAAGAATTGTTTTGGAGAGCGATTGGCACCGCGCTAGTTATTTCACGGGCCTAGCTTGGACTTACCCGCAAGCCGCTACTAAAATTTGCTTAGCAGCATGACTGGAGCACCGAACCGGTTACGTTACCAGACAATGATTGTTCTGAGATGCGCTGAGATAAGCCAGTTGTCACTGGCTTAAAATGGGATAGAGGGTAGGTGGGCTTTAAGGGAAACTTACCACGCGCCGGTACGGGGAGAGGCAGTTCACGCCACCTTCAGTGGCACTGGGGAACCCGCCCTCATTAATCTCAGCAGCTATGCGAGGTAGCGAAAAGCTGAAAGCGGCGTTAGATAGCCCACTTTAATATCATTCAAAATTAATGTTCCATAAATTGGTGTTTACGGCATTTTCAGGTCAGTAGAGAATAAATTGTTTCCATACGAATACAATAAAAACATGTTTTGCGTCATAATGACTGGCCGAAAAAAACTATAAAACAAAAAATAATAGTCATTGGAATAATTCGGTCAAACGTACTAGAACGAGTTATCCTTTAATCTTGTGAGGTCAAATCGTAGAATTTCCCTAACCTAAGGTCAGGTCAAGGTCAGTGTTGATCTTAACGCGGATAATCCCAACCGTAGGGGCAAGTTCAACACGACGACATCAAAATAAGTACTTTATCGCCATTTTTTGTAAAGTTGTCGAACTGAAACCAATTTCCGCGTGCATTTCCGATGGAGAGGGTGTGAATACCAGATCGATAGAATGAGTCTACTCTTACAGCTGCACCTCTTAAACATTTGTTCAGGTTAACTTCACTTGATCACCTGGCCTGGACCTGGAATTTTGTCAGAAGTTACAGACAAGACTACAGGAATGTCGCGTGGCGCGCCGCCGTCATCGGCACGCTGTAAAAAGCCTGGGCTTATCCACCCTCCCGTACTGGTGCGTGATAAATCATTCCTGAGGGGAAATGTTTCCTCTGTTACAAGAACTCTCCAATTTTGACTCATTCTACTCTTCTGCTCTTGCTCTCGATACAGTTTCTAAGTTCCGTTTCGATTGGTGTGAAATAGTACAACATTTCTGGCGAACGGTAACCGGGCCACCTCCCCCCGCGTCGATGTCTCTGCACCAAGCGTCAGAATAACGATGCAAATCACTGTGATGACAAAATATGATATCAACAACATGCGGGAGTAAGAATTCACCACTTACCAGAGAAGTTTTCGCACGAGTTCCTCCTCTTCGGGCGACATCTGTACGGGCAGAAGGGCTCGAATCTTGGACAAGAAGTTCCACATTGAGGCCACCTCATCCTTCGTCTTCACATTGATGACGTACGTCTTCTCCAGAGCCTTCATTAGCTCACCTACTGCGTTGTACTGGCGTAGCAGAAGCCTGGGGGAAGAGGATGATGTGGAGATAGACCATCGATAAGGCAATGGCGGAGAACTACCGGGAAAAGGTAGAAAATAATGCATTCATTATTTTCAAGCCTGGCCGAAATTTGGGGTTGGGGCAGTATGGGGTCGAAGTTAGGGAGGTTATCGTGGAGGTCAACCTGACTGTCCAGCACGTCACCTTCACAACCCGTTCACCTTCCTTCTCATTGACTATTAACATCAAATAGAAAATATTGCAAGCGAGCATTATCAGGAAATTCTCGCAACACAAACTAAGTTTCTCCCGCTGGCCAAGGAAATTCTCGCAACACAAACTAAGTTTCTCCCGCTGGCCAAACGTGCTTCTGACAAAACCATGACGATACCCTATCTAAGAAGACTCATAATAGCAGCCGAACCGCTCAACAGCTCACGGGAGCGTTGCACTTACCTGAACATTTCCCTGATGAGCTGAGGGTCCTCAATGAAGCTTTCCTCGGCCCACCGGACAATGGTAGGGACCAGCACTTTTCTGAACTTGTCTTCAGGGCTCTCCTCTCCCGCCTCGTCCCCAGAGGAGCTGACGTCTTCAGCCTTCTTCACAATACCGATGACGCTGAGGAAAGCTGCACCCATTCCTCCTTCCGAACCCTTGGCCGACTGAGAGAGGGGAGGAGGCGGGTGGCAAGTTAGTGTGAACACTAGTGTTAAAAGCGACGATAAAATAGAAAGTGAGTGACAGTTTATCCCCCAAACGTACAGCTAGGGGAAAAGCAGAAGTTTACAAGATGAGCAGAGTGAGCTCCAGTAAGAACTCGATTCCGCAGAATGCTCGCAATGTTCCTGCGGACGGTCCGCGGTTTAGTGTCCTTCCGTCAGGTGCACAGAGCACTCGGGAAAATGGTCAAACATCATGGTTTCGTAATTCATATGCGAGGACGACTTAGGATTGTGAGGAGACGGGTAATTGTAACGACGTCAATCACTCCGCGTGGTAGAATGATTTGTTAAGGTCCACGTGAACAGGACACGCTGGTGCGTGACTCGGTAATCAGTCAGAATTTGCTCATTATTCACCGCAGTTATGAATTATGTTCTATTCTAGGTAGCCTTGTCGGTGCTTCAATTTATGATGTAAACCAGATGATTCTATGTCTTTTGTAGGATAGCAGATGTATCACTTTTCCATCTATATTTCCGATTTTATAAGTGTTAATAGATATTTACGTGTTTTTACATCATCATTTAAACGTCCTTACTAATCAAATCGGAATAAGGCACGTAAAATGAATGGCGTTAATATAAATTACTGCCAGATACACCACTCGACGGTGCTTACCCAATATAGTAAAATAAGAGTACCGGTTATTTCTCGGGTCGGACCAGAAACTTTACATTTGGACCAAAAACAGAAAAAACCGATCCGGAGTAACGCCGCACACTTCACGTCAGCCTGCAGCCCCCACCTCGTCCGAGGCCTCCTCCTCCTCTCCTCCGATGGAGATCTTCCCCATCAGGTAGGAGTGGAACTCCTTCATCTGGCCGATCAGGTCCTCGCCCACCGAGGCTTCGTCCGGATCGAACTCCTCCATGTTCTTGAAGCCGAGGATGGTGTTCATCTGTGCAGACAGGAGGCACCTGTGACCTAGCACAGTCTCTGATGTGATTGATAGAAGTCAGAACATGATAGCTGTCACGTGAAGCATAAATTATTGCTTGGTATAGTCAGTATTTAAAACGATCTCAATAAGTTAATACGATGTTAGAAATTTATTTTAACTGTATTTTATTCTACCCTATTTTACTGTAGTTTATGGTAATTTTTTAGGAAAAAGGAAGCTTTTTGGTATTTTACAAGTTTTGAAAGGACATAGTAAGCATTCAGTCTATGAAAAGACCTTGGAGATAAGCAAATAAGTCGAATTGAATTGATTGAAGAGTTCCCGCTTTTTGAAAACAAATCGTATCACAGAAAGCCATTTAGACCAAATGAACGGTCAAAACATGACAACATATGTAAAGAAAATGTTCCGATTCAGTCCGTGTTGATCCTCCCAGGCTCCCATCGGAACAGCAAGAAAGCGCTGGTCTTCTTAATGACAACGTAAATCGATAAACTGTCGATTTTGGCGTATAATATAGATTTTGTCGGGTAAAGGAAAATGAATCTTTCATTGCAAATACAGAGATACACTTCCTGTTTGAATTTTGCACGGCAAAATTGTTAAGTGCACAGAAAGCCCATCACGGATTACTTCGAATTTCCCACTACCCAGTGTCCACAGTTATTGAATTTGAGGCCCAGCCATTTAACGATTTCGCATATCCATGGATGGAACTCCTTAATGACACGCACAGCGTAACCCTCCCTAACCATTCTCCCAGACAGGAAATACCGGGTGTACAGAATTAGTTTTGCGCCTCATAAAAATGTGCTCGAGCATGTAGAACACTATTCCCTACTAATAAATACTAAAACTGGCGAAGGTAAAAAGCCAGAGGCAAGTCGCTATGCCAAAATACACTTCATAAGACAAGGACACTTAATTTGGATATCTATTTTGTTGTTCTTCCAATACTTTTGGAAATATTGAAGGGTATCGGCACGGTTTTTTGAACACGTACCTTATATTTCAGGAATAAAACAGTTTGTTTCAATGCAAATTCCCACAGAAACCATAAAAGGTCCACATTTTGTGCGTAAAACCTACTCAAAATCCTTGAAAAACACAACCCAGCTCTAATTCCACCTACGATACAAGCCAGCGTTCAGAGGGTGCGCACTCCTGTTACAAGCACCCCTGACGGTCACCCCTCTGACCTGCTCGCGGGGCGGACAGCGGAACTCCTTGGTTTTGCGCGCGGTGACCGACGAGGGCAGTTCGGACTGTTTGATCTCCACGTAGCGGCGCAGCTGGTCCGTCTGCAGCTCGCCCACGTAATCGTGACTGCGCAGCGTGGAAACAGGGCTTAACGGCGTGGAAACATGGCTTAACGGTGTGGAAACGGAGTTTAACAGCGTGGAAATAGGGCTTAACTGCGAAGAAACAGGGCTTAACGGCGTGGGAACATGGCTTAACGGCGTGGAAACGGGGTTTAACAGCGTGGAAATAGGGCTTAACGGCGTGGAAACGGCGTTTAACAGCGTGGAAACAGGGCTTAACGGCGTGGAAACAGGGTTTAACGGCGTTGAAACGGGGGTTTAACAGCGTGGAAATAGGGCTTAACGGCGTGGAAACGGAGTTTAACGGCGTGGAAACGGAGTTTAACAGCGTGGAAACAGGGTTTAACGACGTGGAAACAGGGCTTAACGGCGTGGAAACATGGCTTAATGGTGTGGAAACAGACCATAACAGTCACACCAACCACCTCAGGAGGTGAACATTGAAGGACATTTTAAGTGATGGTGTCATATTACGACAGCTTGAGTTGCATAACCAGCAATAGAGGCCGACTGGACTAGTTACAAAGTTTTATCGCATTCTTTGCTAGGTGAAATCAGCAAATCAACTTGGAAGCTCGCAAACAGGCGGTGAACTGGAGCAGCACATTGGTCGGCACCACCTCGCACCTGAAGGCCACGATGCTCTCCACTCTGTGGCGGAGCTGGATGTCGTACAGATGATGCAGCAGGTAGCAGAGCTGCAGCTTCGCACCCTCCGCCATCTTTATCTGCAGCAGTCCGCGCCTGCGCACACCCAGTAGGTACTCTGTCTTAATGAGGCGTGTATGAACACTATAACTGGCAAGGGCGATGCTATTTTTGTGATAGCAGGGTAACAGTGAAGCTGACGAATGTTTTGAAATGATAAATTTGAATTGATAGCATCGTTTACATACGGTATCTTACTAATAGCAAATCACACACAAACACAATTCATCACGTTGAGTCTCCTCCATATGTATTTATTTCATCCACAGTACAGTCTTCCCTTGTTCATTCCATTTATTTGCGCTCTATCTAAACCTCAAATAAATAAACATACAGCGAAAGACAGACAATTGTGGTCTGCGCGCGCTGGTCAAGCCTCTACTGTTCTTCTCCGTCACAGCCTGCACAATGGCTCCTACAGTCACTACTAGGACACAGCTCCACACCAGTCGTTCCGCGAGGCTTGTTGCACTTGGTCGTACCGGCACGATGGAAAATACAATCTACCCGAGTTCAAACTTCTGCATTGTACGGAGCGCTCACTGCCGGCTTGTACTCGTAGGTGGGTTTCGACTCGGGGTACTGAGCCTCGCCCTCGTAGGTGACCTCCGCCACGAAGCCGGAGTCGCCGTCCACCTTGTAGGTGACGGTCTGCACGCGGCCGTCCGGCAAGTCCACGTGGTAGGAGCCGACAGTGAGGGCAGCGTCCCTGGCCTCCTCGGCTCCGAAGTGGACGTTCGTCGCATCGTCTGTCACCGTGTAGTCGTAGGCGTACTGGGCCGGATGCTCCTCGTAGGCGGGCGCCTGGTTGTAGGCTGGTGCAAGCGTGGCGGCCACTGCAGAGCCGACAGCCATCAGCCAGACGAACACCTGAGTGGCGACCATGTTGGAGGAGGAGTGGGAGGTGGTGAGCCGATAACCGATCAGCCGGCAGTGACGCCTCTTCCACCCGGCCGGGATCGTTATATAGCACAACAGGAGCAGTCACCCAGCTGATCAGCAGCGGCCTCGTCGCCGGCACACTCCGTCATCAGCCTGGCCGGCTGGTGGGAACGTCCCGGGGCGTTGTGACGCGCCGTCCTTGTCTTAAACCGCGACACAATGAGCGCGCGATTGCCTATCGCCGGGACCGGGCCGACCTCAGCCGCCACGCTCTGGTCCCCGCCCGTTCAGCGCGGATCCGGAGGGCGTCCCGCCGACGGCGGGTACTGCTGTCTGGTCCACAACCACAGCAATAACAACAGCGCCGCGGGCGTGTCTGACTAATGTGGTGGCAGTGGTGGTGGCCAGTTCAAGGAATGCTGCGACCACAAGAGGGCCGGCGGCGCGACTGACTAACACCTTGACATTGATACTGCCCGCGCTGGTGAGCGATGGGGACGCCAAGCTGGCCGGCCGGCGGCGGCCTGTAGTGAACGTCTCAGTACTGCTGTGCAACATAGTGTGAGAAGTGAAGTGTCGTAACCTTTTCTCGGCATCTCACATGTTGATAAATCTTTAGAAGTGAACATGCAAGTACATGCATTTATATTTCAGCGAATAAATAAACAAAAGTATTCGCGATACTTCAACGCTAACAAGTATACTTGAAGTTGTACTCTACTTAAGCTGGCGTTGATCGTAAAATTGAGCTGACGAGAACCGTCACCATCATTATTATTATCATTAGGGTTTAAGGCAATTAAGGGCGCGCCGACTTTTTCAGTCATGTGGCGCCAATCGTTAGTGAAGTGTCACCGGAGCATGGGACGCAAGGACCAAGTACGCATGGGCGGATCCCGGAGCAGCTCTTGGAGGGGACCAAACCAACGTTTTGGGGCCAAATTGAAGAAACATCGCGAAAAGAGTATTTTTCAAAGAAAAAACGGCAAAAATTTGGTTAATATGGGGGGCAAAAGATACTATTTTAGGCCCTGGAGGGGCCACGGCCCCTTTGCCCCCCCATCCCCGCTTGGATCCGCCAGTGTAAGTACGTAAACACTACTACATCTCCCATGACCCTGGCAGTTGTTGCGTCGTTAAACCCCAACAATTATTATTACTACACCTCCCAATGCATTTTGAATATGTGGGCAGCAATATGTGGATGTTCAGATGCCACGTATAGCGTCTACAGCTGCAGTGCCCTAAAACTCTAATCGAATGTTCTGATGCAACTACGCGTCACTCCGACTGTTCATATCTGCACATCATGTAGTCACAGCTGCACGGATGTTTTTTTCACCACGCGACGTTTCAACCCAAAACAAGCTCGGAACAGTCGCATTCCTACACACTTTAACATCGCGTACTACCATGTAGAAGTCTGGGAAACATAAGCGCATCGGAGAGATCCCAGGTACACTCATAATTGGAGTTGATTAACGGATTAAACCCTAAACCTCAAGGTCAGGGCAGCGCCGTTTCCGCAAACTTGTAAAGTGCGAATGCCATTCTCGTCACACGATCCAGGCGGAAAGGATGACCGTCATTCCAGGAACAACTTGGCACCATCGGTGGCATTCGTGCACACCAAACATCCGTGTTTCAATGTCAACAACGCAGTAAAAATAATATCAATCCGAAGCTGAAATGCCGATCGCTGTGGCAGAACGCAATTACGGTATCCTTCCGCCTCGGTGTCGGATATTGGCTTAGTCCATTCCTCTTCAATCCCGCCGGGAAGTGGGGTGGAGGTGGGATTACATCCGGGTGTGACTAAAGAAAGCTGCGTCAGGGGAGGCACACCCGACATTACCGGTCTTCTTCTTCTTAATTGTCCAGTCCGTCTGGCCGAGGTCGATCAGGAGGCCCCCCGCATGAGACCGTCACCCCCCCGGGTTATACCTGCACCAATTACCGGTCCCAGTCGGTGACTGTATCAGTAAACATGCTCCCGTGTGCGTGTTCTCGAAATACTGAGCATGACTCATATCACATACACATGCTCATACCAGCGGGAGTTCTCAGAACCGAGGAAATGTTAACGCAACCAGATATCGATGTTAACGCATCACAAACTCTCGTCGCCTTCATGGTGTGCCGATTGCTTAGCACGCTTAGTGGACAGGGGTCAGGCGTCCTTGCATAGTGGGGAGGGGGGGGGTGTATCCAAGTAGGTACCTCCCTCCACACCTGAAATCTCCGAAATTAAGAGGGTTGGAAAAACACCCGCATGGGTGTTTGTGGGGCTATAGTTATCAACATTACAGCCAACTTCCATTGACCTAGGCCCATATCTTCAAGGTCAAACGAGGTCATAAAAGTCAAATATGGGCGGTGTTTGGGACCTATTGAGAATTTGTGTGTCTAAGCAGATAACGTTGAGAGTACCTTGACAGTTGACTAGGGTCATAAACAGAATGCGCAATACAATGTTCTCTGAAATTTAGGGGTCAGGGTCCTATCAAGGTCATCATTGACTCCCAATATGATATAATCTCATTAAGGTATACTATAGCTAGCACTATAACAGCGATTGGACGGGTAATGAGAGTTTGAACTTGACCTATGGCCTTTGCACTTGACCTGCGACCATAACTTTTACATTGAACAACCTTAACTATGACGTAATATCAGAATATACGTCACGCTGAGTAATGACATCCCACCGAGAGCAATGGGGGAGATGGCCTTGAAAAAAATCCTAGTATGACCTTGACCTGTGACCCTTGACCTTGCATTTTATGTGAGGTTACCTTGACATATCATCCGATTATACGGCGTTATGACGTCACCACTCGGTCAACAGTGCAGGTCAACTGAGCGACCCCACGATTTAATCAAAATTGTTGATCTATTTTCAAAATTCGCTCACCAACTGACGAGCTCCTCAATTCTCCCAAATTTAATCAAATAGCGTTTTCGGTTGCGAACGATTATACGACCACTTGATAAAAATATGTGGGGGAGCACTTTAGGACCCATTCCTCCACTAAGCATGAAAAATGCACTATCTGAGTCAAAAGAAGATCAAAAGAAGGAATGGTTACACAAAAAAGTGATTCATCTTGTTCCAGACCAGCATACAAATCATCTGAAAGAGCCAATTCATCACATAAGCTTCTCATAGACATAAAACATAGGGAAAATGGGGGTAATGGTGGTTTGAGCCGTCTTTGCGATAGCAGGTTGTGATAATGTGATAATGCCAGCAGCACATTTTGTGTTCGCTCCTACACAAAAGGAAACGTTGAGAGCTAATTTTCATGTGCTCAGGGGCGCAGCCAGGCACTGAGAGAACACGGGAGAGGCAGCAGAACTCCACACGGATACACCGTCTAAAAATGTTTTATTTTGATGCAGATGTCGCTGATGTGCTCTCCGGACCGCTCCGCCCCTGGCTCGCATCACTAACTCGCTGACACACCCCAACGGCAGTCTAAACATGGCGACTCGCCTGTGCTCGTCCTTGCCCTCGGGGTCGAAGGAGGGGTCCCAGGAGGCATGGTCGATCATGACCAGAATGTCAGCGATGTCCTCGTCGCGCACGTAGCCGATGAGCAGCAGGCGGTCACACAGCTTCAGGAGGGGTCTGCAGCGGCGGCAGCACGTCAACGGACTCCAGAACACTGGCCGGGGCGCCGAACAGACATGGCTTCCATATCGAATGACTGCTCAGACTCTGAAATCCACCAGTCGAAGAAAAAGCAACTGCCTGTTGCTTACAAATGGCCATTAATCAACTGCGTTATTTGTAAATAACAAATAAAAATATGGCATCTGTGTAGGCCAGCTCAACGTAGCAAAAGTTATGAAAATATTTTTAGTGCTTATAATGATACAATTGAACATGCTGTAATTATCTTGTTAACATTTTATACACATTTTAATGCAAACCTGATGCCGTAACATATTTTCTGCCCAGCAGGGAAGACCATGCTCTTCTTAAGTAAGCGTAATGTGAATTCACTGGAATTGTGACAGCTTCGCGAGACTAATCCTGCCCATTCATAGAAGGTCAAACATCCCAACCCTGTCTCTTTGGGCGGCGTCCTTCCCCTGCAGCCACCACCATCGTACTCACACAAACAGGGTCTCGTTGCTGCCTCCGATGGGGTCCCGGTTGTGCACCTGGTTCTTCTCATATGCTTCCTTCAGAGCCAGCATCACAAACACCCTCACCGTCTCAAAGTCAAAGTACGGCATCGTCAGGTCTTTGATCTTCACTGTCAAGAGGAGAACATGGTCGGATAATGAGGAATGCATATGTACCTGCATTGACTGACAAGACAGAGCTGTCGAGAAAGTGTACATAATTTGTTCCTGCTAAATATGTAATTTGCCTCCGACGAGTGTTTACACAGTTACTCGTCTAAAAAGCCTAGTAGCACAACGAAACACAAATAAAGCAGGGAGCATTACCACAAACCATTACATTATAAGCCAAAGTCAAATTTCAGTACAAGCCCCCTGTTGTGTTACGCAGGGAACTATTTCTCCTTTTTCAAGCCGGCCAGGGTCCCCAGAATGCTCATCGTCTTCTGTACTTTCTCCACGAACATTTCAGCAATGGGACAGCACAACTCAGCATACCTCAACCTTTTCAGCGCCATGTATTGAAGTTCAATATGGCAACACCAGCGCCTAAGCCAGAAATGTTGATATACGAAATCGGATATGTTAGTTTTCGCGAATAAATTTCATTGTGTGATAGATTTCACGGTGCAAAGACGCACCGCAGTCATTTCAAGACACCTCAGTAGCAACTCATGACATGTTATCTACCTTTAAAACACGGGTTTATCGAGAACAGAGCAGACCGAGGCCTGCGTCGGAGACGTACCGACTTGGTCGGAGATGGGTGAGGTGGCCATGACGGGCTGCACGGACTCCGTGGTCTGTACACCCAGACTGTCCGCCATCGCTGGGTCCTCGTACAGGTTCTTCAGGTCAGGACCCAGCGGAATCACGTACTCGTTACTCGTTACCTCCCTGCGGACGGGGAGAGAACTCAACACCATGGCCGTCAACATTGCTAGGTTTCTGGAGGTTTTCTGTCGGCGGAGCGGCGGGTTGTGTACCGACAATGTTTGAGGCCGGGGTATCGATGTAAAAACTGTTTTATAATATACTTTTTTTGGATGTCACTTTTTAACTTGTTTTTGTTTTTTTTTATGGTACCGACCTTGCTTTTTGGCGACAAGCAACGTCAGCTGAGGAACCGAAGCACCACAGCCAGGAAGAATGTTTTAGCCGTAGCTTACTCACTGGAAATTCTCGCCACACTCGTTTCCGGGTGGGCCTTCAAGGAGAGACACCTTGGCACACCAGATAACAAAACACATTGGTATATTAAGACATAGGATACGTGAAATAGGAAATCGATGTAATTGTCTAAGCACTGACTGTATGTGAGGCATTACGTAAATGAAATATTACGTTTTGATTGGCCTCCTCACAATAGTTTAAAAAATACAGAATCAAACATTTATGGTATGAAATTCGATAATATTTCGTTCATGGAACGTCTTCAGATCGATATCAAGTCATTTATATCGATCTGAAGACGTTCCGAGAACGAAATATTACCGAATTTCATACTAAAAGTGTTTGTTTTAGTGTTTTTTGAACTATTGTGAGGAGGCCAATCAAAATGTAATATTTCTTTTGGAAACTGATGCAGTAGAAACAGATTTCTCCAAAAATTCGTCCATAAAATCAACAGTGTAAGATGAGTATATTCTAATACGTATTGAAACTGAATTCAATATCTGTTTAAGATGGATAGCTCTCCTCTGCTCTGCATGCATGCCTTTCCCACAAAATGTCCCCCATACTGTCGCTCCGAATGAGGAATAAACATTCGAACAAGGCTTGCATTCTTCGGATGATAATCCAATCGTTCCTGTGGTGTTGATGATAGGTATGCACCGACGGGCAGCGGGCTTGAATTACGGCTCACCACAATAAGTGTTCAGAATAAGTGTCATGTCTGTCGCAAGCTCTCCCACTGCGGCAAAGGCGCTGATTCTGAGGCATTATTATAGGCCACGGCTATAGGTAACGGCCACAGCATTGCTTTTAGCTAGAGCCATGGCCACGGGGAACAATACGGGCAGTTTCGCAGGAATTGTTTTACTTGGGTGAATTTTGTGATGCAGATGATTCATGACTCCTCTCCCGATAAATCCCAGAGTACCTGATTGCGCTCAACAAGATGCAAGTTATGTTTCAACTGCGTTTTTCGCACAAATAATGGTGCTAAACTCGTTAATGACTGAAAACTGAGATTGGTTTCAGAGTTTGAGGGAGAAATTCCTGACTTTCCATTGAACAAACTGTTTGGACCTAATATTTTCCACATGCCAAGCACGTTAGACCGATGAAAAGCATCACGTTCGATAGTTTTTGTTCCTATCAGCCAATTTATTTACATTACCACGACATATATAGCAGAATATGCTGCTTCGTAGTCGAATTCGAGCCGGTGGGAATCAAAGTTTCGCCCCCTCTAAGCCTCGCTCCTAAAAAATCGCCCCCCGCCCTAAAAAATTCCTCACATCAGTGCAGCACATCGACCTACCCTCTGAGACGTACCGGCTTAGATAACCCCACCCGACCCCAATAGCCCCGCTCACATGGTATTGGCGTGGGACTCCATGTGTACGGCGATCAGCAGGTCGTAGAAGCCGGTCCTCAGGGGTCCCGACATGTACTCCGCCTGGATGGCGTACAACAGCTGCTTATCGTCCACGTGGTGGCACAGGATATGGGCGCCACGGTAGTTGGACTGGAAGCAGACGGCGCAGTACAGCTCCAGCGTGTGCGCGTGGAAACTGCCGGTCAGGCCAGGTCAGGTCATACACTGGAAGCAGACTGCGCAGTACAACTCTAGCGTGTGCGCGTGGAAACTGCCGGTCAGGTCAGGTCAGGTCATACACTGGAAGCAGACGGCGCAGTACAGCTCTAGCGTGTGCGCGTGGAAACTGCCGGTCAGGCCAGGTCAGGTCATACACTGGAAGCAGACGCACAGTACAGCTCTAGCGTGTGCGCGTGGAAACTGCCGGTCAGGCCAGGTCAGGTCATACACTGGAAGTAGACGGCGCAGTACAGCTCTAGCGTGTGCGCGTGGAAACTGCCGGTCAGGCCAGGTCAGGTCATACACTGGAAGCAGACGCACAGTACAGCTCTAGCGTGTGCGCGTGGAAACTGCCGGTCAGGCCAGGTCAGGTCATACACTGGAAGTAGACGGCGCAGTACAGCTCAGCGTGTGCGCGTGGAAACTGCCGGTCAGGCCAGGTCAGGTCATACACTGGAAGTAGACGGCGCAGTACAGCTCCAGCGTGTGCGCGTGGAAACTGCCGGTCACGTCAGGTCAGGTCAGGTCATACACGGGAAGCAGACGGCGCAGTACAGCTCCAGCGTGTGCGCGTGGAAACTGCCGGTCAGGTCAGTTCAGGTCAGGTTATACTTTCTTAAAGCTATGAACAAGAGGTTTTGGCGTGGAACAGTCTACCTAGTTTACAAGTTTAGCTTGTAAGTTTTCAGTAGATGATGAATGAACTCAGCAAAAATATTCAATGTTACAATCAATCCTCTTCAGCTTCTACCCAACTGCAAAAAAATATTTCCGTCTACAGACTAAATCACTAGATTTACGAATGTGGCGGCCTCCTTTAAACAACAGTCCCACCAGCACCCCCCAATCGCCTCCGGCACTGACCTGAGCAGTCTCTCGTGTTCAATCAGCTCCAGGATGTCGATACAGCGGTCCTCCTCCGGAATGTGCAGCGCCAGCATGGGCACCGGGTCCTCGCAGTAGATGGACCAGCCACGGATGTCGGACAGCTTCAGGGCGTGCACCTTCAGCGAGGTGTTGGGCACGCGCGCCCACTGGTGGGGCTTCAGCAGCTGGAACTTGAGCCGCGGCGGGAACTGCCGGCCGGGAGGGAGGCTGAGGCACTGATGCTGCTCGGTGGTCCGCTGGACATCAGAAGCACTCTCTGTATCTGGAAACACTCGACAGTAGATAGCAGCCACTGCAATGAGCTTGATACAACTATAATTGTTGCGCAGGATCTCAGGCTTTTCAATGTTTGAGGGCGCCAAAATTTAAAGAATGCTAATCAAAATCATGCTAAAATGTGATATAATATCATAAAGAGGGCAGTGGCGGATCTAGCCGGTTGGTTTGGGAGGGGCAAACCAAAGTAAAAAAGTAGAAGCAAAAAAAAACGTCACACAGTCAAAAATTGCGCTAAAATATGCCTTTTCCATAGGATTTTCGGAACTGGAGACGAAAAGCAAAAAATAAAATAAAACGCCACGGGGTGAAAAATATGGGCTCAAGATACTTTTTTCCTATCCAAGCCCCAATATTTACACTGAACTTCACTAATTTTGTTTGAAGTTGAGAGTTGAAGCACCAAAATCTTGCTTACAAGCTAAAAAGGAGTCGGGGAAAAAGGAGGTCGATCGCTTTGGGGGGAGGGGCAAAAACATAGTTTTGCCCCGAGCTTTTCCGTTTGGGGGGGCCATTGCCTTCCCCCCCTGGATCCGCCACTGAAAGAGGGTCTAAGCTTCTGAGAGCCCTGCTGAACAGCATAAAGTCAATTTCAAGTCCAGAAAATGAAAAACACGAAAATGTACAAGACATCTGACACTACATCGATGTTTCGTTGGGGGTGACCAGGCACCCACAAATATATAAATCCACGCCCCTGGGATAGAGACGCAGGGTGGAGAATCAGAAAAAGGAAAATAATGCAGAAATAGGTACAAGCGCATTTATAAATAAGGCCCCAGTCCAAGAAGAAGCACATGAAACAAGCTAATCCATTACAGCGCCTCAAACGTAACGCCCACTCATAAATATGTGCAAGCCGCAAGACGGAGACACTGACTTACAGATTCCTCTGCCAATACGTGTATTTGCCACTTGCTGGGGACCCCGGCGCAGGCCCAGACGGTCTCACCTGGGGCACCACGTGCTTCTCAGAGCTCTGCAGCACGGCTGCCGAGAGAGGCAGCGAGGTGGCCGTGCGGCCCAGCTCGATCTGAAGCACGTCCTTGCTGGTGGCCTCCACGAACACCGCCGGGAACAGCTTCATACCCGGCTCCATCTGCCGGAGAGAGGAGACGGCTCACACGAGATCTGGGACAGGTCTGACAGTAGTCTGAGGGTCAGCCGGGCGTATACCGGGAAGGGGAAATGAATCTGGACCCAAGAAAGCTACGCAAAAACATGATTCTGCGTTTTTGGCCAATTTGTCTCTTCTCGCTGAAGATTCGGCTTGGTGCCACCCCTTGTGAAGGAATAAGATGAGTCGGTGGTAGATTTAGTTGGCTCACAACCCGGCAGAGAATCGAAATAGCTTCATCGACCGGAAAAAAACCAGCGAAATCATTTAAGCACTGCTCTTTACTCTTAATATCAATCAGAGCTGCCATGCAGTCGAAGAAAACACACAAGAGGGCCAATAAACAAATCTAGAAAAATACCTGTTAGACTCTCCATACATCATACCGCCCTGTTTACCTTATACTTGATGGTGGTGTCCTTGCCCTCGCAAGTGAAGGTGATGAAGCCGGTGCTGGTGTCGATGAAGCAGCCGATGGACATGCCCTGGGAGGCGCCCTTGCCGGACGCCTCGGCCGACACCTCCGCCAGCAGGTCATCAGCGCGCACCATGTAGCAGCTGTGACGGTCCACACTGCGGAAGCGGACGACGCCCAACGTCAGAGCCGTCTTCCAGGAGTATAAAACCCAATCTTGTCAACAAAGCTGGAGAGAATCTAGGGGAGCCAGACGTTTGAATATTTTCTAAACAGGGACAGGTAGGCACAAATTAAAGGCAAATAGGCCCTCCCTTACAATATCATATCACAATCAAGCACATGGCCTATCAATTAAGCGTATTGGGTACACAGTCATTTCTTCTCCTTTGATCCACCAAAAACCCTTCTCCTTTTGGGTACCAATTATTGTCTCGCCAAGAATCGGGGTATGTAGGGAAAACTAGTGATTTGTCGAACTTCTGCTGTCCCCGTTAAAGAGTGGGACCTCCACCAGTCAGTAGCTTTTGGTTGGTTGGACGAAAGATGGTGGAAACGGTCGCGCGCATATTGCTACACAGAGCCCTACAGTTCAGAAATCGACTCTTGGTGGGCTGTTATGAGATGATCGGCGAGTGATATTCTACCTACTGTTTAATCAAGATTCTAAAGAAGGGCTGCGAATAAATATACAACAATCGATTTTGGTCGAATTTCTATTGTCGATTCCAGAAGATAGGCAAAGTAAAATGATTTCATGCATCACTGTTAATGAATATAAAAGTATGTTTCATTGTTTTTTCCAATGCACGAAATAGAAAAAGACTGGCCATCAAAGAGCAGTAAACGCAGCTGTTTCGCCTTCCATATAGTCCTCTAATACCAATCGAGCGTTCACACTAGCTCGACAAAAATTAACCAATGTATGTACCCTTTCCCCTCCGTCGGCTGACCTGTCACCGATGTCGCCGTAGTCGTCCTGCTCCGCCACCGTCACCTTCCTGACCGCCTCCTGGCTGAAGGTGGTGCCGTGGATGTGGTACTGGGTGGTGACCCAGCCCACGTACACGTGCGCCGGGTCCTGGCCCGGGAAGATGCGCACCCCGTAGTAGTACTCGTTGATGAGCTTGAGACACTCGGCGTCGAAGGCGGTGCCGATGTCGTCGCCGCCGCTCTCCGGGTCGGTGAGCTGGGAGAGGCCGGCGTTGGAGAGGCGTTGTCGTGTGAGACGATCCGGTACCGACGGGGGCATCAGACGCATGTCCGCCTGACGCACAGGCCAGGGTGGTGAAGAAACTGGTGTGAAGTGGGTTAAATGTTCGAGCTCACATTTCCTAGCCCAGTTGTGATATCCCAGAGCGTTAGCGGATCGTATTCTGTTCTATGCAGTTCTCTGTGCTGCTATTTATCTGGGAGACCATAACTTACTCTGAAAACGGTTGGTTTCCGGAAGGCGAAACTCGATGTGAGCTTTTTCACTAATAAAACGTATCTGAGGCATAATACATGCAAAATGCATGACTGCATCTTATAGATGAAAAGACGATAAAACTTGGACGATTGTTAACCCTCGTCTGCAGCGGGTTTAAGCTGAAGCCAATGGCGGGGCCATGGTCCGCTTCTGCCGGTCCGTTTGCCCACCTGAGAGAGTCGGACGGCAGAGCTGGACCGGTCCATGCCCAGGGGCTGACTGCGCTCCGGCGGCAGCTCCAGGGTGGGGATCACCCGGTCCTGACTCTTACCCCGCTTCCCTCCGGCCGGGTCCGAGCTCTGGTCACGCTTCTTGAAGAACCTGCCGCCGCCACAGCACGGTGTGAAGACTGGCGGATATACCAGGAGAGGGAAATAGAGAAACGCAGCAGACGATGAGAGCGTGAGCTCCGTCATTGTCCGGTTTAGGAACTCAGTTTGTATCTCGAGCAATTGATAAATTTAGGGTAGGGAACAGTTACTAGAAACGTCCACATTTTCCTTAGACAGACTCCAGAGTTCGAGTACGCCAGACAGGCTTATCTGTACCCTAAGCCATACATACTTAGTTCAGGTTTATTCGGACTGTAAGCTTATGTGGTCTCAAAACCAGACAGATACAGGGCAGAAATCCCCGAGAAATGTACTTTATTATTATCGTACAGCCGGGCTATAAAATACTGCAGTTAATATCCAGATCTACAGCTTAAAGCTCGGACAAAGACATGGTACATTATACTAATTAGAGCTTCATATCAACTAGTTTGGAAGTGGTGCACTCTCTGACCTGAACGGTGACTTTCCCCGCTCCTTTTTCTTGGCGTCGGGAGCGGCGTTCTTGTCGACGACGGCGGCTGACCGGCTCGTCCTCTGAACGTCCATCTCACTCTGCGCTCGGCCCATCTTACCTGCACGCAGCGAACACACGTCAAACGCGAATCACATACACATGAAAATACATACTGCACTCTGGTAGGCTTGCGCTTGATATTTTTTCCAGTATTTATTATGTATGTAGATCATATCGTTATAAGTCAAATACGGCAGCAAAACATGACTTTTATGAATGTGAAATGACTCAAAACATGACTGTCACAACGATTAAGTCCAGAAAAATTTCTCTTTCCTTATAAACCTTCAAGCCTAACGATTTTATCCGTTCTCCCGACCAAAAAGGTACCCCAGGCGACACTCACTTCCGCGTCGCGGCACGGCGGGGGTGCCCTTCTCGACTTCTGAGGCCGTTCCGTTCCGAAGCATCACCTCATCTGACTCTACCGCATCATAGCCGTTCTGTAGGTCTGCGGAGGACACGCGCACAGCGTCAGGAGGCACCCGCTAGCCCGTATACACATGGAGACAGTGTGACAGTGATGGTCTGATCACAGGGGAAAATTCAGGCATAGCGTCCACGAAAATGTAATGGTTGTACTTTATTCTCCCTCTCCCACAGCAAATCATGATTATGATCCTAAATTTTTCAAGGCAACGCCGACACACTTCTTCTGCATAAAGGAAAACACGAATGAGAAGTGGTAGGCGAACGTTAGTAGCACTTTGTAACTGTTAGTGGAGCTCCCGTAACTGGGTACTGGGTGGGCATATCCAGACATCGTATTCTTTCGACCGTCAATTGGCATGTGTGGCTAAATCAACCCTCTCTGCTGGCCAGGTCAGGTTATTCTAATAGCTGAGTTTTGTACCACCAGAGCAGCTGTTTCCGTCAGTCTCCTGTCCACGAGCTGTTCACAAGCTGTTCACGAGGTAAAACAGCTTACCGTTCACACCTAGGCCTGTAAGAGACTACTGTGTTGGCAAAACCTGTGTCAAAGTATGTGTTTTCGACTAGATAGTTGTTGGCTATTCTAAAGCTACTAGGCTTGAATACAGAATCTAGCCGACTCGGCCTATCCATACCCCGTTTTGGCCGTGCATGGGGGCGACCTCCATCTGCCATTGAGTCACCTCCAATGTCTGAAGACGCCAGTAGTGTCAAAACGTAGGAAATCCATTAGAAAACCAAATGCTTTCCAATACGAACACAACAACATTTAAGTATAAGTAAGAACCGTTACGTCACCACCAGCATCATTATTGACTCTTAAGTCCCAAACAACGCCCTTCCGTACCTTAATCCCCCACATCCTATTCTACGCTTACCCTTGATGTCGGACATGGTGAATCCGGACTCCAGCATGCTCTGTTTCAGCGCCGAGGGCGGTCGGTTCCGACTGTCCACGCGGAGACGATGCTGACGAATGCGGATCTCATTCCACCTCCGCTCCTTCTCCTTCTCACTGCGGCAGAAGGAATACTCTATTACACCAGAACCCTTGAGGTTGTGTCTCAATGCACTTTCAGGAGGAATACTCTCAGAAATACGTAAATCGAACGAGGCACAACAGCATATGGGAAATCGCAAGCCTCATCACTAGCAATAAGGTGAATTTTCGTTACTGGGTCAGAGTATTTGGTTTCGTATGATAGATGCTTCGGGTTATGAATCTCAATACTTGAGATTTATATCCTCAAAAATTTCGCATGGCAGTACTAAATATTGTATGGCGGTACCACATCACGCATGTCGCTACCTAGTCTTGCATGCCGGTACCTGATATTGCGTGGCGGTACCCAATGATGCGTGGCGGTACCTAATGATGCATGTCGCTACCTAGTCTTGCATGTCGGTACCTGTCTTGCATGGCGTCCAACAGTCGTACCTAATATTGCGTGGCGGTACATAATGATGCGTGGAGGTACTACCTAATGATACACGTCGGTACGTAGTCTTGCATGTCGGTACCTAGTCTTGGATGTCGGTACCTAGTCTTGCATGGCGGTACCTAATATTGCATAATGTTACCTATTCAACAATTTAGCTCTCACAAATAATGTACAATTTACATAGGCATAGGAAAAACTAGCGTGCATGGGCACTTCATCAGTTCAAAAGACATAGGAAAAACTAGTCTGCATGAGTACATCATCAGTCTGAAAAGCAGGCAGCTCTTCTAATCGAACTGGTCTCTGATCAACTACAATCATTAAACCATCCAATCAAAACGATTTAAGCGCCCAAAAACGGCATACGGCATGCTGGACCAAACCAACCGTAACCTATTCAAATCATTCCCCGAAAAACCACACACACCCCCACACACACCCCCACCCAAACCCACCCCCACACCCACACCCACCCACACCCACACCCACACCCACACCCACACCCACACCCACACCCACACCCACACCCACACCAAACACACACCCACACCCCACCCACACCCACACCCACCCCCCCCCCCCCACACCCCCCCCCCCAACACCCACACCACCCACCCACCCCCCACACCCACACCCACACCCACACCCACACCCACACACCCACACCCACACCCACACCCACACCCACACCCACACCCACACCCACACCCACACCCACACCACACCACACCCAAAACCAAAAACCACACACACACACACACCACACACACACACACACACACACACACACACACACACACACACACACACACACACACACACACACACACACACACACACACACACACACACACACACACACACACACACACACACACACACACACACACACACACACACACACACACACACACATACACACGAAATCCTGGCCAGCACGCTGCGCCCCACACGTACTCGATAAAGCCTGTCTGGCAGGTGACGGGCAGTGAGAGTCGGAGGAACTTCCCAGTTGGCCTTCTCCAGCGTCTCGAAGGTAGCGTGCGAGATCCTCAGGCAGGGCGGGGAGTCGGAACCAGCCGGAATTCTCGTCACATCGATCGGAGAGCTCTCGATCTCATCCACGTTCTCGAAGATGGGCTGGTCTTTGGTGTACCAGAAGGTCATCGGACGGGTCATGTTCCTACGGCCGAAGGGATGGATTCGTCAGCAGGCAGGAAGTGGGAGAACAACAGTGGACTAGTTTTGGACAAACTGGAATCGCGCGGCTTATGAGTTCATAGTTCATCCCACGCTATGTTTCTCGTAAGTCCTGTTCATAGGCTTGCCTATCCGTTTCTACCATTTTGAGCAGATTAACATGGTTAACATTTTACATTAACAGTTAACACAAAACGAGCGTCAAGTCGGTAACTTAAACCTTTTCATTTTTTCATAAGCCACACACCGTACAAATTTACAACACCTCCGTCTTGTTGCAAGGAGACTTACACACAGAAGGGTTCGTATCCTTCCTGCAGGCCGCACTGAGTGAAGAATTTGAGCGCGTTGACGTCCTGTCCAAACGACAGTTTGGTGCGCTGGGAGAGACCCAGGGTGCAGGCGGGTACGAAAGCCTCGCCGAGCACGTCCGAGAAGGCAGTCTCTCCGCCCAGAGCGTCCATCATCAGCTCCCCGTTCAGAGAGAAGCCTGCGGAAGGACAGCAGCTGAGCAGTTTCACGTCGCAGCGGCCCCAGAGCGGGTGCACACATCATGTGTTACAAAGTCGGCTGATTCAGGCAAATAATAAAATAAAATATAATTTGTATGCCAATAATTGACAACAATCAGGTTAATTAGTGGCCTTATGTCAGATTCCACCAAGTAGTTATTCAAACTATCGGAATTTACTCGTTAAACAATTAACTTCACTTGTAGAGGTTCTTGCCAGTGATCGGAGGCAGCGCAAAGTAAGCTAAGAAACTACAGTCCGTCCAAAATAATCATGTACGCTGTCAACCGGTTGAAATGTATAAAAAGTTACTTTTGACATAAATAGACCGCTAAAAATTCTTACCGTTTATGTATGTATCTTTATTCTAATTTGATACATAACTTTTTCCCCAATGTTAATAATCAACACCTCCTCTCTCTTATACATGATCAAAAACAGGGCCATTCAGTCTACTCTCCAAACAAGAATGTGCTTTCGTAATTATCTGGGAGTGTCCAGTCAAACAACAGGCTCACGTTAAACCGTCACTTGAGTTTAAGTTCACCTTAAGATCTCTGGGTGGATTTCTCCCGGCACAGGAGATCTATAGCAGTGCTAAAGTAATTTATATTATGCCATCTTCTTTTAAGGCGGTGGAAGCGAACATTTTGTCCGAATCCGGGCAGCATTTTCATTTTCTACAATTTGCACACCAGTTCTGAGACTCAAACATACCATCTTCCTAAATTTTACGGTTTCTTCATACTGCTTCACAAACTATCGTTCCAGCCCAAAGTGACTCCCAGCCAGCCCCGCTGCGACTGGTACGGCCGCGAGAGTCCGCTATTTCCTCCAGCAACACAGCACACGATGGCGACAAAGTCAGCAACGAAACAATACAGACTTCACAACGTAAACATCGCATTAATTCATTTATCCAGTTGTTATATGTTAGCCAGAAGCTGAATTTTCACCATTGGGTCAGCACGCCATCTCAAAATGTATTTTGTTACCCGTGGGAATCACCCACGAATGATCTCAACTTACCTGCTCACATTTCCAAGTTAACACTTCCCAATCGGGCACCACCAAATACTCACGATAATCGGGGGCGGATCTAGACAATACGGCTAACATGGGGAGGGTAGGGGGTTGGAAATGGTAAAACAATGGAAAAATAATTTATAATGGGCCAGTATCAGGAGGCCACGGCCCATTGTTACCACTCCCCCAGCACCCTCCCAAAGCAGATTCCCCAGTGCTGGCGATAACCTCATCAGGAAGGACAGACCTCTGTGTACAGGTCATTTGAGTGTCACCTGTAGAATTTCAAAATACACATATGTCACAAAAATTGGAGGCTTGGCACCACAACTAGAGTACTAAAGGGACGCTTCAAAACCTTGAGTCTTGAAATGTGTAATGATAGAATGAAAATCGATTCCCCAACTTACGGCGAACATCAGAAGCCAAGCAAAAGAACGGAATTGTCATTTTGTGATAGATAATATTGCGGGAAAGCATGCAATTTCTGCAAATACAAGTTCTATGGCCCACAATCCTTAGACGACTCAAATCATTTTCACCACCGTCGTGGGCGTGTTGGCAGACCTTCTGACCCGTGTCGTTGTGCTAGCACTATTCTCACTCACTTATAGTGCGATCGATGAGGTCGAGGAACACGCCGATGACGTCACCGATGTGCCACTTGTGGCCGTAGCTCTCGATCAGACCACTGGAGCACTTCTCCTCCTGGACGGGGCACACGCGCAGGCACACGGGGAGTCAGCAGAGCGGGGCAGGCGGGAGGCGTGGGGGGAGGAGTGGGTGCGAGGGTGTTTTTATGTGGTTGGGCCATCCTCAGGAAGAAGGGCAATCAATTCAGGTCGCTTTGCGGATGTCTGCGTTGGGGGTGCAGCAGGTAAATGGTATTTAGGAAGTAGACGACCCGCAGAAGGGAAATAAAATAACTGAAAATAAATATCTATTGCGCAGGACCATAGCCAACAGCCATAACAAAAATATATCGCCAGCCTTACACTGCACGGAGACCGAAGCGTTCTTTCGAGCATTACAAAGCGTCTTGTATTAAAGGTAAAACACTCATACTCATAAATCACATCGAAGCTTCCGTGGAATGTCGCCCCGGAAATCGCAAAGAACCACACAAAGTACACACATCGGTCTTGTTTAGAGGACGTGCACTCATGCAGACCGAGCTAACTGCGACATCAAGACCACATCTCCAAGACAATAGCAGCCACCCAAGATTAGTCAACCCAAGCCTGAGATGCGGGAGGCTACTCACTGATTGTTCTATCATGCAGATCCAACATGCACCCGACCACGTCGCCCACGTGCCACTTCCGTCCCAGAATGTCCACCTGGTTGTTATGGTGTTTGTACGCCTGCCATAGCCAGGCCACGGGTCAATCACCGGGGTCACCGGGTCAAGGTCGAACTTGCATACTTACTGCTGGAGCCCCACACACAACTCGTTGAACGGTCAGAATGAACGGTAAGTGGCATATGGATAATTTAGAATGCAGAATATGACGTGCGTTGAGATGAGTGTAGAGCTCCATTATTCGTTTAACGTTTGTCTAGCTCAAAGTCTAGAAGCACATGGTGCCTAGAGGTCTCCACAAACCAACCAGTAATCTAATGTCAATGCAGTTAGACTATACACATGAGCCTACACTACAGGTAGGAATTCAATAGTGGTGGTCCATCCTTTTAAAGGTCAAACAAATCAGGACCGTAGTACAACTATGCATAATGCGTGCTATCTAATTACATACGTTTCATTTATTGGACGGATTTTACTAAGCTATAGAAAAACTGGCGAATGGCATGCTAGTCTCTCGTTCCGTTTACAGGAAAATTACGCCTGGCCTCTCTCTCCTGGAAGTGTGACGCCTACTGACTACACCGTGTCCAATTCTAATGCTAACCCATCACAGCCAGGGTGTTTAACTACAAGCTACCCTGTCCGGTCCCACGGTTATTTTTACTTTGTAAGCAGCGTTTTTCAGAGTTTGAACATCGAATTATCTACCTCATCAACCCCTTTGAAGGATTAAGGTATCAACACACATGCTAAAGGAAAAGTGTCATTATAACTATGTCAGTTGAAAAGGACACTCCCTTTGGACAAATGCAGAAAATTTATCAAAAAATATTCGCAATGAAGTGGACTCAGAACGTGCAACACAAGTCAATGCAAAACGTTGAAAACAAATCCGACACCTTAATGTGGAATTTTAGATTGAGAAAACAATATTTCACAGCATACCAAAATCACTTAATGCATAATGTTTTGGTCCCAAATATCACCCCTTTGGGAGAAGGGTGACCATGTTTTCACAGCACACTCCTGGCCCTGAAGCCGGACTTTCCAGCCCCGCCATGCCTGGGGAGGATGGCGGGAGAAGGGGCCCCGGCGCGGGGCAGGAGCCGCGGAAGAGGCTGACTGCTCCTCAAGAACGCTCATTTCTCCCTAAACGGTGAGCTTTTGGGGCATGAAATGAAGTTTTCTGGTATGTTCAAAAGGGGACAAAATATAAATGTAATACACGCGCCGCAAAAATGCCCTCAAAAGTTTTGATTTAAGAAGTCCTTGGGCTCAGCACGACATGAACACAAAATAAGCAACACTTGCATTGTCCCTTATGGAAAATTCCACGGCAATCAGACAACGCCCCTGGAGGCAGGCTCCGCTGTGACTGACGTACATGGTAGCCGTCGAAAGCCCACGAGGACTCGTCCTGGCCGATCTGCCGACCGGGCTCGGCGTCGATGCGCGCCCAGCCCACCTTCATCGGCCCGTCGGTCAGCACCTCAAACTCAAAGTACCTGCAGCAACAGGTGACGGCCGTTACACACTGGAACGTCAACAGATCCTGTATATATAGCATCGAACTCTTAGCACTTTAAGCTCCAATAACTAACTACCAAGATCGATCAGGTTTAAGAGATGAGTTCCTTGTTTTACTCGACGTTACGAAGCAGCTAGATTTGTTGCCTTTATGATGGTGCGCTTGGTAGTGATTCTGTTGACCTTTCGTTTACTCTGTTCGGATTATAGAATGAGATAATTTCGTATTGGTATTACCAATTATTGGTAATCACTTCCAAAAAGAGTAAACCAGGAGTAAACCCGATCCCTAACATGTCATTGTAACCAATTTATTAAGGGTAAATACAGGTCGAATAATTTCGAAAATCGGGATGGATTTTTCTTTCAGCGCGAGTCTATCGCTGATTGTGTGAATATCAATATGCATCTCCCATGCTGTGATCTATCCCTTCTCGCTCCTCCGTGTCTCGGGGAAGTATCTATCAGTTATAAATCACTTTAAAAACATTAGTCTCAATGTCACCTGATCGCCTGTGCTACGTGCCACTAGTTGTATTCTGACTTTTGGCTCCTGCTTAAAAATGCATGTTTTAAGTTTGTTTTATCTTTTTATGTTCGAGCCCCTGCTCATCATTTCAATGTTCTGGTTCCTTTAATTACAAGCTCATGGTGGCTTAGTTTTGGCACTTCTAAACTAAGTCCCTGCGTTTTTTAATACAGTTCAGCGCAGTCGTTTCAGGTAAAAATTTCCGGGAAAAAGAACTGCCGTGAAAAATACGTCAGCTATTTTGGGAACCGGGTCAATGCAAAAAAGTCAATGGACAGGGCTAAAACAAATAACAGAACCATTGCTAATTTTTTTGCAGACCAAAACATGTTATCTGACACAGAGTGGCTGCTGGGCCGGTTCGGGCCTTGGCTCCGCTGGTTTCAGGCACCCGCGGCGGCCGCCAGAGACTGACCATTTGCCGGCGCTGACGGCGTAAGTTTTCTCGGCGCGGTAGGTGCGGTAGTTGGCGCGTCCGCTCAGCAGGTCCTGGGCCGCTGTCGGAACCGGGCAGCGGCGTCACAACATTCGTAACAAACCAAAGGTAGACAGCTAACTACTCTGTTCTCACCTCTTATCTTGTTTCTTTCCCATGCTATTCCGCAATTCGACCTCGAGAAAATGCGAGAGTTGATCGATAGGAAGACGAGTAGCTCAGCCGTTTCCATGAACCTCCTCATAACTATTGCAATTAGGTTTATATAAGAGCCACACTGCGATACCTAAGTGGTGAGAGCACCCTAAAACTTCTCTCTCCCCGTTCCTCCTTCATCGGGGCAGACGCCGACAGGGAAAGGATCAGCATGCCCTAGACTCACCCTAACCGTTGTTGGACGAGTCCTTTATCCCCACACCAGCCGTTCTTAGATGAGGTGACTACCTTTACCCCTACAAAAGCAAGTGTTGGATGCCTGAGCCACTACCTTCTTCGATACACTATCCGTTGCGGAATGATTGGGTGACTACACTCACCCTCACACCAGTCGTTTCTGGGTGGGTGGGTGACTAAATTCGTCGGTACACTATTCGTCGCTGGATGGGTGGGCGAGTATCCCCACCCCTACACTACTCGCCGCTTGATTAGTGGATGACTACCTTCACCCCCCCCCACTAGCCGTTTCTGAATGGGTGAGTGACTACCACACTATCCGTTGCTGAATGGGAGAGTGACTACCTTCGTCGGTACACTATCCGCCGTTGGGTGAGCGGGTGACTACCTTCGTCTGCACGCTATCCCCCGCTGGATGAGTGGGTGACTACCACACTATCCCCCGTTGGGTGAGCGGGTGACCACCGTCGTCATTAACTATCCGCCCCTGGGTGAGTGGGTGACTACCTTCGTCGGTGGCTCCTATTTAACTACCTTCGTCGGTGGGCTCGCTGGACGGCGGGTCCAGGATGTAGCCGTAGACCAGGAGCGTGCGGACCGCCTCGCTGGCGGTGTCCCGGTTAGCCTTCTTGATGGCTTCGTCCACGTGCCGGTAGGGAACCAGGTGGGGCGTCCGGATCATCTCCATGTCCTGCCCAGGAGAAGGCGTTGTAGCTGAGGTTGGAGGACTCTTCATATGAGTTGACAAACATACGGAGCAAGATATGTGTACTGTATGGTATTCCTAACATGGTTTGCCACGAAAGAGAACTTTTTATATAAATTTTGTCCGTTGTCCTCAGTTCGACTGTTGGAGTCGAAGTCTCACTAAAGTCCTCAAGGGACTTGTTACGGAAACCCCGATCCATACCCGAACGAGCAACTTAGGGCCAAATGAACAATACATACTATACTTATTTAATACGAAGAATGCCAATGATATTGCAACTACTATACCTTGGATGTTTTTAATCACTGCGATAAAATGCACGAATGGACGAAGAAGGAGAGCTTACGTCGTGAAAGTGAAACGCAGTTTTCGGTATCCCACATCTTAAGAAATTAACTGGGTTAGGGGAGTGTACTGCTCATGGCTCATGGAGGTGGTTGAGGTTTCACCGAAGGGAGAACCTTAAAACACATTGGTAGGGCTCCTGGCCCAGCCACAAGAGCACCACTATATAATGTAAGCTGTTACCTCATTGAGTCCGTAGGTCCAGCCCTGTTGAATGCGCTCCCGCGACCACACCATGTGAGTGTTCTCCGCCAGCTTTTCCACCAGCTCCTCCAGCTTTCCTGTATTCAGTTCACAACGTCAACATACGGCCGAAGGGTCAACCTCTTAACCTTTGAGTCTGTTCATCGCATATCAGGTTTATAACCTCTGGTCAATATAGTCGAAGCCATCTTCAACCATCGTAAAACTTCCGATGGAAGCAAGACAGACACTACCACCGGTCGATGCCGCATGTACAAATGGATATCCACCCTATCTTTCTACAAAATAATTGAGCTCTTATGGTCCAAATCTCTTTTGACAATTTATTTACCAAGGCACCGGCAACAGCGGCTCACCGTTGAGTGAGACCTGGGAGAGGTCGAGGGGCGCCGGCTTGTACCCGTTGGGCTGCATGAAGGGGTCGTTCGGAAGCCGGATCGAGCGGATCCGGTTGGGAGGCTTGTCCAGTGTAATGTGGTACCCAAGAGCCATGATGGTCCTGGAAAAAGTCCAGTGTCATGTGTACCCAGAGCCATGATGGTACCGAAAAGTCCAGGTCATGTGGTACCCCAGAGCCATGATGGTCTGAAAAGCAGTTTCATGTGGTACCCCAGAGCCATTATGGTCCTGGAAAATATAATGGCTGAGCAAAATGGGTAGATCCAGACCAACAATCACGTACCATTGTCGACATAGAAACGGGTCGAATGATTCTGTAACTCCCAGTGTGGTACTTCCAAGGCAAACAGACCTGAAGGGATTTAATCAGTCCTTAAGTCAGACTTGAATCCGGTGGTGGGAGTACTCTAAGCTATAAACTATAAACAGATGAGCACAGTACAGCCGCAATGAAACCAACGGGCCCAGTTGCGGCATCTCACTTGAGCGTTTGCAGCGCCAGCTGTACGTCGTAGCGCTTCTCAGCCGGCGGCAGCCGTTCGAACTGGGTCAGGCAGGGGTGCATCATGTAGTCGTCCTCGCGCTCCTCGCCGTAGCGCCAGCCCTCGTCGATCTTGTTCATCGCCCAGATCTCGTGGATGTTCTCCGCCAGCCGGTCTCGAATCTGCTCCACGTAGTGCGGCAGAGACACCTGGAGGAAACACAGGGAACTAAAGGTGAGGGAATGGAGCTATAGACGGTGGTTGATTACATGCCAGGCAGCCGATGGATGGCAAGCTAATCACAAAGGTATATCCATTGGACTATGGGAAAGATAGTCCGTGTCGAATCTAGGGTGGGTGGTTTTTTAGGGGAAAGATCGCACCCAAAATTGCAAAAAAGTTGTTTTTCTAAGAAAATGGGCGATGGGTGACTGGAGAGCCTTCTATTTGCCCCTCCTGAGTCCATCATTGAATGGATTTTCAAAAGAACAATATTTTAAAGGTAAAGAACAGAGCATAAGTCAACGTCGCGTATGACACGTACAACGACCTTTCACAGTCTCTCGTTCTCTCCTCTGTTATCAGTGGTGCTTTCAACAGCTGACTAAAGTGTGAACGACCGGGGAAATTCAGACCCAATGCTGGTTGTTACAGAATCGTGTCCTCAGGCGGGCCCTTCGGGCCCTCAGGGGGGAAGGCGGCTGTCCCTGCCACCCCCTTGGCTACGTCCCTGATTTGACCCACGCTTCAAATCCGTGACACACTCTTCTGCTGCTACCAAAGCTTCAATACTAGAACGCGCTGCCTATGGCCGGCGGAGTCAGTAGGCTCCGCGCAGCTCACCGCCGCCGTGTCGATGGGCTGCGGCACGAACACCGGGTCCTCCTGCTCCACCAGCGGCCCCGCCAGGATCCCCTTGGCCAGCTCGCCGTAGTGGAAGCAGGGGTCGATGGACATCTGCTGGGCCGGCAGCAGACACTCGCTGACGGGCGAGAAGCCTTCCGGCGGCTCGAACTTCTGGCGGCCGTGTTCTCCGCCCAGCAGGAAGCGGGCGCTGCGACATCACAGGCAGCGGATCTCAGTCACTGAGGCGCTCCTAGTGTGCATGTACACGATACCTAAATATTACCCAGGCTCCAATACCCAATTTCGGGGACCATTGTTTGAGCAATGAGTCTATGGGAACAGGAATATTTTGTTTAATTAGTGTCAAATCATATTTTCTGAATACATTTTTTCAGGATGTTTCGAGATCCCACAAAATGATTTCGTGTCTCGTGACTGTAAAAAAATGAAACCGAAGAAAATGATTTGTAGGAGAAAATACCCCACAAATAAACATACTCCTAAGAATTTTCCGCAAATATAAATACGTAATAAGACATAATAAGCAAAAAAGATGATACCTAATTCCTAAATAAAAACAAAAGCCCCAGCCCACCCCAGCAGACGGCACTGACCTCAGTTTGGAGGAGCAGCTGATGACTGGGAAGAACATGCCATCCAGGTTGAAGTCCCGGAAGCAGCCCCTGATCTTCTCGCCGTTGAAGGTGAACTCTATGGCGGGGATGGTGAGATCCAGAAGGACGCCGATGACGTCTCCCTTGCGGATGTACGGCTCTGACTCTTGGGGGTAGACCAGAGTCTTCCGACCACCTGCAGCAGACACAGCCACAAACCCAGAGTTTCAAACCTCTTGCATTCACTAAGGCTAAACTAAAACCTTAGCAGAAAGCTTACTAGATACAAGACTACAAGACGAACAGCTTAAAAGTCACATTTAGGTTTTAAATATAACTATGTTTGGGTGTATGAATTACATGAATGAATTACATTACATGTGTATGAATTACATTGCCACGCATAAATGAAAGCTAGATGATGATTTTGCGACTAAGCAGGATTGGCATTTTTGCCAGTTGAGAGGAGTTTCTGCCGCCAGCCGGTTTTTACCGGTTTAAACCGGCAAAAAGTGGCAGAAAGTGACAAAACTCGGGAGGACAAATTTGCCATTATTTATGGAAACTGAACTTTAAGCGTTTTCCAATAGTTGTTACCAACATCATGCTGATAATTAAACTGTATTTACGGTATTCTGATCATCTTATTTAGCATTATATATTTTCTAGTCTTAGTCTTAGTGCAGCAAACGCAGATAGGATCGCATGCTATCCACATTTTAATCAGTTCAATTGTTAATCATCGATCATATTATCAGCTGAATCAAACAGGGGCTAATTCGGATGTCTGGTGGTAGTCTAGATGAAATATGACGGCTTTCCTGACAAGAAAGTCAAGCCGCTCGAGCTCAGTAAGAATCCAGCCCATGCGTTGGGGTTTCCGATGCAGTTCTCCATCGGAGGCAAGGCAAGCGCCTTTTAGCTGCACGACATATTACTGCGAAGGCTGTTATTATTTTACATGTCGTATTTGGTGACAATTTTGAGTGTTCTTCAACGCCGAACAGTGGCGAACATTAGAAAGGGTACAAGCTGGGGATTCCCAAGCCTTTCAGAGTGACTGGTGTACTGGATCGCTTAGGGCGAAGGACATTATTTCAGCCTGAATACATGGAAACTGCATTATTTGCAGTACTTTTCAACTTCTGTAAGCTATACTTATCAAGTGAAGATCAGTATTGACTGACCTGTTCTGGTTAAAACACTCACCTTTTTCAAACATGTTGCCTCCTAGAGCTACTTTGTTCGTCTCTTCTGATCATAAGCTCTCAAACCTAGTGGCTTGTACCCCCAGTGGTCGGTTATACCATACATTTATCTCTTGGCAGGCGCACACCCAGGATTTTTGTTTGGGGGGTGGCAGGCGGATGGGGGGGGCGGCATTTCACGCGCAGGATTTCTTTCCCTGGTGAGGAGGCGGCAGTTTCGGAACAGGGGCGGCTTGAATCACATATTGGGCGAATGCTTCAACGCAGGGGCGGCACACTAGGGGCAGGGACGGCAAGGTGAGAGTAGAACTGCTACTAAAAGCCAGATCAGGCTAATTTCTGCCCTCCATGGGTGCCTGCGTCTGTCTCTCCCCCTTGGGTGGGCTACTGTCTATTCGAATAAAATATCTGAAATAAATTATATAAAATAAGATAAGTTTGAATGGACCAAATGTTATTTAATAATATGCATACGATTTCTTGCGATTAGAGAACAAATCTTTATATTGACAGACCTACATTTCTGATGTGGTATTTCACTTGTGGCGGCATCTAAAATGTATGTACCGGTTCCTAGCTAACAATAGAAGCAATGGCACTTCATCTATTGTAAAAACCCTTCATATCAGAAAGGTGAGGTCACTTGGGGATCCAGGCGGTCCGTTTGGGGGCGGCGCAAACTGATCGGCAAAAAAACTGATCACTTGGGGCCGGGTGGCCGAGTGGCTTCGTTGCCAGTCTTCGGGTCGGATAGCATGGATTAACGTGGGTTCAATCCCTACGGCGGGAAACCGCCTTCCGTGTCCGATCTGACCCGGTGGAGAGGATCCTTAAACACCCACGCCAATACTCTCTGTAATTGGGCAAGTGTGCCTGTTGGGAGTGGCCCTAAATAAATAAATAAATAAAAAAGCCGATGAACAAAAAATGTCACACAGCCTAAATGGAAGCCGACTGCTTCTAAGATTTCTTGCTGCCGGCCGTGGGGGGGGGGGCAAAAACACTATTTTTGACTTTATAGGGCTGGCCTCTTCCCTCCCTCCTGGATCTGCCAATGGATTGGCTCCAGCCATAAAAGACTATTCCGTTTGAACAGATTATTGAAGTTGTGTGATGAAATGGAAGAAGAGAGTGCTGAAGCTTCCCAATACACAGTAATATACGTTTTCACCCGTGAAGATGACCTTACATGCATATCCAACGAGAATATCAGTTAATATTTAGTATTTCATAGTTTTTGACACTTCTTGCCACCGGGTTTATGCCAGCCGGTTGAAACCGGTTTAAACCAGTGGTTTAAACCACTTTCTGCCGGCTGCTGCCAACCCTGCGACTAAGCAATCTAAGCTCACACAGAAGACTGTCGATAAAGCCAGTCCTGTGTGTCTGTGTACACGCACGGCTGAACACTGCAACGCGATGTCAAAAACACCTATCTTCACTTAAATAAATCACACTTTTGTTTTCTTAGACACGTACACCGGAGCAGGCATATTACAATTGTTCAAAGACCATTATTCGCGGTCACCTGTCCACAGATAGCCGCCGTCAAAGCCGAAGGAGTAGAGGTCGTCCCCGACGCCGTTGCCTCCCCACTTCTCGCCGCCGCCCGGGTACGGGATGTAGCCCATGGTGTTGGCCCAGCCCATGCGCAGGTGGGGAGGCATGTGGCTGGCCTGCGGGCAGAACGCACGGCCACGACTGAGACCCACGCGGTTATACTGTGTGAATATACGCGGTGATACCGTGTGAACATAAGCGGTGATACTGTGTGAACATACGCCGTGATACTGTGTGAACATACGCCGTGATACTGTGTGAACATACGCGGTGATACCGTGTGAATATACGCGGTGATACTGTGTGAACATAGCGATACTTTGAATATACGCGTGATACTTGTGAACACAGGCGGTGATACTGTGTGAACATACGCGGTGATACTGTGTGAACATACGCGGTGATACTGTGTGAACATACGCGGTGATACTGTGTGAATATACGCGGTGATACTGTGTGAACATAGGCGGTGATACTGTGTGAACATACGCGGTGATACTGTGTGAACATACGCGGTGATACTGTGTGAACATACGCGGTGATACTGTGTGAACATAGGCGGTGATACTGTGTGAACATACGCGGTGATACTGTGTGAACATACGCGGTGATACTGTGTGAATATAAGAGTGATACTGTGTGAACATACGCGGTGATACTGTGTGAACATACGCGGTGATACTGTGTAAACATAGGCGGTGATATTGTGTGAACATACGCGGTGATACTGTGTGAATATACGCGGTGATACTGTTGAATATACGCGTGATACTTTGAATATACGTGTGATACTTGTGAATATAGGTGATACTTAATATACGATACTTACTAGGCTAAGTGTGAACATACGCAAATTAATATAAGACTGAACATACGCGGTGATATTTAAATGCGGTGATACGTAAATACGTATACTTAATATACGTGGTGATACTTAAATACGCGTGATACTTTGAATATACGTGGTGATACTTTAATATACGCTAACGTTAATATGGTGATACTGGTGACATAGGCGGTGATACTGTGTGAACATACGCGTGATACTTTAAATAGCTCTATGTTCTGATGTGATACTTGTGAATATCGCGGTGATACTGTGTGAATATACGTGGTGATACTGTGTGAACATAGGCGGTGATACTGTGTGAACATACGCGGTGATACTGTGTGAACATACGCGGTGATACTGTGTGAACATACGCGGTGATACTGTGTGAACACAGGCGGTGATACTGTGTGAACATACGCGGTGATACTGTGTGATATTGTGTGAGCCCGCGCTCGTGCTTCCCGAGAAGAAAATCAAAACAAAACTACGAACTTGAAACGGGAAAGTTTCCCGCAACATCTTGAGATTTGTAGGGCATTTAGAACCGGACCGTCCTCATTCGGCCTATTTGAACAAGTATAGTGCTATACTTGGTTGCCACATTTAAGCCTCAGGGACTGCAATAATTAATTTTCCGCCTCGGCGTCGTCTCACTTTAACGTTACAGTCACACATTAAGAACCACCTCTGTGCGCTATTTTCGCGGATTCGGTACCGACTGAAAGCAACCGTGTTAATTAAACCAACCGACTGCAGGAGCTGATATATGCATACCTGCTCGATGTGGTCGACGGTGACCTCGTAGTACCACCGCAAGTACATGGAGGACCCTTGTACTTTCCCCACGTATATGTTGGGATGTACACTGCAGAGCGGGGCAAAATTAAGTACATATAATTTACGATGTCTGCTCATTATCACCTCAATGAAATTCCGAGAAATTATTTGAAGATTATTAAAATTAAATGATCTTGTAAAATGTATTCAGTCCAACCCAGGACATCAGAACCAATACTTACTTCCCCATGCTATTCAACCAAAATTCTGTCGTGGCTAAGCCATCAAAATCACAATGTTGACATCATCTATTTACAACCATAGACGCATCCAACTACATATGGGGACGTCTATGTATTCATTCCCCCATCAGACGTCTCACCTGGAGACGTGGTCCACTAGGGCCGTCTGCAGCAGCAGGGACTTCCCGGGCAGCAGGTAGTCGCAGATGTTGTTCTGGGAGCTGCGCACTGCCACGCCGTTTCCCACGCACAGAGAGCGCAGCACGTCCAACACCTTGGGGTCGCGGCCGTGCTTCTCCAGGATGGAGATGATGACCTTGATGTGCTCCTCCTGCCAGGAGTGAAGCACCCGGGTTACGCTAGTGTCAGTGTCTATCTGTTAAAGAATGTATTTTAAAGTGCATGTGCCTCAGTGCTTATCAGGAGCACCAGTCCTAACAAAAGGGTATATCCTGAGAGTGTTAAGGCAGTTGTTAACAAACTCAATGATGTATTACAGTAAACTACCAGAGTAATCTAGACGTGATTTGAGTATTGGATAAAATATAGCAACAAACAATCCAGAACCATATTTTCCTTCGGTACATCGGACCAAACGATATTCATCAACATGGTTCAATAAACATGTCCACATAGATAAGCATCACACAATCAGGTCAAACGCAGCCGTCGCGTGCCTTCATGACGTTGAGCGCCTCCGGCGAGTCGATCAGCACACAGTGCAGCACGTCCAGCATGCCCTCGCCGCCGGCCTGGGAGCCCAGTCGGGAGAACAGCCAGTTCAGACGCATCACGTTGGCGAACTGGGCACAGTTGGTGTGGTTGCCCTTGATCATGGCGGCTGGAACAGGCAGAGAATGGTGTTAGGACGGGGCAGCCGGTCTCGGTGCAATACGGTGCAGCCGGCTAGTGTTTACTCGGATATATTCAGTTACAGGGATAACATCAGATTTGTTGTACACGTGATGACTGTCGCCTGGGGCACTCGAATTGAAATGCGAGGATTACAAGTTTGCATTACGTCATGTAGATGCAAGCTGTCATCAGTTCAATATAATTTGTTTCCGTCAGTGATGGATCCAGGAGAAGGGGAGGGGGAGAGAAAGGCATTTGTCTTCCCCCACCAACGAAAAAATCCCGGAGCAAAACCAAGTTTTTGTCCCCTCCCCTCCCCAAGTAGTCGAACTTTTGTCCCGGCTCCTCTTTAGGTTTTAACCTTCGCTGGGGGTCTTTTAGACCCCCTCGGGTTTTTCAAGTGACCAAAACGGCGGCGCGCGCTAATTCGTGTGTTTCCTTATATTTTAATCTTTCCTGAAAATTTTGGCTAGGTATATGGTGGTCCCGGCCAGGTGAAGTGACCTCACCTAAAAAATACTTGGACCGCATAACTAAAGAAGGGTTAATCGAGTTGAACTCATACATATTGGGCCCCGGTACATTTGTTCATTTCTGTATTGTGACCTGGTCATGTGCGCATGACCTCCCTTCCATACATGGGAAAATCCGAATGGCTTTTTCGTAAGTATAGATGGAATCACTCAACATCGGTTGCACTTGCTCTTGCCCATTTCTGGATCTGATGCCAAATTTGACTTGTGACCTTTAAGGTACCTTAGGTCATAAGCATTTTTGGTTTTTTCTATAAATGTTGAATAAAATAGATGGTTTTATTTTGTAAGTGTTTGTTAGTACTGAGTCATGATATACATCAGATATACGGTCTTTCGACTCCTGGTCTCATTTAAATTTGACCTGGATAGAATATCATATATTCATTCTATTGCGGATTGCATGGTGTAAACTTGGCTGTATCCTGTTTGTTTGAAGCTTTGCGAAACGTAAACGCCCTTATGATGGTGGCTGGCATTCCCAATATGCATATCTGTGACCTTAGCTCCCTGGCTTTGACCTGACACGAATGAATGCCACTTATAAAGCGCATCTAGAGCTTTCGATGGTGTTGAAAAATGTTTCTAGCTATCATAGTTTCTGATATATGGGTTTCCTTTACACCTTATTAGGATTTTACCTATTTTGACCTCTGGTGACCTTGATATTGACCTGACAAGAAAATGACCAAGTATTTCATATCATTTCAATAGCTTTATTGCTTTTGTTTTTCTATCTTTGTTTTAGATCGTGGTTTTTTCCCCCTGTTCCCGGGATAACCAAGGTTTTGATGCTCCAACTGAACCAGTAAGCTGCAAATGGAACCCATCAACTTCAGTGTAAATATTGGACACTGGTCCGCTTGGTATTTAAAATAGCTTTTGAGTGAATGATCCTGGGATAGCAAGAACAATCATCTTGTGGCCACATCTTTTGCTCCGTTACTTTTTTCTTGGGTTTGCCCCCCCTCTTCCCACCAAACCTACTGGCTAGTTACATTTTTGCCAAATCTGTCACCGGGTAGGACGATTTTTTTTACTTTTCGGCTTTGGTTTTCCCGCTCCCCAAAGCCAGCGGCTAGATCCGCCACTGCTTTCGGCTACAGCCCAAATAAAGGTGAAGCTACTAACTATTCAGCGAAATTGGTATGCATAACGAGTATGGTGGCTTTGGTCTCCATTCGTTCATATCAGGAAATGTTACAGTCTAGCTTCACAATTTTCAGAATCACCGGTTTCTCAGGTAAGCATTCAACCATGCCCTCCGACACTCGTTCCAACGAGGCTAAGAGCTGCACCAACACCATCTTAACCCCACCCCCTCCCTCCCCCAGCTCACCCAGCAGCTGGTAGAGGTAGTTGCTGATGACGTCCCACATCTGGCCGGACTCCTCGCCGGCCAGGCTGACCAGGTAGCCCTCACTGGTTATCACAGTGATCTTATCGATGGCGTCCAGGATCAGGTTGAGGATGCCCTCTTCTTGGCACAGGTCCTGCCGATTCCGCAGCGCGCGCAGCTTGATCTGCCGCTCCTCATGCTCTGGAGAGTTGTTGTAGAGCTTGTGTTTCGTGTGTAGGGTTATAGAGGTGAAATATGTTTATTGATAAGTGAGAATTCAGATATATTCATCAAATAATGAATAAATCAATTAAGCTACAAATAAAGCTGAAGTCATAATCAAAAGTACAGGAAAATGATACTCAATGTTACGATATCAAAAACATCCGCCTAAAGTTCGCTTAATCAATTCGAATACGTTCTACAACGCTTCTGAATGATAACCGCCGCAAGAACACCGATTTTTTCGGTTAGCTACAGACCCATGTCTTCCTCGGGCTGGGCAAAGTAGTTGATGAGGTCTTCGAGACACATGACAATTTCCTTCAGATTCATGGAGCCGAGCATGACGGAGTGTCGGCGCGATGTGCGGATCTGATCCAGCTGCCTGAGGTCAGGTCAGGTCAGGTCACAGGCTGACGCGGGCCAGGTCGGTGTCGGGGTGCGGGTTAGGGCAGTGGCGAATCACGCAGCTCGGTGTTTTATAAAGACCCAACGAAATGCTTTCAGTTATACCAAAATATAGGAACTATTCACATTTATCTAGCGAGTCTATGGAAGTCGAGGGTACTGTAAGGGAAATATAAAGCGTACATTGCATATTACGGTTTAGACAAATTGATAAAATCAATCGAAACCTTACAGTACTATTTATTTTGATGATAATGAACGCGTAATAATTAATCTAAAACTGTGAACAATCACACAAAAAAGTCTACCTGACAAACGTTTCAGTTGGAGGCTCACTTGATGAACTTGGTGAAGAGGGAGCTGCACTTGCGGATGACGCGGGCAGTGCGCGACTCCTCGTCCTGACTGCGCGAGAACTCCAGCCCGTCGTCCATCTTACCCTCCTCGTGCAGAATCACCTGCTTCACCTCCACCTTTCCCACGCCCTTCTTCTTCTGCTCGAACGCCTGGGAGGGACGAGAAGGAAGAATTAGACAGCAAGTGGAGAAGACAAGAGTATGTAAGCTTACGAGGCAGTGATGATACGAGTGCGTATGTAAATGATCCGATGGAATTAAAGTAATGCTCCAGAGCAAGAATTAAAAACAGGTTTGTAATAAGCAATTGTTTATCGCGTAATAACGTGTAAAAATATAAATGATGGCCGCCATTATTCCACCCCAAAAAAACATTCTATGTACATTACTAGAACGTTATCACATTGCCGCCGTCCAGTGTCCATCCACAGTGCAAATGCCTACTTCAAAAACCGTGTCCCATCCAAAGAAATGGCTACACCCGCCCTGATTTATCCATTACTACTCTAAATCGTCCAAACACAATACAATTTCAGAAAATCAGCTGCTGGCAGCGACCGCAGCTGACATCGAACCCTCGTCACCTTGTAAGACAGCCAGAGGCCGGTCTCGATGTGCTGTACGATGACAGTGGAGTCGCCATACTTGATGAGAGGAGTGCCGATCATCTCCAGATCCTTATCCTCCAGCATCACCTTGTTGTCGTCCTTCTCTTCTCGCAGGTAGAACGTGGTGGAAGCTACCGTGGCATCAGTCCTGCAGGACAATCCGGCTCCGCATTTAGAAACGAGCACTACGACCTGCCACGAGAGCTAAATGCATCACAGGTCAAAAGAACTCAGCAGCGATGACTTGTTCAATGGATCATGTGCAAACTGGTGACTTTTGATAGCTGTGACGGTTTTACGCCCATACTGATTACGACTCGAAGATTTATGAAAGTACCGTGCCCGCGCGTGGTTCGATTAATATAAATGCGTATGCAAATATTGGATTTTGCAATACTTCAAGGGAAGACCATTCACCGGACCATTCACTCAGCCAAAGCATAATCTAGGGATTTTGAATTCAGATGGTCTTCAACTCCATGCCATAAGCAAAATGGAAAGAGAAGCTCATTGGAGCGGTTAGGCTTCTAGATTCATTTTAAGTCAAGCCATAAAGCAAGTCGCAGAGGTTAACATAGTTAGGACTCTTAGGAGAAGGATGGATAATGTTCAATACCACACGGTTCATGTTACCATTTCCCGGGGTTAGGAAATTATGGCATCGTACCTCAGAGCTGGAGCACTGTTGAGCGACCTGAGAGCCCAAAATGTCTCCCGGGTCATAATGTGTTCGCAATACATATGATAACTAATCCTTATTATATCAATGTTGATATCTCCAGCGTTTAGCATGAGAAGGCCTGACTCAGCCATGATATTGTGACTAAAAGATACAGGAGGAATTTTTAGCTTTTAGTTTTTCTTTCTTTCAGGGCTTTTTATAAGGCGTTCTGTGCCAGGCACCTTTGCCTGTCTATAAAGTCTGTGTGAGAATTTTGCGGGAGGGGTGTTCACTTTAATGTCGCAAAGCAAAGGGGAGCTTGGTGCACTTCGGCCTTCGGAGTGTTAGCACACCCCATTGAGTACTTAACACCACTACCTTGTCTTCTTGTAATTGGACGCATACACTGTTGGGGACGGGGGGCGGTGAAATAAATGTATACATAACAATCCTTAACCGAGCAGAGTCTATCCGGCAGGGCCACCCACCTGTGCACCAGGAAGATCTCGTTGTTCTCGTTGACGCCCAGGTAGCGTCCAGTGGTGATGTGCCGGATCCGCATGGGATGGAACCAGTTGATGTAGCCGCCGGACCACTTGGTGCGGGCCAGTTCCAGCCGCCACAGCGAGCGCGCCTGGGTGATCACACTGCCGCCCTCGTACACCACGATACTGTCGGAGGAAGGGTGGCCAGGTCAACAACACCGGCCCCGGTCATGTTCCATTGTTCAAACATCCGATTTGGTCGGTCGAACGACATATGAGGCCAAATATTTTCTCAAGCTCTGGTACGATATGGTTTAGAGGAGTGATGTGTCAGGGATGCGCCAATGACGTTTTAAGGGTCGCCGACGCCATTTCAAGGGCCACCAAGGGTTGATGGTGGGTCGGGGGGATGTACCCCAATCCTCCGGATCCGCCTATGAGTCCGCCACGATGTTAATTTCCATCAGGTGATGCTAACCAGATGGAGATGAAGTACCATAACCATCGGGGATATCTAACGAAACACAAGCTGCTACGGGAATATGTCCGTACAGCCAGTTATATACCCGTTTATACCAGTTTTCACCGTTTGAGTCACGAAGTCATGTGCCGCAGAAAGCCAATATTTGATCATGTGCCGCGGAAAGGCAATATTTGATATGATAACATCATAATCGAGAGATCATCATGCCACTGGTAACCATGTTTTTACAATGGCAGTAATTTAATGCTACTTTAAATAAAAAGGTCCATTCTGATTCCAGAAAGAAGTAAAGGATGCCGTGTTGTTACGGTTTCAAAATATTTTCAAAGACACTGATGCTGCTATCGAAATAGATAGATGCTACGGCACACCAACATAATGTTACACCAGGACATACGTGCCAATAATTCACTTAAACGCTGAAGTTTGCCTTACTTTTGTGACTCCTCCAGGGACCAGTTGGAAGGTATGGTGAGGCACTCGTCTCCTCCATGGAAGAACCGTAACACCTCTCCTCCAAACACGTAACCTGCGATAGGTCCGAAAAAGTTCAGTCATCATCATCATCATCATTTGGTGTTTTTGGCCCGACTTCCTGGTCATTTGGCCCATATCAAACGTGGTGTACAACGCGATTCAGGAGATGACGCATGCAGATCATTCTGGCATAGCCTCGTTGAAGATTCTTGATGTGCGAAACAGAATGTGGGTTCGAAGATAAAAAGGGCTCCTCACCACAGCAGAAAAAAAGTTCAGTCAACTTAAGGAGTGGCACATGCATTATGCTCCTAAACGACACAGGGTGTATACCGTTTGCTAGAAAATGCAAGGCCGGATAACATATGCCGCACGCCACTGTTAGTCTGATGAATAACCATAATTTGTCAACTATGGAAGATATAACAATTACAGGAATGAACTGCAGGTCAAGGCATCCGGATGGTAGACCTCATGAGATATAGTGACATCTGAGATTCGGATTATTTTTGCATTTGAGAAGGCCTTCCATTTGAAAAGGCCACAACTTGACTTGCATGCTGAGTACCGACTGCAGGTAACAATTAAAGACATGGCGGGTCTCTTCTCGACAGGGAACATTTCATAAGTCTGTAACAGCTAAAAATAGACCACACAAGTTAAAAGTGTTATTCCCTGCCACATATATGGTACACACAGGACAGAAAACACCGTATCGAGTTTGTAAAGTGCATATTTTGTCATTTAACCCTCGCCCCACCGGGGGCCATCGTGGCCCCTAGGTTTTTCGGATAGCAGAAAACGACGAGGCGCAGCACCGCGGTTGGGGCTCACTTTGATTTTCCTCATCCTGAATTTTTACCGGGTCCAGGTCGGTCACCACGGGTCACCAGGTCACCTCTTCCCTTTGGCTCTGTAGAGCTACATTTAGTCGATGATTTGAATTCCACTTCTGACCCTCGGGTCTAGGTGTTATCCGGGTTTTATTTGTTTCTGGGTGGTCCGGGCGACCTCTCCCATTGGAAAGCATGGGAAAGCTATTTATGATATAAAGCCACAAAAATGATTGCAATACTCAGACTACTCGAACAACGTTTTGGACACCCTTTCACGGATCCGGGGTATTTTGCCTTGACTTTTCCAGGTCATCAAGGTCCGGGTCAAAAGTATTTTGAAATAACTTTTGACCTAATTGAGCTAGGCGGTGAAACAACACATCGTGTTTGTTTGTCACTGGCTTTTTTGATATACGGCAGTCACTTTGACCTTTCGTGACCTGGTCATATTAGGTCGAGGTGATCTGGGTCAACCACTGGCGGGGGTCTTTCGTTCCCATGGCGGAAAAGTACTGGATTTGTATAATGTACTTTACCGGCCTATAGCTCTAATGACCTAAGTTTGGTTTGTTATTTGATATTTGGTGAAAATAGCCGATCTTGACCTATTGACCTCTGAGGTCAACCATTGACCTGGCACTAAAACATGGAGTAATTCTACTATTCACGGTTTTTGTTTGTTTGCTAACGCCCATATTTTCGGAGTTAGAGGGGGCCATCTGCCCGTGGGGCGAAGGTGGCGCCGGACCCCGGGGTTAACAGGTGCCCCGCTGTGGGGGGAATCTCGCCTCCTCCCTTCCTGGTTTTCCCAAGATAACGCAAAAACGGAGAGACGCAGAACAACGAAACTTACAGCACCTTATTCTTGATCAATTTTACGCATCTGACCAAATATCTTAGGTCAGGTCATGTCAGGACCAGGAGCTATCCAAGGTCAAGCGACCCAACCTCAAAAACTAAAATCACGAGTTTGGAGCGGTGCCTAAGGAACATCTGCCAACCGATCAGTTTGAAACTTGCATAGTGTGATGAGGTTATTAGGGTCTACAAATCTGCTATGTCGGAATTTTTATATTGTTGACCTAAGGCGGGTTCAATTTTTTGTCACCCCATTATAGGTCTATGGTGAAAAATTAAAAAGGCTCGTTTTCAGGAAATACTGGACAGCTAAAGCTGAAAATCCTCACACCTTGTATTCTTACCATGATCCTGACCATAAAGTTGAGTTTTTGACCATCTAACCTCGCAAAGGTCATGTCAGGTCACAGGAGCATACAGTGATTGTTTTGCCAATAACTACTCACTGAATTGAGATAAAGCTGATATTTTGCTTTCATTGTGCTTATTTTGTCACGGGGAGTCAATTGTTATGCAACATGACCATACCAGGTCACCCCATGACCCTAACCTAGCTCGATGTCAGGATATTTTCACAGTTTGACCTAGCAAGGTCATATTATACATCATTCGATTTGCCATGATGAAAGAAATCCAGTGATGCATAAATGTTTGCTCTAGCTCCGCAAGTAAATATCTAGAGGGGGAAACGTACACTGCCCTGTTTGTAAACCCTGTATGGAACCTTCTTTGACCTATACTGGCCTCAATATTGACCTGACATAAACATATTTTGTAGAATTTCTCTTCGTCTCGTCAAGAGCTTTCGAAAGATGTCCGTAATTTTTATTTAGCTTTCCTGTGAAATGAGATACGGAGGTGGGCAAAATAGGCATACGCCCCCAGGCCATCCCAGCGGGGCGCGTGTTAAGAACGATAAAGGTGACACCTGCCGAACCTGAAACCCAGCATCCAACGATTCAAAACGTCGCGCTGTCTAGTTGTGGTAGATAGACATTCCTTACACCGCACCACGCCTGTAACACGCCTGAGTGCGCCCCTGCGCAGAGGGTCGAGCCGCCCTGCCGCAGGCTATGGAGTGCGGCTTGGCCTGGGTCGCCCAGCCGGGCGGGCGGACAGTGTGGTTGCAGCGGGCACGGAACCAGTACAGGGCTGATCTGAAATCCCAGCCTGTCTGAGTCTGACGGTAACATTTTGGGGTCTCTTCGTGTGCGCCTGGTCGTGTTTATGGCAAAGTGATTCGTGATACGTGGATTGTGAGACCAAGGGCATTACTTTTTGCGAGCTCAGTGTTCGGCAACGGAACAGAACATTTGCTTTCGCGATCGGCAACACTACGTTTCCTGGCTGCTGGTTTTCGGCGACCACACTGTCCTGCCACCGCCCTGCTCGATCACCACCCCTGCCGGCTTCCGACTTCCGTGTACGACTGTCTACATAAGACTTCGGACCAAGTCAAGATACCTTTACTTAAAGGTACGTTCAGAGGGATTCCTCCACGCCCATGTGACGTCACTCGGGCGTGGAGGAATTCCTTTACCCATGGACTGTGTGTCAAATTGCTGCTAATGGCACTACCCGCTTACGAACCTGTGAGAATACACGATGATAAAGTTGATCCAAAATGCAATCAATAAGCATTTTGTTTTCGATTCTGGGCCTCTTTGACAACTTGGATATTTAATCATCTAATTTTCCCATGTTATATGTTACGAGATGTGACGTCACATCTGGTATCTGTCCTGGCTTTGGGGGCTGGGACCAAGTGAGTCTATTTACGCCGTGGTTTACGACCACGCTTGTCTGCTGCCGTCGTGTGCGACGGCCACGCGTATAATCACTGTCTGATACGTCTCCCTGCTTCCATTGTGGGCGACGATCACACTCCCTCACTGTCTGACGCTTCAACCTGCTACCGTCGCGTTCGACGACCACACGTCTACACTCCCTTACACGTCCCTCTGCTGCCATCGTGTGCGACGATCGCACGTCTGATCCTTCTGACGCGTCTCCCCGCTACTGTCGTGTGCGACGACCGTACATACAGTGTCTGATACGTCTGCTAAATGCCCTCGTGTGCGACGACCGCGTTCACACTGTCTGAAACGTCTTCCTGCTACCGTCGTTTGCGGCCACCACCCGTTCACACTGTCTGATAAGTCTGCTAGCTACCGTCGTATGCGACAGTCGCACGTCCAGAGTCTGGTAAGTCTCCCTGCTACCGTCGTGTGCGAAGACCACGCGTCCACACTGTCTGACGCGTCTCCTGCCGTCGTGAGCGACAATCACGCGTCTAATGTGACTCTCTACGGCTAATGTGATTGACGACCGCGCCTGTCTGCTTGGTTTGTGTGCGACGGCCGCACTTGTTTAAACTCTCACGCGTCTCCCGGCTTCCGTTTTGTGCTCGGCGACCGCGTTCGTTTGCAACCGTCGTTTTCGGCAACCGGGCGGGTCTACTGCTGTCGTGTTCGACGACGTTGGTGACTTTTTCTGGTGCCGCGTGTTCTCCGGTCGGCGGCCCGCTGCTGACTTGCCTGCGGAGTGCTTCACTGGGATTCCAAGTGGCTATGTTGCCACTTCTGCACCTGGCTACGGACATCTACAAGGTATCTTACAATGTTATCTTCTGTTTTGTTGATGCTGTGGCATACTGTTCTTTGCGCAAGATTTAGTGGGCCACGTGGTATTTTGTCAAAACTGCAACGGGAGGCAGTAGGATCAACTGGGTGAAGCTTATACTAACGTGTTAGATACATTAACAGGCGGCCTCGCCCCACCTGTTTTGGTGGCCGGGACCGCTTTAGCCAAACGACGTGCACATTTAACAAATTTAATAGGCGTGATTGGTGAGACTTTTGAAATCGGCCGAAATTTTGACTTTAGGCTTTCAAGTCGACCTGCATTTTGAGATCGCCGTAAACGCGCGGTCGGACCAGTTAGCTTGCATTGAGACCGGTGGTGACGTCTAACGTCATATAATCGGGACTTATGTGGTCACTTATGAAGTAGGTCAGGTCAAGGTAGGTCAGGTCATATCTGACTTTAGGTCACTGACCACTGTGGTCTGGCCAAATGACGTTACCCGTCTGACATATATTTGCTATGGCGTCACCGGTGGGCACCCATACAAGGTCGGTCAAGGTCATTGGGGGTCATCCTATTTCCCGCCAAACAGTGGCTACAGTGTTAGTCAAGTGTGTATAAGTGTATACATATGTGACCTTTTAAGGTCATGACCTTGAATGACCTTGACCCAAAGTTGTGGGAAGCCTCCTTGAGACCTCTTTTGACTTGTCCGCCTTTGTTATTCCGCCTTTTTGATAATGTTTATGGCATGGCCATATTTGACCTTTACGCCCTGTTTGCCTTGAAGATATTAACCTGGTATGAATTGGTCTGTAGATAACCATAGCCCCCATCCACCTGTGGTTTTTCCTCTTAGTTTCGAGTCTTGGGGCCCCGGTCCTCTTTGCCAACCTGTTAAACAATTTGGCAGCTAGATGTATAAGATGCTCTGTATTTGGGGATCCATATCGGCCCTTGGTTAATATCCTGTGTTTCGCTCCATCCGTTCTCCCCTGTTGATTCTGCTGCGCCCAGGTATTGTCCTTACTCGCTCGCTGGCGTGCCATCACCCCTTACGGTATCTTCGGGGACTGCACTTATGCAACCGCTGCTGGTATATCCCAAGCGCAAACGGCATTACCGCATTCGACAGACTAGCGCTCCACAAAAGACACACGCTGTGGTCGATGATCACGCCCACAAATTGTCTGCTGCTTGAATATTTTTTACGGCGATCCTGAGGATTAAATGTTCAACGCAGTGCACTTCTTATTCGTCTTTAACGATCTCAATTTCGTCGTTTTCTAGGTGACTTTACGTCCTCATCGTCGTTTCCGTTTCTTGTAACCACGCCCCGTCGGCTGTCGTCATCGACGACCACAATTCTCCGCCGCAGTTGCACTAAAAAATCACACGTTTCCATTGTTGCAGTTTCGACGGTTACACATTATTTGAACAGGATCCACGAGTATTAACCCTCGCCCCGGTGGGGATGTTTGAACACCCCCTCGGGTATTTCCGGCGGCACGAAAAACAGCGGCGCGAAGCGCCGCCGTACTTAACATACCTTATCCTTGATCAATTCCGCAACTTTCCCCAAAATTTTAAGGTTCGGTCATTTCAGGTCAGGTCACCAGTGCAGGTCAAATGACCTCACCGCCAAGAATGTTTAAGGTGGCATAAGTAAGAAATGTGTGAATATATCTTATTGAAACTTATACCACATAATGGGACCCCTGAATGCTACAACATATATTCCTGGATTTTTCATATCGATGACCTAAGGTCAAGACGGGCCATGACCTCTACATTAGAGATACTTGGGAAAAACAGAAATTGGGCTGTATTTGTGTAGATACTGCTGAGAATACCTTCACATTCTCCAAATCGTAGTATTCTGGGCACCTTTCCAGGTTCATGTCGCAATTGTTTACCTGTGACCGCTGCGAGGTCATCGGGGGGGGCTATTTAAGCAGTTTTCAGACTTGGTCAATTACTTTGCATGAAATGACCATACAGCTTTTATTTTGATATAATTGCGTTCAAATTGCTATTGCGAGTCGATTGATATGCATATTGAATATGCTAGGTTAAAAAGTGACCTTGACCTGACCGAGGTCAGGACATTTTTGTGCCTTGACCTAGTGTGATCATGTTATACATCATTCGATTCGCCGTGACAAGAGGAAGCGAATGGTGCCTAAAAAATGTTTCTGACTCAACTCTGTCAGACGCTAGAGCCCAAAAACTCTACTTAAAATCCAACTTTCTTTGACCTGTCATGACCTCAATATTGAACTGAGACAAAAAGAGCCTAGTACAGTTTCGTCATGAATTTTTATGAGGTATCCACCAGTATTCGCGTTTTTTTTGTTATCTCGCATATGGGCCGAGTTCGAGGGGGGTGTTCAAACACCCCCACCAGGGCGAAGGTGGCTCGGAGGCCCACCGGGGCGCGGGTTAACGTCTGATCGCGACTAGACGCAGTGGTATAAGGTATACGGTAACACAGTGCCCTCCTCTCCTTCTACTCATCCCCCGACCCCTGTAAAATTCGGCGGTAGCCCATGACGTACCGACGTATTTGACGCGGCTGAGCCCGGTGCCGAAGGGCGACACGGACCAGTGAGTGACGTGGAAGGAGGCGTTGACGATCGGGACCTCGTTCTCCAGGGTCGCTTGCTGAAACACAGCGGAGAGGTGAACGGGAGGAACACTCGTCCCTTACGGGGAGCCAAATTTACACGTTTCTACAGGAGACCCAAATGTTATTACTGTTCTTTCCTTCCCAGGAAATGAATGCATTATTCCGGTAGATTTAAAGTTTTAATGATGTGAGCCGACACACCAGAGGAGCCTACCTATAATGGTATAATGATGTGGGCTGAGCATTACTGTTCCTTCTGGGAGGATAATGAAACAGAAATTGGTCTAGCATGCTCTAAATGTTCTTGTAACTAGAGAAGCCACTCGTTACCTTTTATGCCTGAAAATGTACATATTGATAAGAAATAGATAAACAGATGTAATGTTCTTGTAAATTTTCACTATGGAGAAAAAATTCAGAAAAAGGTTTAAGAAAAAGATAAGTGTAAGAAAACTAAAGATCTTCATGTTTAAAATGTGACCCGTCATGAAATCTTACGGGTCACATTTTAAACATGAACCATATTTCGTTACATAGTAAGAGATGATCCAAAATTACCTCTCGCCTTTTAGCATCTCGAATGTTCTTTCGTCTATGCAGAGGCTCAGAAAAGCATGGTAAATACATTTCAGTGTTCTACGGGTGCCCGCCAGAAACAACTCCAAGCAATGCTGGTAGGGTCACCACTCCTTTTGCACGGGACATTTCGTTAGCGGTGCGGATGTTGAACCGGACTGGTGAGTGTTCCTCGGCAGTGGCCAGTGAGCCCGACACTGCGCCGCGTGGCACGCGGTCCGTGGCCCGTGCCAAAGAAAACCCGAGCCCGCTGGACACCGCTGTAGAGGCATGCCAACGGCGGGCACAAGCATGCGACCAAGGCGAGCTCTCCCGAGAACTCCCCACACACTTATGTAAGTGGAGAGACGGAGCACTGCGAGTCGGAAGTGGCCAACTCAGTGGACGAATAGTTTCGTGCTGGGCTTAAAATCATATCGGGTTCGTATTCACCAGAAAAGTGCAAGCTCTCAACAAAGACTCTACTTAACAGGCGCATATTGTTTGAAGCACATTAAAAGCAATGCCCGAATGGTGAAGCTGGCAAGCAAGCGATAACACTAGTCTCTTCCCTAAATAGCTCCAAAAGGAAAGGCTACACCACGTCACCCCGAAGACTTACCAGGTACCTCTCGGTAGCGACAGAGACGAGAATGAGGTCGTCTCCGACGCGGACCTTTTCGCCCTCGGACCGCTGCTTGGAAGCGGGGTGGATGGTCCACCAGCACGCCTCGCCTGAGAACATGCACCACTGAAGCTCAGGGATACTCTACAAGTGGGGCGAGTTACAATATGTGTGATGTTTACGGCACAAGTCAAATGTGAGCATAAAATCATAATGTGCTGTACTGACGATGTGCCTAGGTATATTAAGATTCCAGTTTTTTTAGATTTAATGTTGCACTATATATGAATAGAAGTGATGCAGTTACGATGGAACAGCACCACCATTGGTTTCAGGGGTTCCATGAGCAAGAATCCGACGAACATGTCAGTATTTCATTTTGGGCGCAACTCCACTTCGGGATAACCTGGGATTCGTCTACTTTCAATGCTTGATCGGTAGAAGAACCGACACTTATGACAATTAAATAAAACTATCACAAGATTCAGTCACTCCTGTAGATACAAAAACAAAATCATTTATTTGTCCCGATGTCGGCCAATGCTTTCCCGGAATTGAAATCAAATCTAGAAAAATAACTCTTAGCAAGAAATGAATGGATTAGCATAGGAAATGTCTCTTACATATTTTTATCCCAATGGTTGGCAACACGGTTTTGGCTTTTCCAACTCGTGCATTCCTGCAGCACCAGTAAAATAAAAAAACGTAAAATTATTTTGCTCCAGATTTTTCTAGGGAACTATTAAGAACCAGTCATCATTGGGGAAAAGTAAGAGCTTATTAAACGAAAAAACCTGCGCTTAAATACTTCCAAAGCAGAGGTCGATCCAGGGGTGGGGCAGCCCAGTCATCACCCTTCACAAAGTGATACAATTTGACCCACTTTTTAGTGAATTTGGCCGATTTTCTATAAAAAACTGTTTGATTACGATTTTGCACTGGTTAGCCCACTCCAAAACGTTTCGTCTAGATCTGCTTCTGTTTCCTGTTTCAATGCACTACGGATCATAGCTCATTCCTGACCTTGTTAACCTAACCTTGCGGATTATACCTCATTCCTCTCAGTAAAATAATCACACACATTTTCTTTAAGATAAGGGTCGATATTTGTGTGCTGTTGCGAGGCAGAACCCACCTTGACAGTGCTCCTGCAGACCCACATCGAAGGCCAACTTGTCTTTGGAGGAGCTTGTACTGAGGCACGCCAGGTACTGCAAACACACAACACGCCGAGTCAAACTCACACGTTTTAAAACGTAAATGACATATCGTAACGGGTTCTATTCTTCTTTTGAGCTCCGGGTTCAAGGGTACATCTCATAGTACATCTAAGTTTTTAATAATAATAAGGAAAACGACGCACCATGCTGCTCCAGACATCGTCGCTAACACTGTGCAGCCTGCTGGAAATAATTCGTTGGATCTGACCTTACCTCGCTCGGGGAATCCGTCGGGATTTGATCCCGGGCCAGTCACGCTGGGAGTCGGCGTGCTGATCACAGCACTACCGCAACCTCGTCTAGCTATAGATGACGCTTAGTCACAACAGACATAATCCCTTACTGGTAGCTTTATCGACCCACCTAACAGCATAGCCGGCTAACCGCGGGAGTTGGTGTCCCACTCAATCCCAAAAACGTTTCCGGATTGTCTTACGTTTTCGCTCGGGGTACTGTGAGTGCGGCGTTATTCGACACTATAGTCAATTTCATCGAAATAGGTTAGAATATTCAGGTCAAACTCAAATCTGGGTAAGGCTGAGACCCATTGGTATGTGTCGTGATTATGCGAGTAAAATATTCGAAACCACCGAAAAGGACCAGGACCAGGGGCCTAGCCAGGATTTCGCTGAGGGAGGGGCGGCGACCCGAAAAGAGCCCCTGCGACAGCGCCAAAAGGGCCCTAATGGGTAAAAAGGGCCCTGCTTGTTACAGAATACAGCGCTGAAGAGGGCTTAAGAGGGTCCTGTCTGGTATAAAATGCCAAATTTGGCCACAGAGCATAGTGCGGGCGAGCCGTGCTTCGCATGAATCGTGTCCTCAGGGGGCCTTTCGGGCCCTCAGGAAGGGGCGGCTGTCCCTGCCGCCCCCTTGGCTACGCCACTGACCAGGACCATGGAGCGCATGTCCCATGCAGCGTATCCTGAAGATTTGGGGTCATGGTTAATCAAGGTCAGTAGCCCCCGACGTCATATCGTAAATTATTTTATCAAATATATCATTTCTGTAGGACCCGTTATGCTGGAAATGAACTGATTTTACCTCCACCCATGATCTTTGAATTAGACCCGTGCCACTGACCTTGACCAGTAACATTGACATCAACTTTGAGTAAGCCTAGCTACGACCCTATAGCTTCATATGACCTAAAATACAGAGATTACTCGATGTGGACATTCTGGTACAGTGTTAATATGTTGCCCTTGACTTGTGTAAATCCACTTGGGGCAGCCTTGGCATGCCATCACAATTATATGAAGAATGATACTACTTTTTCTATAATACGCGTGACCTGGTGCACCAGAGCTATTGTGGCGATCTCAAAATATCCCTCAATCTAATTTTAAGAGCATATGCGTGACAAGAAGACCGACCGATTTTCAGTTATTTCATCAACCAATTGGCTCATAATCATAATATAAGGGGTTTATCGAAGCCCCCAATGGGCAAATCAATTTTAATTCAGACATCAGCAAGTAGCGTTTTTTTCAGCTTCGGACAGTTCTCCACGCAAAGGCGGGTCCAGAATTCCCGATCCCGACACCTCAGTCACGGGACGCCATTTTCTTAGGGTGCAGCCTGCCAGGAGGGAAGGGAGCGCCAAATCGCCTCGAGTGGGGGCCAATAATTACAGCCTGGAGAGAGAGGGCGGAAAGATAATTTCTTAAAGGGGCGCCGAGTGCTGGATTGAGGATGCAGCACCCCAAGCCCCCTGGATTCGCCTGTCTCCAGTCACCGGAGAACCTCGAGGACTGACAATGGTTCAAGGCCCGGTGAGCCCCCAGACAGGAGTAATTCGATCCTTCTGACACCTCTTTCAACAGAAAAATAGCTGACAATGCTATGTGACCTCTGCACTTCGGTACATCGCTATGCAACCAACAAGTTACATTAACATTTGTCGTGATGGAGGCCATTTTTTACCCCCTCCAAATGCTTTTTTCAAAGGTTGGTGGAAAACACCTGGTCAAAACACTTTTCCCTGGTCATTTTGGCATCATTCCTGGATATTTCAAGTCAATTTCATATCAGTTCAGATCAGTAGACCAGGCAGAGTGACCTTACCCCCAAACATATTCAAAGTGGCCGATGTGATAGTGTGTTTAATCCATCTGAGATTGATAGCACGTCAGAAGTTCACCAATGATTACAGTATGTGGAACAGGATTTTCGATATCAATATCCTGAGGACATGTTCGGGCCATGAATTCGCCATTGTAGGTTTATTGGAAAATTTTGGAATGCTTGTTTCTCAGTAGGTACAAACGTCTCAGATCAAATTCAAAACTTCGAAAGGCATGAGTTCGTGGCGCATTCTTAAGATTTTTTGCGAATTTTGAGATTTAATTAAATTCTAGAAACCTAGCTTTGATCCTTGGCGGTCTGAGGTCTGATAATCTGAGGTCAAGTGAGTAATTTCCGATATCTAACCCAATAAATTTTCATTCGAGTGTTTAGCCCACCCAAACATTTCACCCACCGGCAAAAAAGGTAAAAAAGCTACAAAAGCTTGTGTGGCCTTTTCTGCCGACGGGTGCGTTTTGGGTGGGTTTGAAGTCTCTTAGCGGTTTTACTGTCTTCTGTTATATCATCGTTTCAGAGCCCAAGGTCATTCCCACACCACTATGTGGTTTAATGGCACCCCACCTGCGGCAGACTTTCCGTGAACTTATTAAAGTTTCAGTAAATAAATATAAAGATTTCGCTTTGAAAATATACTTCGAGTCGCATAAAAAGACCGGGGCGCCGCGTGATCAAGTCTGTGTTAAGAACTCACAGAGTATTGAATTTTTTAGCGCTTTTACCAGGTTTAATTTTCCTAATGTCTTTTTTACATTATTATATTATTTTGTGCGAATACTGACCTGCATATCGCAAATGTAACTCCTCAATGCCATTCTTGTATCGCTTGACTCGAGATATGGAATTGCCGTGTAACGCTTGAATATATCTCACGCTGTCTAATACATCAATGAATACATAAATAAATTTCACCATCGTGTAATTTTTACCATCGCTGAAAGCCGAATGATGCACGTCATGACCATAAAAGGTCACGTCGAGTTAATTCGGGGACAGGAGGTCAAGTCAAACTCTAAATGTGACCTAGCATTGTAGAACCGTATACCATTTGATCTGTATTGACGAGAGGGTTATACAAGAACCTCAGGAACGATCGTATAATATTTGCTTTGGACGTTATTGGCAACAAAGTCAACAAAGTAATTGCTCCATAGTATGGATAGCGTATCGTCCTCAACTACAATTGGCCTAAGCCTAGACTTGACCTCGACTTGTATCCACTATTTATGCGTGTTTATCACAGGTTTTAAATCGCTGCGGGAGCGCCGTCCTATATTGCCTCTTAGGTCGTAAAGATTGCGCTTAGACCATGCCTGCTTGATACTAAAGTATCAAGCAAGGGCCTGGAGGTATATTCTAAGATGTTCAATATTATACAGGGACCTGCAACGCTCTCCTTTGATATGACCCAAAAATAGATGTCACTGTACTGTGCCATTCAGGCGCTTTAAAATGGCATTGCAAAGAGCTATTTGGCTTCTTTAGTTACAGAGATAAGCAAAGTTTTGTAAGTACACCTTATTCCATATATTTGAACCTAACATGACCGCTAGTGACCTAAGTCTTGATCTGACAAAAAATGACTCAAGTAGCTTAGATTGCATTTGGGACGAAACTTCGACGTTTTTCTGCGTCTTCCTTGCTTTCTTAGGTTTTAAGTTTGAGGGGATATTTTCCCTCCCCCAGGGTCAAAGTGACTCATACCCACCACCGAGGCAAAGGTTGAAGACAATCACATGCAGTTTTAAAACATTTTATAAACTCGTAAGCGATATTGTCGTTCCCAGTTCAAGGATTCGAAGCAAAGACCTGGAGTCACCTGCCAGAAATTCGTCTGATACGTTACAAAACACGTCTGAAGGGGACGTGTGCTGCCAAGAAACATGTCTGGTGATCTCCTCCCTAGTTGTCACGCATGGATTCCGGGAGATTTCTCTTGTCTGTAAAAATTGTGCTTCTTGAGGTAATCAGATTTTAAAGCTACACTGTTTAGTAAAAATCGGAACATGAAAGAATCTCATGGTCATATTTTAGCGACCAGACCGTCTAGAAGTGGAGGATTTCCTGTGCGGCGCGGCCGGCCGGCTGGCAGCCCCCGCAGACGCCGCGGAGGCGCGGGCTGCGCTGCAGCGGGGCCACCCTGGCCCGGCGCCAGGGCCACCAGCCACCCGACAGGAATGTCGCGAAGGCAGCGCGGCCGCGACACCGGCGCGAGTGTTCTAGAAAACAGCCCCATCCGCGCTACAATCCAGCGACAACTTGTTGGCCCGATTGGATTGGACGGTCGATGTAAAGCTTAAGTTATCGCCATGTGCTCGTTTCCAGCAGGTACCTTCTAGTCAATAGTGCCGTATTCATTATTTAGCCGTACATAATCGTGGTCACTCAAGAGCAATTGGCCGTATGACTCGCTTGTCAAGGGTGCTCTCAGGGTACAGAGTTGCGTCAGTGTCGGATGCTGCCTTGTCGCACTGGTAAGTGAGCTGTGACCGTTCTTCCCAGATGAGATCATTTAAAAGCTCATTTTTCTTAGAGAGGCCGCGCAAAGGAATGAAACACACCCATCATCGTACGAACATTTCCAATGCTACACTCCACATGCTAAGTTCCGGTCTTGGCCGATCGCCGCCAGGGTTCTTACCATGTCGCTGTTGCCATGCCGAAGCAGCACCGCGTTGCCGTAGAGGAGCGTTCTGTGACCAGAGCCTGTGCCCTTCCCCTGCGGGTCACACTCCACGTCAGCTGAGGACTGGTGGTCAGACTGGGAGTATACGCAGTGCAGTACACCGGGTCACATGCAAGGTGGGAGCAGTGCTAGGCTGGAATGTGTCACGGAAGCCAATTCTCGGCAGCTCAATGGTCGGTGAATAGCGACGGCGGGTCAAGTGGGGGGGGACTCCAGAATACTTAATGGTCACAAAACACTAAATATCAGCCTGAAGTATGAAGAGACAGCCCCAGGCAAGAGAGCTGCGGAGGATTGATCAATCAATCAATTTAATCGATCAATCAATCTAAGCAGTCGTTTCGCAATGTGGAGAACTCAAAATGGTCCAGTTCTAAAAGCAAATGTCTCGAGTTATGCCTGGCTGCATAGATGGTCCCAGATAAGCCATACCTGGTTAAAAGTTTACTAAGCACTGCTATCTGGCATCATTACTAATTAAAACCTCGGTTCCAATGCGCTATTGAGGCCCAGGAGATCGGGCCCATTTTATCCGAAGAAAAGGCAAACGGGGGCTGAAATGTTGGGCTTGTTACGCTGTAACGGGTAACACACGAACAAACTAGAACCGAATATCCCTCAACCCTTAATTATTGTTTCACAGTTCAATACTGCGCACACCTGTTCTAATACAGACATGAAAGTTTTGTACATGAAGCAAATACATAAATAACTATGGTTTTCTACTGTTACCTAACGGAGCGCAGTGAAGCACAGTAAGTGCGATCAACAGAGGAAACACCGACTGAAAAACATTAAATAAACACACATGCAGTTGTTTGTGCAAGGGCGTATAGTGAGATAAAGGACCAATAACAATCAGTAAGGCAGGATGCTACAGATCTCAAAAACGTACGTTAGATTAATATTCCCTGTATTGGAGCTGTGACAGCCTCCAAAAACCCATACAATCGTACATTAGGCACAAGCTCATGAGAACAGGAGAGCAAAGAAAATCGCATTGGGTACAACACCAAATCACAGACATAAAGTCACGGTTCCTATAGGATTTGGCACACAACGTGGTGGACGAGGAGAAGACTTGTGAGAATTAGAGTGGAGTGGGCAGTGCCTAACATGACTAACCACAGTCGCAGACGCGAAGGTAAGTCTGAGAAATGTCAGGTCGGACAAAGATGGCTTTCCAAAAGTCAACGGCAAATATTTTATAAGTAGCATATAGCGGATACCCACGATGCAAACAAGGAATGTGTTTAGACGATAGATTGTAACTCAAATGTGACTGGTTTGGACATAATTTATCGACAGTTTCCAAGAAACTGATACAAGAAACAGATACAAAACATACCAGCATCAGCTTGGAAAAACATGATCGCGCCTTTGTTGACGTAAAACTTATCCGGATTTTAGGGACTTTAGGGTATCTGTACAGCATAGGACATATGGCGCCCATTGAAGTGTAGGGATTATTCACAGGATATGTTGTTTTCTCAAAGGGAGGTTTGCCATTGTAAGTTTATCCGAACATTTACGCCAAACTTATTACTCGAAATGGTGATCCTGGAGGACAGGAAGCTGACAAGTTGCGATTAAGCGTTTCTGAAAGTTTATCTAGTGATGCCTAAGTCCACTACAAAACTACAAATGAAATATAACTGAGCGACTAATGCAGATAAATATGAGGAGCACGAACCGGTCACATGCATGGATTGTTCTCTGCAGCAAAACAAGTGTTATATCAGTATTTCTATATTTTTCATCAAGCGCAAAAGCCTACTAACACTACTTTTGTTAAAAGGCTCAATCCGGAAATTATAATAAATACTTTGACGTGACTTATTTAGGTACGGATAAGGTCCGCGCTGAGTAGGGTCTGAGTGAAGTCTCATATTTTTTAACATCTTTTTGACATCACAGTTCTTGCTTAATGCCAATCTACCACAGCTAGTTTTATGCTTTCGATAGTAACACAAATAAGGAAGAGACAAAGTTGATTCTTTATCACTCACGTCTGAGAAAAGTGGTGTCTGCAACAGCTTTCGGAGAGGACAAATTCAGTTTGACATCCAAAAAAAAAACAATAGCACCATTAATAAAGCTATTGCAGTTGTACTCAGTTTAAAAGTTGATGGATCAAGTACTAAATAAAAACTTAACACTGAAATTGGTGCAGAGTTCAAGACCAACAAACACAAGTAGTTACAACCTGGCCACTCAGCAACTCCCGAATTTAAAATGTGTGGTTTCAAATGGTTCCATCTTCATCCGCCCGACAAGGGCACGAGAACAGGGGAAAACAGTGCTGGATATGTCTATCAGCAAAAGCGATTTGACTAGCCAGGGAAAGCTATGAGACCAATTTCTTGGAGGGTGTGCCATACCTGTACCAGCAGAAGTCGGAGTTGCCAGCTCCCCTCGGCGCAGCGCAGCAGCGGGTTCACACGGGGAAAGGGCGGGAGACGGGCCAAAACAGGGTGGGACAACTCCAGGGTGATTACAGTGTAGTGCAGTACTAGGCCAGAAAGCTTATTCAAAAAGGCGCAACAAAGAGAGAAAACTTTTGGTCAAACTAAACAAAAGCCACTGAAATCGAACACGCGGAAGTTAGGTTTATTGGGAAGGTAAACCATTAGGCGAAAACCACAAAACTGATCATGTCATGGATAGCCAAACTTATCCGAACCAGGTGGAACTAAATTTAAAGCTATAGTTTTGAGTATTTCTCGTCTTTTGATATAACAATTTTCATGTTGAAACATAACAGTGTTTGAAAGAAATTGCAGCCATGTTATGATATGAAAATTATTTGTGTTCCCTTCATCTCTTTGACATGCTTTTATTGGTGTGCCTGGCAAAGGGAGGCATGAGAAAGAGACGGATTCTGTCTTCCCTGATTTATCCAACCACGCATCAGTGGTGGATATTATCAATCGCTGCAGGTCACCCTACATTGTTAATACCAATGTGATAAATAATTTCAGTGTCAACTGGTTTGTTTGGAATTTTTGGGAAACAGCTTTTGGCGCTTGAAATGTCTTAACAATCCACGTAAATATTCGGCCATTCCGCGAGACTCCAAAAGCAAAATTAGAAAAGTTATGCTGTGAAAACAGACGCCTTTCCACTGGTAAACTAGATTATTTGCAAAGTGAGAACAAAGACGCATCCAAAGGGAGGGACAGACAGAGCGGTCGCTCTCCCTCCCCTAAGTCTTTTGAGGCTCGCCTGTCTGCCCGGGCACCAAAGTCGTCATAAATGGACAGCCGGACGCCTTAAAATGCCAAAACTGTGTGAAATATTCAAATATTTTCATTACAGGGTGACCCGGGAAGAGCCTACCGGCGTCCGTTATAGGATTCGCCCATCCACTGTCAGTTGCAGACTACCATTTGACCATATGGGCATCCTTGGGACAAAATTATATTGTTTTACTATTTGAAAACGTTTTTGGAACAGTCGCTCAACATCAAAAACCTAAAATTTCCGTTGGGGGCGCACCCCTTTTAATGAAAAAATGGCGGTCTACCGGTGTTGTCCGTATTGGCGACCCTTTGAGACTTCAATACTCCTTCCCCTAAAAAAACTTTGAAGCCTTTAAGACTTCCCTCCTCCATCCTTGGCCATCCTAGATCCGTACATCAGTAAGAATCGATTTGTTTAAGCGTATGTTTTGGCATACCTGCCTAACTTGACTTCAGGATATTTTTTATCCACGAAAAGGTGATATAGCATGATGGATGAGGCCCGTTTGATTTGAACTTGAATTTATCATTTGCGTTAATTATTATCATGACTCGAAGCCCGTCCTGTTTGTTAGATAAATTTCAACAGATCACAAATGCTTGCTTATTTCTGGTCCTGTCACATTCTAACTGTGCCAGAAAAATTACTCGCACATTTTAATTTGAGAAACCAGATAAGAGCGGAAAACAAGTACGTAAAAACGGCATGACATGAACCAATACATCACACAAAACACAGCATAAAGACAAATGATATCCGGTGCAGAGGAGAGGATGGAAATGAACAGATCTAAGGGCTAGCCACACCAAATGAACGCAGGTTCGGGAAAGGCTATCCCGATTCAACACTGGGAGGTACATACATACATACAAGGGGCAGGCCCCATTTCTGTAGGGGCGTTGGGGAGGGGGGGCAGTCAAACAGCCGCGGCAATGGATGGTGTAGAGTGTTGAGAGCCGTTGGGAACATTACTTACTAAGGAGGTGTCATTGTCCTGCAAGTTGCAAAACCATATGTAAGAGCAAACAGGACATGACCATTGAGATTAATCGCACGTCCTCTGCAGCAAGTAGCAATGATACTACGAATTGAAATTCAAATCAGTCTTGCTCTATCTGAATATTTCAAAGCAAACCAATGCAGGTGAAAATTAAAGCAACAAGTCATATCACTCCAAAATCGGCAGATTTTCACCATACTTTGAAAAAACCCAAGGGCCACGAATGCAGCATTTGAACAACTCGTGTTTGTGTTTCCAACTACCTACTGTAGGCAGCACATCAAAAGCACTTCAGCGTATGTTGTGCGGTTCCCAGACCACGGTATAAACAGGCGCTTTAATCTACAAGGCGTCTGAAAAGTTTCGGGTACACTCAAATTTAGACATAACTTAGAGGCTGTTTTGAATGTTTTAGGAATGTCCTGCTAGAAACAAGTAACGCTTGGCTCGTCAGCGGTAGTTTCCAACCTCTTTCTTAGCCTCAAGCAAATACATGCAAAAAGCATGTTAAACGCCCAAAACAAACGATTTGTAAAATCGGAATGCTCATATGTTCCCACGAGTCATACTTGCAGGTGACAGACATGGAGAGTATTACGAAGGTGGTATGGATTGTCTTACCTTTTTGGAAAAAAACTCAATACGGAAAAATAAGCATATACACCATTTGCGCCAAGCCTGAACCTAACCCTTTAAGAATCCATATCAAAACCTTACATAATTTCAGCCCAAGCAGAGGGTACCGATAAATCATATCATAGTGTGCGTTGCTACCACACACATTTTTTGAACAAACACAAAACTGAGCTGACCAAACCCCGTGTTTGACCCCAAGATTTTGGCCGCTGCACGGTACCGTAAGGGTTGAGAACCACTGGACTGGGTTAGGGTACCCGCTGACCCGGAGCCGGCGGTGGGCGGGGCGTGGCCGGAGACTGACCGTGTCGGAGGCGGCAGCGGTGACCAGTTCCTGGAGCGCGCGCACCGACAGTGCCTGCTCGATCACGAAAACGCACGCGGCCAGATCCGGTGGCTTGTTCTGAGGAAGAATAGCAGCCGGGTGACGAACCGGAGGTAAGCAGAGTGACACATCGCAGTGGTCATCTCTTTATAAACAGGCGAGTCCACAGAAAATCTAAACAGCACTAGTGAATTCACAAAAAAACCTAAACAGCATTAATCAAAGAGCAAACACCATTTGAACTAAAGCATGCTCGGCTCTAACACAGGCCTGGCTTACTCTCCCCTCCCCCTTCTCAATAACATCGAACCTCGGAAGTTAGAAAGCTGTAAAACCGCACACAAAAAAACACATCACAATAAGATAAACTCACAGCAAACATGTTGACAATGGCAGTCTGAAATAGGAATGACGACGTATCCTAGCCCGTCATATTTGAAAGCATTTCATTTTCCCTTGTTCGGTCAGATGATACTGCTAGCGTGCCATCGCACGGTACGTCGACATAACAGCTGAGTCAAGCTTTAAAATAGCTATTATTATATTATTTCCTAAACATTATTCAGAAATGCTGCTGCTTGCAAATATTGTAAGGAAACACTGGATGAGTAGGTATTGAGTACCAAAACCTTTAGGAATATTTTAATAATACATATCAAGGTAATGTGTGAAAGAAACAAAGTAATGACCATATGACCGTAGCAGTTTCAAATTTTTATGTTTTGTCTAAGACCCACTATGGCGTTTTTTCACTTGACATTTCAGTTGTACAAAAGTAAGCACTTGGGATATAGGCTGAAAGACACAACTGACTGAGATACGAAATCAAAGCACTAAAAACCATAAGGTAACACGGTAAAATTAAAACAAAAACAAAACAAATAGTAAGCAGGCTCATTAACAGCGTAACAGTAGCCCCGAACAAACCCATGCATAGAAAATGATAAGTAGTAGCTTCTAGTGAACCGTTCAATAAAAGAGCCCAACTCTTGATGCTTATAATTAACTCTCGCCCCACTGGGGGCCATCGATGGCCCACTTAAGTTTTTTCTCCAAATAACAAACAAAAAAACGATGGTGCGCAGCACCTTGGTTGAGGTGTCTACCTCTCATCCCATCATTTTACCATCATCCATGACATTTTTTACTCCGGGCTCCGCTAAGTCAGGTCACAAGGCGAGGTCAACCAAGGTCACCTCACTTTCAACTTTTGAGCTCTACCGTAGCTGCATTTCTAGGCCCATCAGTTTGAAACTTTCTCCTCTTGATGACCTCTACAGGGTCTAAAAATCGCATATCCGGGATTGCTTTATTTGGTGACCTGTGGTCAGGTCACAAGGTGACCTCTCCCATAGCAAAAAACATGGGAAAAAGCTGTCTTATGATCTAAAAGTCACAAAAATGATTGAAAATGCTCAGATTTCTCAGAAATGCATTCTCAGCCACCCTTTGACGGACTGCAAGAGCGATATTTTCCCTTTGACGTATTTGAGGTTGTCACGGGTCACCAGGGCTCAAAAACAGTATTTTGACAATGACCTTTGAACTTATCACGCAAAGAGTGCTAAATTAAACGGCATCGTGTATGTCTCGTTACCGGCTTTCATTTCATATACGGCAAGGTCACTTTCTGACCTTTCGTGACATCAGGTCATGTTAGGTCAAGAGGTGCCCTCTGGAGGTCAAAACACTGGCGGGAGGTCAATTATGTTTCACATAGCGGAGAAAGCCCTGGCATTTTACTATCAAATGTACTGTACCAGATCTCAATAGCTTAAATGGCATGAGAGCTATGACCAGGTTTCTTAAACATAGCACATTTTAGTGGAAATAGCCTATCGTGACCTAACGTGACCTCTGGAGGTCAAACCATTGACCTGAGCGCTCAAACATGTGAAGTTAAATCATGCTGAATTCACACTAACTTTCCAACACACTTTACACATTTGCGCTAGCCCCCAGATTTTTGGAGTTCGAGGGGGCTTCGATGCCCCCGTGGGGCGAAGGTAGCGCCGGACCGCCGATGGGGCGCGGGTTAATCGTAGGATATATTGATAATTCATCGAAGGTACCAACCCAATCGGCGTGTTAAAATGCATGATTTTACGCCACAGATTCAGCTAATATATAGAAAATCCAAGAGGCAACTTACCTGGGTTTTCCTTAATTTTTCTAGTACAGTTTTATGTGTACATTCCAAATATGCAATCCGCAAAAATCCTGTTTGGCTCACATCTTTGTATCATCAGTTATTCTTCGAAACAAGTTTTGAAACCCAGCAGTTTGGCAAAACATCGAACATAAAAATACCAAGTTTAGTATTTTAACCACCAAAGTGATGAGAATCAAATCATTTGAAGCAGCTTCTTGATTTCCATCGTAGCATCTGTTATTTTAAGAGAAAGCAGCAACAGCCTTAACACAGATGCCACGGCCCATACCGTAGCCGCCCTGCTCTGTCCGGACAAATGCACGGTTTGCTACGAAATGCAGCATCGACGTGGACTTTTCTTGCGAGATATGCGTGATCAGATATAAGAGCAGCATACTGTATGGACTACGTTGTAAAAACATTACCATTCTCAACAGCATGAAAAACTGTACCAAATCAAGCTCCATCAAACTGGCTGCAGAATCGATATGTGCAAGGAGATAATGTCAGATGCAGCACCTCACCGGACGTCGACCACGCTCATCTGTCGTTGATCTACCAGTTGGGTGAGCCGGGTATTTGGTCACTGCCTTTGGATGAGCGTGGCTGAGATGTAGAACTTGCAGATGCATTTCTTGCAGCTAACTTAATTTTATCTTTATTTCATTAGGGCCACTCCCAACAGGCTCAGTTTCCAATTACAGGGAGATCTCGCGTGGGTGGTTAAGGATCCTCTCCACCAGGTCCGATTAGACATGGAAGGCGGTTTCCCGCCGTGGGAATTGAACCCACATTAATTCATGCTGTCTGATCTGATGACGGGCAATGAAACCACCAGGCCACCCAGGCCCGCAAGGCGGTAAAGCGGGGTTCCCTTATGAGCAAGGTTATGTCGCTGTATTGCAACCTCGGACTTATTATTCTAAGCCTTTGTGTCTCAAGAATTTGAATAACTACAGCCTAAAACATTTGGGGACAGGCACTAAAGCAATCAGGAATACTCTTACTGGATAATGTACTTTCAGTGCTCAAGTATAATGTTAAAAAAACAGGAGAGGACGACGAATTTTAACCCTCCAGCGAACGCATGTTAGAAGAAAAGCAGCGACTGGAATAAGATGCCTCTTCATGCATTCAATCAAGTCAAATATTCATTTGATAGCACTGCATGAGTATCCTACAAGTTCGGATTTCAATCGTTTTTCCACCAGAAGTTGACGATCGAAAATTACAATTTTTCCCAAAATATGCAGATGTATCCGCTCTTGAATTGACATACCACTTTTCAAGTTACGCTCTATCCACACCTAGTTAGATACCAGAGATGGCCTAAGCTACGGTACGTTACCGAATTACGCTACGTTACGATTCGATTTGGGCCAAAACTACGCTACGGAATTACGCTACGTTATATTTCATCGACTACGAAATTACGGTATTTCAGCTACGGCTACGGTAAAAATATATCGTACAACGATATCAACATTTTGTTCACGCATTAAAAGCAAATAGAAGCTGTTCTATGAAATAAAATAAAAGTTTTATTTTCTTGCAAACTGAATATCCTGCATCGAAAGTGCCCCACGTCCACTTTCAGACAGACACAGCTCGTGAACATTTTCTGGTCGCCGGTTTCATACGATTTGTCATCAGTTGCATTTTGATAAATAAAGCTCTTTTGAAGTGACTAATCTGTGTGATCAGTGGTCGGGAATTCTTGTCACCAGTTGAAAAGACAAATTTATAAATCGAAATCAACCGACTTCTAATTTGCACAGGCCCAATAAAGTGTCCGTGATTTACACTTCCCACCAGGGGTGTGAATTTATATATCTTTGGGGGTGCCCGGCCACCCCCAGTGAAACGTTGAGTTAGTGTTGAAAATTCATTTAAATTCAATTGTCCTATCATTTTCAGGACTTTATACTTGTTTATTTGCTCCAATAGACCTGTGCGAGGACCAAAACAAAGATAATATCTTGCTATTTATTTTGTGTGATGGCTATTGGCATTCTTTCCGATGTGGGCATCCCAATGATTTTCTGATATGCACACCCTTGCTACCCACCAAAAATTTCGATCTTAATTGGCAGCAATTTGATGCATTTCTGGTGATTTTTTTTATTTGTATTTCTAAAGAAATGGTTCAGTCGCCAAATTTCAAAGATCATCAATTCTATTTAAAATTCTGAATTAAAGCAAATCGTTACCAAGAATCCTTAGTACCGCGATCGAGATCAAAAAGAAGTTATATTCGTATATACCGTAATTATTTTCGTAGTACGCTACGATACGTTAAATTTTGGCGTAGTACGCTACGGAATTCGCCCAGTTACGCTACGTTTCATTTCCAGAGCTACGGCTACGGAAAAACAATTTCGTAACGTAACGTAGGCCATCTCTGTTAGATACAAGCTGCTTTGCTCGGCTCGCCCGCCCGAGTCGCGTAAGTCCTATAATGAATTGGACAGACAGGTACAGTATCTTACGCCGTATCCCTGGGCTCAGACCGTTGGAATCCTGCACAAAACTGTTTAAACCAATAACAATTTTAGTCGAAAATACTCATATTTGGAGGCTTTGGAAACAACTCTGTTACAGCATCGAGTTAAACAATCTTTGCGGGAAGTGAAAACCACCCATCAGAGGCCGGAAAATCCGCCAACACACCAACAATGTTGGTGACAATAATAAAGCAAGTCGGTGACAAAATCGGCAAGATCGTCCTCGACGTGAAAGGTTGACGCTCAGTCCGTGAACACATTATCTATGACTTGAAAGGACTCGGATGGTCTAGCAGATAATCCCTTTTTGAGCCACGCTCCAATATTTGTGACCCAAATTGACTCAAAATTCCTCTGGTAACATTTAAGACACTTTTTCCCGCCTATGCCACCCACATTGCAGTGCAACGTTTAAAGGTTGGCTGTGAGCTCTTTGTTCTGGCTGGAGCTTAGTCGTGTCCGCGTGACCGACAGCAAGCGTACATTTTTCCCATCTTTACCGCTCGAATTTCGGGCATTGCAGTCGTTCGAGAAAAGTAAATAGTTGCATTGCCATGGTTCGACCCCATACTCACCCTGTCGGCGATGCCCTCGAGGAAGCAGGTGCGGTTGCCGAACCCCTCGGCGGCGAGGCAGACCCTCTCCCCGGTGGCGTTACAGGAGAGGCACACCATGTCCTCCTGCAAACAACATCGACACCAGGCTCAGGCCGCAGCTGATGGTACAGCACGTGCTTCTCAGAATTTAGACTGCAGATGTCGGTACAGAATGCAGCAGTTCCTTCTCAGTAAGACTCGTCGACAGGGCTACAGACATTTTCTAAGGTTAGGTCACTTGACCTGGGCTGCTGACCTGACCTGATACGACCTGGGACTAAACTATTTCCAGAAGCTGCTGCAAAAGATTAGGTGACCGGTGCACCAAGTCCAGTGTCACTGGGCGCTTTTCCTTGCTGTCTGTGAACAACCTTATGGGGTGGGCATCCGCCATCTCGCACCAACCTGTGTTAACACTCGCACTGTAGAAGGGTCTGGAACTAACGTGCACTAGATATCTCGGAGACTATGAGGCTTAGAAAAACGCTGGTTGTGGGGTGGGTGGGGGCTATAGTGATCTGCAGCATGGCCAATTTTCATTGACCTAGGTCAATATGTCGAAGGTCAAACAAACTTATAAGTGTCACATCTTAGCCGTGCTGAGGACTCATCGGGAAATTCCGCGATTGAAAAAGTCCGGAATGTACTAAAGGGACCAAGGTCATAGAGAAGGTAACACATTTTTAAATACAACTTTAGTGATAGGTCATTGAAACCCTATTGACCTATGACGTCACAATATGATATATTGCCTATAATTATAATATGACTAACACCATAGCAACCATTGGGCAGAAAATGAGGATTAGCCTTGAGCCATGACATTTGAAAGTGATCTGGACATTTACATTGAGTTATCTTAACTATGCCGTCATAGTACAATATACGTCAAACTGGGTTACACCATTTGACTGAAGCACTGAAACCAATGACCATGAGAATGCTGCACCTGTGACTTTCGTCTTGGCCTTGACCTTTATGCAGGGTGACCTTGACATATAATCTGGTTTATATAGCGTTATAGCGTCACCAGTCGGTCTCTGCTGCAGGCGAACTGGTGTGACCGCGCGATTGCGGTGGTCTCATAATATAGGTCTTAACTGTGAAAGCATATTAACAAAAAATTGAGATTTTCAAAATTTTCACCAATTCGTGTTGCCTATTTCGAATTGCCTAGGCAGGAGGACCTCCGAGACCCCCTGAAGCGCGGGTGTTAAGATTGCATCATACATATATTAACGGTAGCTCGACCTTCCATTTGGGGGCCCGGCAAAATATAAATAAATAAATAAATAAATATATATATATATATATATATATATATATATATATATATATATATATATATATATATATATCCACACCCGCGCCCACGCACCTTCACAGGGGGAGGGTGGATTTGCGAACATCATTGGGGGTGTCCAAAGCTGAGGAAGGACCACCATATGACCAGAATATGAAAGGAGATAGCATAATATTATTTTTGTTTGAGCCATAACACAGTCCTTTTGAATCCTGAAAATGATGAACAATAAAACTTAAACTGTATTTTAACACTAACTAGATATTTCATCCCTGGTGCTCGGACAGCCCCAAAGAGATTTAAGTTTACAACTCTGCATGAATCCGTTCAGTAAAATCCAATCTACAACCCACTACTGTCAGAGCCGCACGACAAAATCCGTGGAGCGAAGCGGATTGAGATTTCTCAAGAGGCTCTATTCTGGCCGCTTGGCGGTTTTTGACAGTTGATGCCAGGGCTCTGCAATTGTGTAGGGTTATAGCCCTTTTACGCCAGACGCCCAAACTAAGGTCCCCAAATCTAAATTCAAAATATTTTTTGAGAAATTTTGGAACAAATGTTTTCACTTCTGCATTTTTCTCATTTTTATTTCTTAAGCGACGAACTTGAAATTTGCCTCCTTTTGAATAAGCAACAGGGGCCACCAAAGACAAAAATTTTAAACTGGTCCGACAATATCTATTGGCCAAAACGGAGCATCTCTGATAGAAGCAAAACAGCTATTGAAATTTGACGGCTGATTTATAAGCTCGAAATGTCAGAAGGCACGCTGCAGTTAATTTAAAGACAGCCACCTGGAGGCAGCTAGGTCATTTTTATTGTGCTTAGGCATAGTTTCCGGTGGAAAACGTAAGATTCTGACCTAGTTTCTACCATTCTGCCGGAGGACTGCATTTTTGCTTTTTTCATTCAAATCTTAGCATCTCGCAATATAATGCGCCGATCTAAATTTTTATTTCAGATAATGAAAGAGCATTGCTGCTGCCTAATAATATTTGGAGCTGGATATCGTGATATTGAAATTCATTGTTTTATATGTATAAATATAATTTTAGTAGAAAAACTTTTATTTGTAGCTTCTCGACTCTGAGCACAAGTCACTCATAAGCTCAGAATTGACATGACTGAATAGGAAAGTTAATTGCAGTTATTTCACTCATCTACACCACCCACTTATCTCCAACAGCTTTCGAGTAATTGGTCAGAAAATGTAGTACAAGGTTCTAAATTTCTCGGACCAGCTTTGTTTCTCACCATGGTTTCAAGTCCTTAAAATAAATGGAAGTGGATGAAATTTGGCATGAAGGTAGTTACGGCCCTGGGTCGCCGATACAAGTAATTCCAGGCCAACATAATGTTTGGTTCGTCTTCCAGAACAGCTTTACACCGTGCCGTGTCTATACGAACACAGCACCCGGTGCCACGCCACGGCGCTATCCTCGGTTGAGTGATACCAGCCAGTGACCTCCTGAAGGGTCACAGGTGTAGGGCTAGTGGGAGTGTGCAGGCTGTGGCGCACTGGTATAGTGGTCAGACGCTCTGTCGCTTGATTGGGGGTGCCAGGTTCGAATCCGGGAGTGAGCGCGCGCTCTTTACTAGTTATTTCAAAGAAAATAATAGCACTGACCTACAGGCTTATGAAGAGATACATTGCGAAGGAAATATGGTTTGCTTCCAGCACATTGTCTTGCGGCTCTCCTGCGCCAGTGGGGCGTTAGCCCAGGTCGCAGACCGGGGTTTTATTTAGAGGCAGTTCAGCTACCGTTTCCACTAAAATGTCCGTGCTATAAATATTTCACAATTATATATTTAACATTTTGAACATGCTACAAAAACAGCCATTAAAAAACTGTCGCCTCTCGAAAGAATTTATTTAACGTTGATAGATGTTTCATTATTGTCCTCTCCCATCTTCGTATCACAATTCTAGTAAGGTGCATTGCTTCGGGCAGTACGAAAATTTTGGACTGAAAAATCAACGTCTGCCAGCAAAAGAACCTATTTCGCTAGGATTTTCCCTTTCAATGCTTGACGCTACCTGTGAGGTCATCCACTGCCTAAATTGCCCCAATTTAGCTATAATGCAAACGCTGAGAGCTGAACGTCTTGATCTATCAACGGTGTATAACTTTTCGCAACTAATGATAATAATAAACAATAACGAGCTAGGAGCGGCGACGTCACCTGAGATTATTAGCGGAGTATTATAGCATACAAATCTATTTTTATAGGCCTAAAGACTAATAGGAAAGGCCTAAAGACACTATAACCGTGATTGTCCGACCTTCCAAGTCGGACAATCACGGTTAGAGGGCTGTGCACAGGTGGCTTCTGGCTGCCTGGAGGCCGAGTGCCGGCGACATCGAAAGGATGTGGTAAAAGGTAGGGGAATGGCGTATGCTAAAGGAATAGTGATGTTTATGCCATTCAAATATTCAGTATTCAAGTATCAGTTAATTTTCTCGGGCATCTTGTGCTTTGCCTTGGACCCTCATTGTTTATGCAATCAGAACTACTTATCTCTCCGCCTCAAATTGTCGTTTTATCATTTTAAATTTCTAGTTTTGCATTCGCATGAAATTTCAGATAGGCGTGTATGTCACATACACCGTGTGTGTTTTATTATCAATAAGTGGGTCAATTTTAAACAGTCTTGAAAAGCTCTATGATTTGCCCTGATACCGAAAAATACTATGAATTCGAAATTGGTGCCTGCCATTTTTCCACCAAGCATACTTATATACCGAACTCATTTAATGAACTTGCACTCATGTTTTTCCAGTGTTATCGACACTGCACGTTACACAAACACCTAACCCTTATATCCACGTTCGTGCACAGAATGTCCCCTACACCGGTCCCCTCCCTTAGTCTGACACCAGGCACAACGACCACCATTTTCAACACCGCACATGTAGGTATTATAATCCGCCCGCGACCCCTCCCCACCGAGGCTTGAACTTGGCGTCAGCCGCGCCCACCTTAACCTCTGTAACCTCTGTGCCCGCAGGCAATCGCGGCTGCCGGCGGATGACGGCCGCTGATTGGCGGAGGCGCGTTCACTTGTATCGCGAGAAATTCAGCGGAAATATATCCATGAAAATGATAGAGCTTTAAACCATTAACCCAGGAGATGTATAAACATTGTTTTCGAACATTTATAGCCATATCTTGCTCTCTATTGACTTGATTATTTGCCACGCCATCCGAGACTGCTCTTCGTTACAGGCGAGACAGCGGCAGTCAGCACAGGCTAGCCGGCGGCCGAGTTAGCTGAAGTCGGGAGTGTCGCGAGATGGGTTTCTGCTGAGTGGAGAGGAATTGGGGTCCGGTCCCAAGGTAATTGAGGGAAGGAGAGAGACGTTCATAAATCTCAAACTAAAACGTCGGACGAGTTATAGAGAGTGAGGACTAAAAGAGAACACCGTTAAAGTACAACCAGATAATATACCAGAAGAGGGAAACGTGCTGCCTCGCTCCCTGTTGGATGGTGGAAAGGCACAAAAAGCTAACTCGGGAGTCGAACCATCATCGATGCTTATTGTCCAGTATGTCTAAGGCTTTCCGTTGTTTGATAAAATATTAAGTTGTAGGTCAAATGCCACTATAATACTGTGGAACAGGTATTTGTTGATAATTTCCTCTGTTCACGCACTTTATAAGGCCTTTGCTTCACCTTTTGGTGGGGGTGCTTGAATTACCATTGGGGGTGCCCAGCACATTATTAAGGGGGCTGAGGCACCCCTAAAGAGATAGAAATCCACACCCCTGCACCCTACCCAAACCCACTGCTGGACCTTCCCAATCCCAGACCTAACTTCAAACCCAATATTTTTAAGGACGCGTCTTAGCGCTGGGAACGGCATGAGTCCTCCACCCGGCCGTGTTTCTGTGTACCAAGCCCGGACAGGGAAGCGATCCCAATCAACTGCGGGATGGGTGGAAAAGGAGCGCCTCGACATGTATGCTAATTTAGTAGTACTATTATTACAGCTCAAGGAGGTGGCACGGGAGGAGGATAAACAGCATTACCTAAGACTCAAGACTCAAATATACTCGATTGCGGTCCACGGCAGCGAGGGGGATTTGCGCACAATCACGTCAGGAAGAAGAAGTGGACTAAAAGGAATCAAATAATCAAAGATAAGAGACTCACACTCTGGCACACACAAGCATAACACGGAAAAGCAAAACACGATTACTAGATATCTAAGTTACATCCGGCGCCCGTGATAAAAGAGATTTTAAGTTGGCCTAAACATTGGAGGTGCCAGGTACCAGCTGGAGGCTGTTGAGTGCGCTAACACCGCGGTAACAGAGTCGGCGCCGGCCTGCCTTGTGCGGATCCGTGGGAGTGTGCGCTGCCCGGCGTTGCGAGTGTCGTGGTTGTGTGCACGATGGGCCGGCTCTCCTATCGCTGTTGCAACACAAGCGGGTCGTCCCGAGCTAACTATCCTTTCAACAGCGCTCACAGAGTGATACGTGATCAGCTGGCGGGCAGAGGGCCATTGCAGAAGCTCCATAACGTCTGATATGTGGCCATATCGACGTCGGCCCGACACCACACGCGCACAGAAATTTAGAATTATTTTAATACGGTGCACCTGAGTTGCACCACAGGAACCATACACAGAGATGCAGTAACGGACGATTGAAATGGCTCAGCATTCAACAACTAATTTTAAAGCCGATGTAGGGATTACATGTCGCGCATGATTTAGAGCCATGAGAATGCCTGTGCACTTTTTTGTTATTGAATCAACATGAGACTGATAAGAAACGTGCCGATCAATAACGATTCCGAGACTGTTAACAACGCGTGATATTTCCACAAACATTTAGGATGGCCGGAGGCAGACCGCGGAGCATGGCCTGGGTACCTATCACAACCATCTGCGTCTTCTGAGTGTTGACTTTCATGCCATTATTCATTCATGCCATTTGTTGACATTCATGCCATTATTCATTCATGCCATTTGTTGACATTCATGCCATTATTCATTCATGCCATTTGTTGATATTCATGCCATTAGAACCAATTGTAGGCAGAACTGAGGGCAGATTCCAAGCGGGTTATAACCAAATGTAAATCTTGTTTTTTACCACAAACCATGATACTCGTGTCGTCTGTATAACAGCCCGTCGTTACTCCCTGACCTATACACAAGCTCCGGTCGTTCGCAAAGAGCGCGTACAAAATACAACTTAGCGCTCCCCCTTCAAAAATACCAGTTTTAATATCCCGTGTTTTAGACAAATTTTGACCCCCAGTTCTGCAGACGCAGATGGTTGGACAGGCACCCACTACTCGGCAGTTGCCTCCCGCTCCGCGATCAGCGCCGGTCACGTTTCCACGCAGCTGCACCTGCTGTGTATGGCCCTCAAGGTAGCTGCGGAACTAGGCAGTGTCAATTCCATAGAGTCAGTTTTCAAGTAATTTGGCATGTGGAACCACGTCAAAACACTTTGAAAGATCCAAAAGTACTAGAATCGCAATTTCGCCCAGGTCCATGGCCCGCAAAGCTGTATCGGTAATGACATGAAGCCCTGTCTCAGTAGAATGAAGTTTTCTATATCCGTGTTGCGCGTCCGAAAATAAGAAATTGCCTTCTAAGTACTGAGTGAGCTGTTTTTGCACAACACGTTCGACGATTTTAGTTATGGCCGGAAGAATAGAGATTGGGCGGGTATCAGCTGGTTCCGCAACCACCCTACTCTTTGCATGCAAAGGTGCGTGAAGCCACTCCGCTGTGATACTCGCGCATGCACCTCCAAAAGCCTCGTAATAACAGCAACCGCCTGAGGGTATCGATCGGGACGGAAATGGCATTGTCCATCTCTTCAAGTGGTGAAAATCAGTAGCTGGGGCACACAAGTGGTGGTGTGCAAACCAGCACACCACCACTTGTGCAGGTGTGCTGGTTGCAACCATTCGGTTTTAACTTCTGGTGATGTTTGTCCGAAGGCTGTGAGGGCGGTCAGACGCGCAGGGCCCGGACTTTTGCCTCCCACTCACGTTGCCTTGCACGCCGCCACCACCACGCCATACAGACGAATTATCTACCATGTCATGTACAAAAACTGCAGGGTCAAATAGAGAGCTAATGATGTCCAAAAGCAGGTGAGAGGGTCTCCTTGCTCTGGTGAATTGAGGAGGTCCACCCTCAGCATCACCCTCTCCTGGTTAGCGCCGTCCTTGAACTGGCGGGGACAGAGTCACCAGACTCCCGGGTGAGCCGCGGGTCGGCTGGCGCGGCCGCTGGTGGCTAAGGCGTGTATTTTGGCCGCAGCAGCTGACGTGGCAACACGCCAGCTTGCCGCGTGTTGCCAGATTCGGCCGGTCCGCCGCACTGCTGCGGCACAGCTGCCGCGCCATTATTGTCTGCAGCTGGATCCCTCTCGCCACTTTGTTGCGCGACACTGCTGCTGCTCGAGCCATACGAGTTTTATGGCCGACTGCTGATGGGTGCGTTCCCAAGAATGATTATGTTCCCAATGATGGGAACTATGGCCCATTCTTTCATCTCAGGTCAGATCAAGTCACCATTGCAGGACAAGTGACCTCACCTCCAAAAATGTTTAAGGTGGCATAAGTACCTAAGTTCATATCGATGGCCTAGTGCCAGCTACAGATCATGACTCCATTGGAAATGCATGGGGAAAACTGAAATTGGCCGAAAAATTGCTATATCTCTGTAGATAGCGCTTGGAATACCTTTGTATTCTCCAAATCATCATAGTGTCCTAGGCCCCTTTCCTGGTTCATGTTGCAATTTTGAACCTGTGACCTCTGAGAGGTCATCTGGGGCTCCTTAAACAGGTTTTCAGACTTGGGTCAACAAATTCGTAGGAAATGATGATCAAGTCTTATTTTGATACCATTACGTTTGGAGTACTATTGCGAGTCGATTGATATGCATATTGACTGTTACGTTAAATGGTGACCGTGACCTGACCTTAGGTCAGACCATTTTGTGTTTTGACCTAGTATCGTCATATCATGCACCATTCGATTCTCCGTAACGAAACGAAGCGAATGGTACCTAAATATGGATTCTAACTAAACTATATAGACGCTCATGCCCAGAAAATCTTAACACGTCACCTTCTTTGCACTGTCATGACCTCAATATTGACTTGAACCAAAAAATGACTAATATCGTTTCTTCATGAATTTTATCAGCTATCTAACAGCGGTCAAGTTTTTCGCTATCCCGCATAAGAGCCGAGTCCAGAGAGGAGGGGAGGGGGAGTGTTTGAGCACAATTCCCAGGGCGAATGTGGGTCGAAGACCCACTAATAGTACGGGTGTTAAAAGTGAAGTGTGGTGACGCCAAATAGCGCGGCGTCAGCATTTTCGTGAGAGTATGCACAAGTGGAACAGATGGAGGCAGCATAGGGAGGAGGGCGTCTCACCAATAATGTCTGCAAGGGGGGGATGGGGGCTGCGGTTCCCTGACTGCGCACCTGGTCTATTTGTTTTGTGATATCTTGACAAAGCCCCAGGAAACAGCTAGCCAAAGATCCAGCGTCTTGTAAAAACGTAAAAGCAAGGAAAGACAGGGAATGCGATAAAAGCTTTGAATACGAATTTGACGCAAATCATGGGCGCAAAGGAGCCGAGATGACACACGCTGCGGTAGCGTTAGGGAAGACAGCCACGTTACGACTTAATTTAGACAAAAATTATTCCACTCATTTAAGCTAACGAGTTTTTTTCTGATATAAGTACATAATTTTAGCTAAGGCTACGACATGGCATTCCGTATTGCGATATTACAATAATTTCTTTTTAGCTGGGTGTTAATCAATGACCGTGATTGCTCCAGGCAGGACTGGATATCTATTTTCGGTCCAGGTGAACCTAGATAGGTTAACCCTGGCACTGCAATACAAACCCTAAACAAACCTATGGGAGACCAATCATCCAGGGAGGTCCTGACCCCTCCCCTTCCCCCAGATTTCCACCCATGGCTCCAGGCCTGATGTGTGCCTCTTTAACCAGGGAGTACATTGTTCTGGAGGGAGCACGAAGTTGCATCGTGGGGACGCCAGTACTTTAATTCTGAGAAAGATGGGAAGCGACGATTTAGGGGAAACAGGGCGGTTCTTGGGGGCGCCGCGGCACCATACTTAATGTGTAACCCATCGGCAGGGCGCCAAAGCACACTGCGGGAGCGCCAATGCGTGCAGTCTGGGTGAAGGGTCGGGAGGCGGCGTACCACGGGGGCGCCGCGCCCAGAGGGTACCAGGGCACAGTACGTAGGGTGTGAAGTATCAAATGGGCGCCACAGTGCATTGTTGAAGCGAATATTTTTATCTGGGGGAAGGGATGGGAAGCAGCGTTCCACGAACGAGGCCAGACGACGACGTGGTTCCAGGGGGCGCACGGGGTTGAGGGGGGGGGGCACTTCCCGCGGGTATGCCTGTCATCTAGCACGCTGGAACGAAATATATAAAACAAGGGTACGTTGCTACGGAGTTTGTGTTTTGGGGTGCAAGAGTGGGACCGGGCTCCCCACTTCCAGCTGACCAGCTAAATTCCACGAGGTTTTTTGTTTCCTTTCCGTACATAAATAAGTGAAATAAGAAAACCACAATGAGCAAGTTTCGCTTTCGAAATGAGTTTGACGCTCTAGCTGCAATTTATAAGGAAACCATCTGATAGAGAAAAGATGCAAGAAAACATTCACTGTATCTGATCACCAGGTGCCCCTCCCGAAAATCCATGGTGCTATCCATGTCCGTGGAGCCGGCACTGCGTTCTAAGAACGCCTGCCTATCTATGCGCCAACGGGGAGTTTTTGGTCGAAAGCAAAATTCTTCAGGCGGTTCTCCGACACGATTTGCAGGACTGCTAACTCAAAATCTGATCAAATCTGATCATAAAGGATTTCGTGCTGAAACCAGAATCATCCGGGTTTCGGTTTGCATGACGGCCCTGAACTACTGCACCCCACCTAGGCCGGATATCATTAATCTCTTTAGCAGTTGCGCAAGCTTGTGGCTCAGATCAGCCATAAAATGTTGATTCTTCCAACGCCATGCCATTTCCGACAAGCTACGTGCCCGTACATACCTACTCACTCCTAAATTCAGTGGCATTTATTAGTTTCCGCTCAAAGGGGAGGTGAAACAGGGGTGAATCCAGAAATTGCTCAAGGAGGGGGTGGACCCTGACTGGGGGCCTGGTCCTCTCGAATGGGGACCGGAATAGCTTTTGGTGGCCCAACCGTGCGAGGTAAAAATTTTGATAAACGTAAATACACATAAAATATGTCGGTGAAAAAAATCAACACCATTTTAGGGAAAAAATCTGAGAATTCCAAGCGCCCACAAAACTACGAACTGGCCCTAAAATCCCTGAGGTCCGTTCAACATTTGATTGGATCTCCACAAATCCAGGGACGGGCCAAATTTCGGCTAGGATCACTGATCGCTACCATATCAGATCGCATACAATATTCTGGGGCCTAAGATATTATACCTACTACTCCCAAGCAGGGACGGATGTTGCTGCCACAGAGGGCCGAGACCAATGGAGGCCCGCAAGCAAGGTGAATGGCCCAACTGTAGCAAAAATATGTCTGAGATTATCGTGAGAGGCCCGGTCGCGGACATAAAGGTCGCAAGTGAACCAAATGGGCCCCGGAAGCATTTCAGAAGGCCCGGATAGCAACAGGAGATCCGGGTGAACCGCATGGGGGGGGCAATGGAGTCAAACTCTTTTGGACTCCTAGAACAGATCTTTGGGGGCCGAGGTCAACTCTGGGGGCCTGCGAGATTAATTTCAGGGACCCCCGGTATATTATATGGGCCCCTAGACCTACCATCGGGTGGCATTTGAAAGGCTTGCGGGGCCGGTGTACATCCGCAGCCGCAGGGCCCTCCTGCGGGGACCCGCTGGCTGCGGCGGGAGGCGTTTTTTTCCAGTGTTTAAGTTCGGCCCAAAGGGGATCACCCTAACGCCGCCCTTGGATCCCCCCTGAGGTGAAGCCTCAGGGGGTGGCACGTGCCACCAGGGCAGGGATCTTGAATTCCGAAGTGCATGTTTCCGAGACGATATTTCCATGTTTAGGAGTGGGATTTTTTTTAGTCTCAACGGGAAGCCACCAAACACATTTTCCACAGGGACTCCGCTGTCTGGAGATGGCGACCATGTGACTCGGGGCCTGCTCGATCTGTCAGCACAGTTTTGTCAGCAAGCCCTCTAACCTCTCCTCCAGAAAAGAAACATCCGCGCCACAACCGCCTCTAGTTTGTTCTAAGCAAACGAAACTGAAACCTTTACCATTAAAAATAGTAAGCTGCCGCTGTCGTGCTGTTACTGTTTTTCAGCAGCACAACAGCAGGCCGTCAGCCCGTAAAAACCTCTATGACTAGTTCCCGGGGAGAGGCTACAGTCCTGTGACGTAGGCGCAACGCGGCCCACTGATTGGTGCTGACAAAATTGTGCTGACAGATCGAACGGGGCCTCGAGCTCGCTCTGCTGCAGGCGGAAGTCGGGCGGTCAACACTGAAGCATGTCGGAAAACAGGCCGCCCCGCCAATGTCATCTTCTATAGCAGCTTCGAGGCGCCACTTCCACACAATTCTACGTTTAAAAGGCGTTAATCTGCCCATGTAAGGGACCCAGCATCCACAGGGAGCAGCCCCCACGGGCCTAAGTCGGGGGTCCCTTTCTCCCTCCCCTTGGATCCTTTCCTGTTCCTGTCTCGTAAATGCAGCTCGGCATACCGGTATTTCTCCAGCAGATGCGTGCAATGTGCAATGTAAGATCAAACTAGGTAAGTTCGAGCGAAGTCGGGTCTCTCGATCTGACCTGGCGCCGTATTTCGATATCATAGCCAAGATCTGAATAGAGACCCGACGCGCGTGCTTTCATACTTACCTATGTAGGCGTGACATTAAAATACGGTCTCGGGTAGGTACAGCTAATCCTTGATACGTCTGCGCACCACAATTGGAGCAGAGACAAACTGAAATATCATTCTCTACAAGCAAGTGGGAGAATTTAACTCGTGCTCAATATTAGTTTTTCGACTCACCATACTCAAAATGACTCAACATGAGCTTAACTTAACAGCAAAAATAATGAAAAACGATAAGAGTCACAAATCGATAACGTCAATCATTTTAAACATACCGTGCGCAGGAATGAGACGTCATCTTGCTCTGATCCTCCTTCGTTTTCGGCCATGGCCGGCGCTTACGGCCCTTCAGGCCCCGGTCCCCCAACACACGGCCAGTCCACGTCCTACGTCACGCACTTCCGCCTCAGATCGGCCCTGCTGCGCCCGCGGCGCCGCAATCAGGTCAGTTCACCCACTCACAGCCGTCACTCCCGACGACCTGACCACACAGGTTCGCGGCGCAGCGCCGCGTCGGAGGCGCCCTAGGTTACCCGCACCGCCAGACCCCGAGGGCAGAAATAGCGACACCTGTCGGCGCATGCGCAGCGTGCTGGGAGCGGCAGGTTGTCTCCGAGAGGGGGAGGGGAACTGCTACCGGCTGTGACGGTGTATGGCGGTTCTTTCAGATGCGTGGTGACACTCGGTATGCAGATAAAAATTGCAATCTGGTGCAATATTCTGCCTTGTCGTTAGCTGTAATTTGCACTGAATGATACGTAAGCGCTTCAGTGACGGATCTAGGATTTCGTTAAGGGGGGCCCAGGCTCGGAGGGCGCCGAACCTGGGGGCGCCGAACCTGAGGGGCGCCAATTTCAGTCGCGGATCTAGCCGGGCGGGTTGGGAAGGGACAAACCACAGTCGAAAAGCAAAAAAAAAACGTCACGCAGTCAAAAGCTGCGCCACCTATATCACTTGCCGGAAGAATTTTGGGGTATTTCAGACGAAAACACAAAAAGGGCTCGAGATACTTCTTCCTATCCAAAGGCTGGCTATACTATAACTGAGAATTATTGATATTTACTCCATGATTCTGATGAAGGGTTGTGCCCGAATATATAATCTTCAGTGTTTTTTACATTTCCGGATTCGAGGGGACAGGCCAGGGAACATCTTATCAAATTATGTTCTGTTTGAAGTTAAGAGTTGAAACACCAAAATCTTGCTTATAAACTAAAAAGGAGTAGGGGAAAAAGGAGGTCGATCGCTTTGGGGGCGAAAACATAGTTTTGTCCCGAGCTTTTCCGTTTGGGGAATGCCATTTTTGCCCCCCTGGATCCGCCACTGGCCAATTTACCACCCAAAAGGCGGCCAGTGTCAATGAAAAACGCGTTTAAAAAAGGATTTGTAAATGCTTATTTTCATGAAGGCTTCCCCTTAGTGATGACATCTTCATGTTTACCATCAAGCATATTTCGGGCCAGCTAACGACTGGTACCTTGGTAGAAAATGCTGAAAGCACCCACTGACGCTAACTGAAGCACGATGAGCAAATAATACAGTTATCTTCGGTCATGGCAAAAACTGGGGCGTAGTATCCACCACCTCCACTTATCACAGTTGTCCTGACTAACGGCTCCATACTGAAATACCCGATTGACGCTAACCTGAGCCTCATAGGCCGCAGAACCTCTGCGGGCCTGGGCCCCTGAGTTTTTGGTGACTTCCCTGAGTTTATATCGAGTCCCCTCAGCTGATCTAGGACCGCTTTAGTTAACTAGGCTCTCACACTGAACTTGAAACCTATATGTCGCCGCTGAAGCCAATTAAGCTTTTCGGGGCCCTTTTATTGATATAGGGCCCCATCAACAGGTCCTGGGCCCTCTGAGCTAAAAACTGGAGCTCTGAGCTCTGAGCCCCAAGCTGGATTAGTGTCCCTTAAGCTGGTCATTGTCCCCTGGGTTGGTATCGTTTTCGTTTAACTGATATAGATCCCTTCAGCTTGTTTGGGGCCCGCTGTGCGTATCTGGACACTAGTTCGGCGAGCCACCTAGCTAGTCTGGCCCTATTAGTTTTATGGGCCTTCTAAGCTTCTGCAGGTTCCCCTCAGAGTGCCTGGGCCCCATGAGTTGAAAACTGAACCCCTGTGTTAGTTTTGGGTCCCTGAGCCTATTTAGAAACCGTTTAGATAGGTAGGCACCCCACGCTGGTCTTGAGAATCCTGTGTTGGCACTGAGGTCAAATGAGCTCGTCGGGCGCCTTTATCTAGGTCCCCCTAACTGGCACGGGCCCCTCAGCTGATTTTGGAGACCCAAAATCCTTCCTACCGGATTCCACCCACGCCAGATTTCCTGACTCCCTGAGGGCCCCTGGGGGCCATTGCAGATTTTTCCAGGGATCAGCGCTGGGGTCCCTCCCCGAGACAAAGCTTACAACATGTCTCTGTCTATATACTCTAGCATCTGCCAGAGTTGAGCTAGAATCATTTTTAGGCACACTTCGCTTCCTCTCGTTACGGCGAATCATCAAATAATGCATAATATGACTATACTAGGTCAAAACATAAAAATGACCTGACCTATGGGTAGGTCAAGGTCACCATCTAGCCTAGCATAGTCAGTATGCATATGAATCAAGTCACAATAGCAATAAAAATGGTATCAAAATACGGGTTTTATCAGTATTTCCTGCAAAGCAATTGACCCAAGTCTTAATACCTGCTTAGGAAGCCCCAGATGAACTCTCAGAGGTAATATGTCTAAACTTGCAACATGAACCGATAAAGAGGCCTAGGATACTATGATTTGGGGAATCCGAAGGTATTAGAAGCGGCGTCTGCAGACATAGAACAATTTTTCGGCAAATTTCCGTTTTACCCCATGCATTTTCAATGGAGAGGTCATGATTCGTACCTGTCATCGATGTCGAGGTCATCGATGGAAAAAATCCCGGGATAAATCTATTAGTACTTTTTGGGCCCATTATATGGTACAAGCTTGAATTCGATAGGTTCACCCTTTTCTTACTTACGCCACCTTAAACATTTTTGGGATGAGGTCACTTGAACGGCGCTGGTGACCTGACCTGAGATGACACAACCTTAAATTTTGAGGGAAAGTTGCGGAATTGATCAATGATAAGGGGTGACAAGTACTGTGTCGCTTCGCGCCGACGTTTTTTCGTGCCACTGGGAGACCTCAAGGGGGTGTTCAAGCACCCCCCCAACGGGCCGGAACGGGGCGTGAATACTCTAGAACAGGACTGAGGCCAAAAGGGAAGGCTCTAAACAATGTCTGAAATTTTTGAGGTCAAGGTCCTTCAAGGTCATTGACCTATTACGGCACAACCCAACAAATTAGGCCTAATTTACGCTATAACTAGCGCTGTGCCCAAGCTTACCAATGACCTTTGATCAAGCATTGATCATCAAGGCCAGTGACCTTTAAAATTGACCTGTAACCTGGATCTAAACACTGAATAACCTTTACTTTGATGTAATTGCATGCGTCATAATAGGTGTCGTAACATTATGCAACGTCATTTAGGGGCTGTCCAGGCTCATCAGGGACACTTAAGCTCTCTGGAGGGGCCTTTGCTTCGATGAGGCCCCTGTGCCACCCAGGGGCGCCTTCGCTCCCCAATGGACGCAACCTAGCTATCCAGGGGCATCTTTGCTGTTCCGGGGGTGCCTTTGATACCCAATGGCCAAGGGGAGCTTTTTCTTATCCAGGTTCACCTTGGTATTTAGGGGCGTATTTTTATTCAAGGTAACCTATACTACCCAGTGGCGCCTACCCTATGCAAGGGGCGCTTAGGCTATCTAGGGGGCGGCAATTTGCTATACATAGGGCGCCCTTATGCTCTCCATGGGCACCTCATTCAGAGGGTGCCTCTGATATTCAGGGGCGCTTTTCCTATCAGCAGGGTACCTGTGCCATCTTGGGGCTATTCTTATCAAGGGACGCTGCTGTTATTCAGGAATACCTACACCACTGTCGAGGGTCGCCTTTGCTACCCAGAGGCGCCCTTACCTCTCAGGAAGTTTGGCGCCCGTGCTTTAAGGAATGCTTTGGCATCGATTGATTGCTCTATTATTGGGCTTAGGTGCGCGTGAACCTTGAGCTCATGTAGCGCCCATATTGTTGCTAAGGAACGCTTATGCTATCAAAGGGCGCCTTTACTATTCAGGGCCGCTGTTTTATTCAAGGCAATCTGCTCTATCCACGGGCATCTGATATTTCGGGGCGGTGCCTAGGTTATTCAGGAGGCGGTTTTTTCTCCACAGGGGCGCACTATTGCTTTCCAGGGGCGCCGTTACTGCCCGGGGGTGTCTTTCTATCCAGGGGCGCATATGCTGTCTAGATGTATTTTTCAATCACAGACATGATTGAAATACATGCCCCTACGTTATCCTGGGTGCTTTTTGTCTCCGGTGAGGCGCTATTTTTCTCTTTCGGCACCTGTTTATTAAAGGGCACCTATGCTGTCCAGAGAACTTTTGTTATCTGGGGCTGCCTTCGCTGTTAAGGGGCGCCTTTGCTACCCAAAGGGAACATTTTACTTTAATGGAGTGCCTATTTCCATCTAAGCGGCGCATATGCTGTCTTGGAGCGCCTTTGCAAACATGGGGCGCACTTTTCTATCCAGGTGCGCCTTTGCACTTGAGGGGGCGCCTCTGCAATCCAGGAGGAGCCCAAAATAGATGGAGAATAAAAATTCTGAAATAAGGCGCTCGAACACTGAAATAAAGTGACTAGATATCAGAAAGAGGCGCTCATCTGCTTAGCGGGGAGGACTGCTGGTTGGTGAGGGCAGCGTTCTCGGAAGTGGGGCGCACATACTGAAAAAGACACCCGGTTGCAGCGATGGAGCACTAAGCCTTCAGTTATAGGTTAACGAAATGTGGTTTAAGGCAGTCCATGCTCAAATTGAGCGCTCGAGCCCTGTAACAGAGCGCACGACTGTCGGATAGGTGTGCCAAACCATAGACAATAGGGAAGCTGAAGATGGAAAGGGACACCTATGATATCCTGGGGGCGCCTGTACTCTCAGGTGAGGCGCTTGTTTTCTTTCTCAGGCGCCTAGTTTATCCATGACCGCCTATGCTGTCCAGATCATCTATTTCAAGAAGGGTTAACTTTGCTGTCCAGGGGCGCCTTTGCTATCCAAGGGCACATATGATATATGTAGGGCGCTTTATGCAGAGGGCGCCTAGGCTGTCCAAGGGCGCCGTCCTAACCAAAGGCCGCCTTTCACGTCCCTGAAGTGCCTATTTCTATGTAAGGGGTGCATATATTATCTAGGAGTGCCCTTGAAATACGGAGACGCCTTTTTGTCCAGCGGCGCCTTTGCTCTTGAGGGACGCTGCTCCAATCCAGGGTAGCTGAAGATGGATAAGGGACATCTATGTTATACAGAGGGAGCCTGTACTTTCCAATGGGGCGCTCATTTTCCTTCCCAAGCACCTAGTTTATCTAGAGAGCGCCTAGGCTATCCAAAGGCGCCTTTACTATCGAAGGGGTGCCTTCCTAGGGGCACCTTTGCTGTCCAAAGCACTTGTGTCCAGGGTTGTCTTTGCTGTCCAGTGGCGCCTCCAAAAGTGCATATGATATCCGTGGGCGCTTTATCCAGTGGGCGCCTGGACTATCAAAGGGCACTTTTTCTATCCAAGGGCTGCATTTATTTTCCTGAAGTGCCTATTTCTATCTAAGGGGCTCCTATTCTGTCCAGGGCACCTATGTTTCCCAGATTTGCCTTTGCTGTCCAGGGACGCCTTTGCTATCCAAGGGCACCTTTCTTAACCAAGGGGCGCATTTTGCTTTCCTGGAGCACCTATTTCTATCTAAGGGGCGCATATGTTATCTAGGAGCGCCTTTGATACCAGGAGGCGGCTTTTTGTCCAAGGGCGCCTTTGCTCTTGGGGGGGCGCTGCTCCAATCCAGGGCAGCTGAAGGTGGATAAGGGGCATCTATGTTATACAGAGGGAGCCTGTATTTCACAGTGGGGCGCTCGTTTTCCTTCTCGGGCTCCTAGTTTATCCAGGGGGCGCCTAGGCTATCCAAAGGCGGCTTTTCTATCGAAGGGGTGCCTTCCTAGGGGCGCCCTTGCTACCCAGGGGCGCCTTTGCCGTCCACAGCACTTGTGTTATCCAGGGTTGTCTTTGCTGTCCAGGGGCGCCTTTGCTATCCAAGGGTGCATATGACATCCATAGGGCGCTTTTTCCAGTGGGCGCCTAGGCTATCAAAGGGCGCCTTTTTCTGCTCAAGGTGAGCATTTTATTTTCCTAAAGCGCCTACTTCTATCTAAGGGGCGCTTATGCTGTACGGGGTACATATGTTACCAAGATTTTCCTTTGCTGCCCAGGGGCGCCTTTCCTAGCCAAGGGCGCCTATGATATCCGTAGGACGCTTTTTCCAGTGGACGCCTAGGCTATCAAAGGGCGCCTTTTTCTGCCCAAGGTGAGCATTTTATTTTCCTAAGGCGCCTACTTCTATCTAAGGGGCGCTTATGCTGTACGGGGTACATATGTTACCAAGATTTGCCTTTGCTGCCCAGGGGCGCCTTTCCTAGCCAAGGGCGCCTATGATATCTGTAGGGCGCTTTTCCAGTGGGCGCCTAGGCTATCAAAGGGCGCATTTTTCTGCCCAAGGTGAGCATTTTATTTTCCTAGGGCGCCTACTTCTATCTAAGGGGCGCTTATGCTGTCCGGGGTACATATGTTACTAAGATTTGCCTTTGCTGCCCAGGGGCGCCTTTCCTAGCCAAGGGCGCATATGATATCCGTGGGGCGCTTTTTTCCAGTTGGCGCCTAGGCTATCCAAAGGCGGGTTTCTATCGAAGGGGTGCCTTCCTAAGGGCGTCTTTTCTACCCAGGGGCGCCTTTGCTACCCAGGGGCGCCTTTGCTACCCAGGGGCGCCTTTGCTACCCAGGGGCGCCTTTGCTACCCAGGGGCGCCTTTGCTGTCCACAGCACTTGTGTTATCCAGGGTTGTCTTTGCTGTCCAGGGGCGCCTTTGCTATCCAAGGGTGCATATGACATCCGTAGGGCGCTTTTTCCAGTGGGCGCTTAGGCTATCAAAGGGCGCCTTTTTCTGCTCAAGGTGAGCATTTTATTTTCCTAAAGCGCCTACTTCTATCTAAGGGGCGGTTATGCTGTACGGGATACATATGTTACCAAGATTTGCCTTCGCTGCCCAGGGGCGCCTTTCCTAGCCAAGCGCGCATATGATATCCGTAGGGTGCTTTTTTCCAGTGGGCGCCTAGGCTATCAAAGGGCGCCTTTTTCTGCTCAAGGTGAGCATTTTATTTTCCTAAAGCGCCTACTTCTATCTAAGGGGCGCTTGTGCTGTACGGGGTACATATGTTACCAAGATTTGACTTTGCTGCCAAGGGGCGCCTTTCCTAGTCAAGGGTGCATATAATATCCGTAGGGCGCTTTTTCCAGTGGGCGCCTAGGCTTTCAAAGGGCGCCTTTTTCTGCCCAAGGTGATCATTTTATTTTCCCAAGGCGCCTACTTCTATCTAAGGGGCGCTTATTTTGTCCGGGGTACATATGTCACCAAGATTTGTCTTTGCTGCCCAGGGGCGCCTTTCCTGGCCAAGGGCGCATATGATATCCGTAGGGCGCTTCATCCAGGGGGCGCCTAGGCTATCCAAAGGCGGCTTTTCTATCGAAGGGGTGCCTTCCTAGGGGCGCCTTTGCTACCCAGGGGCGCCTTTGCTGTCCACAGCACTTGTGTTATCCAGGGTTGTCTTTGCTGTCCAGGGGCGCCTTTGCTATCCAAGGGTGCATACGACATCCGTAAGGCGTTTTTTTCCAGTGGGCGCCTAGGCTATCAAAGGGCGCCTTTTTCTACCCAAGGTGAGCATTTCATATTCCTAAAGCACCTATTTCTATCTAAGGGGCGCTTATGCTGTCCAGAGCACCTAGGTTACCAAGATTTGCCTTTGCTGCCCAGGGGCGCCTTTCCTAGAACAGGGCGCATATGATATCCGTAGGGCGCTTCATCCAGGGGGCGCCTAGACTATCCAAAGGCGGATTTTCTATCGAAGGGGTGCCGTCCTAGGGGCGCCTTTGCTATCCAAGGGTACATATGACATCCGTAACGCACTTTTTTCAGTGGGCGCCTAGGCTATCAAAGGGCGCCTTTTTCTACCCAAGGTGAGCATTTTATTTTCCTAAAGCGCCTACTTCTATCTAAGGGACGCTTTTGCTGTCCGGGGTACATATGTTACCAAGATTTGCCTTTGCTGCCCAGGGGCGCCTTTCCTAGCCAAGGGCGCATATGATATCCGTAGGGCGCTTCATCCAGGGGGCGCCTAGGCTACCTGGGGGCGCTTCATCCAGGGTGCGTCTAGGCTACCTGGGGGCGCTTCATCCAGGGGGCGCCTAGGCTACTCAGGAGTGTATTAGTTCCCCATGGCGCAATCTTGCTATCTAGTGGCGCCTTTTCTTTGCCGGGGCGCTTTTGTTAGCTTTCTAAATTTCATCTGCAACATTTTACTGGGGCGCAAAAGACCAGTAAAGGCGTCTAATGTTTGGGCAGGGGCGCTTTGCCATGGTTTTAAGGAGTATGTGTTAATTCAAGTGGAATAAGTGGTATCTACCACCTTGGCGCACGAGATGGGTACAGGCGCGCCACTCATATCGGGCGCCTTCGGCGCCCGATATGAGCTAAGCTCTACTGGGGCGCTTGGGAGCTAAGGGGGGCCCGGGCCCCTGGGCCCCCCCCTTGGATCCGTCACTGAAGCGCTTATAGTTAGAAAATAATTATTTTAGAAACTTATGCAATTGGTTGCCAAACTACAAGTAATCAGCGTCGGATCCAGGGGGGGCAAAAGGCATATTCCCCAACGGAAAAACTCCGGGAAAAATGTTTATCCCCCCAAACTGGCCGACTTCCTTTTGTCCCACCTCCTTCTTAGTTTATAAGCAATATTTTTGTGCTGTATCTCTGATTTTCAAGCAGAATCTGTCAAATTCAATGTAAACATTGGGCCTTGGATAGCAAAACCAAGCATCTTGTACCAATATCTTTCACGCCATGACGTTTTTTGCCTTTGGTAAACTCAAAACCTAATGTCAAGTTAAATTGTGGCAAAAGTTTTCAACGCGTGCACTGAAAAAAACAACACCTCAAGCGTAGAATTTCAATTTGTCTGCTCCTAAAATTACCCCATTATCAAGAATTTGTTTAGAATTCTTGGTAAATATATTCCGACATCCAGCTTAATATTAGAAGAAAAGGTGTAATATTACACTCATGTGGTAAATTAATCACTATTTCATTTTAGCACAGTGCAGTTCCATTCTTACTGAAAATGCAAAGGTGTAAATGTATCACCTCGGAGTATTTCTATGGAACTCACAAACTGCCCCAAGAATAGTTTCACTCTCCTGTGGTGAAACAATCCTGCCAATAGATTAAAACAAGTTCTTGAATTATTTAACTACCCTAGATGAAGGTATTTTTTCTTCTGATTTTTGTTTGGGTGTGTTTCTATGATGGACGAAGGTATGTTTTTACTACAGTTTACACGTGGGTGGAATCGCGCCATTTCCTTTCTGCTTCAATTCTGAGCTTGAACTACCCACCGCAGTTCCGCATTCAGAGGATTGATCACGACTCGTACAGGTAGGAGAGAGTGATGAGAACTGGGACGCAGGAGAAGTGGGACACCCCCATTATTGAATCCACGAGTGAGCCAAAAATATAATTTTCAGCTGATTTCCGCACTATACGTGCCGCTGCACATCACTAGGGCGTCAACTTCCTTTTCCGGTGGGTGCTGGAAGCGAGAGGTGAGTGCTCCTTAAAAGTTAATTTTTACGTTTTCTTGAGTGGATGTTCTGTTAAATATGCAACCGAAAAGTTCTTTATTTTGGTGCAATAAAGTTGGTGTCGCATTCTCCATCGATCTGTCCCAGCTTCGAACAACGAAAGGGGTTTTAATTTTGCTGACATCGCAATTCTGAAAAATGGCGGGTTGGGGAGAACTGGGACAAGTTGTCCCGCTTCTCCCCTTGCTGTCCAGCCTATCCTTGTACTGTACTTGGATTGATTGTACCTACATATTTGTACTTTGATGGAAATATGATTGTATCGTATTTTTAGCTAGAGAGATCATGGTCATCAACTTGTTTTTTCTTCTCCCGTGGTCAGGGGCGCAGCCAGGGGGGGCACAGGGGGCACGTGCCCCCTATCGGTGCCGGGGTGCCCTTTTGATTGTCAGGTGGTGTACCCTATTTGGGCCGTGCCGCTCGAATTTTAGTGCCCTACGCCGTTGAGCCTAGATGGAACTAGACTGCATTTAGCGATTTAAACTATTGTTTGACAATTAAGTGCCTTTTTTGGTCAGTTAGGGCATTCTGTCGCCTTTCCAAGCACCCGGGAGGAGTATAGGTACATAATCTGTTTCCAGAAAATGCCTCATCGTCGCCAATAATCGTACGGGCGGAGCTAATATGGTGCCCCTTGAGCTCATCTGGTGCCCCCTGAGCGCTGGTGTTGCCCCCTGAGCTGATCTGATGCCCTCGTAGTCAATTTGATGCCCCCCTTGAGAAAATAATTGTGCCTTCTGAACCTATATAATGCTCTCTGAGTTAGTCTGATGCCTCCGAGCTTGCCTGGTGTCCTATTAGCTGTTTTAGTGTCCCTTGGGCTGATCCGGGCCCCCTGAACTTATTTAATGCCTCCCGGAGTTTACTGTCCAGGGGCGCAGCCAGGGGGCACAGGGGGCATGTGCCCCCATCGGTGTCGGGTGCCCTTTTGATTGCCAGGTGGTGTACCCCGTTTGGGCCATGCCGCTTGAAATTTAGTGCCCTAGGCCGTTGAACCTAGATGGAACTAGAGTACATTTAGCGATTTCAACTATTGTTTGACAATTAAGTGCCCCTTTTGGTCAGCTAGGGAATTCTGTCGCCTTTCCAAGCACCCGGGAAGAGTATGGGCACATAATCCGTTTCCAGATAATGCCTCATCGTCGCCAATAATCGTACGAGCGGAGCTCATCTGGTGCCCCCTGGAGCTAATCATGTGCCCTCTGAGCTGATCTGGTGCCCTTGTAGTCAATCTGGTGCCCCCCTGAGAAAATAATTGAGCCTTCTGAACCTATATAATACTCTTTGAGTTAGTCTGATGCCTCCGAGCTTGCCTGGTGCCCTATTAGCTGTTTTAGTGCCTCTTGAGCTGATTGAGGCCCCTTGAGCTTATTTAATGCCTCCCGGAGTTTATCTACTGTCCAGGGGTGCAGCCAGGGGGCACAGGGGGCACGTGCCCCCATCACTGCCGGGGTGCCATTTTGATGTCCAGGTGGTGTACCCAATTTGGGCCGTGCCGCTCGAAATTTAGTGCCCTACGCCGTTGAAACGAAATGTAACTGGACCGCATGTAGCGATTTGTTGGACAATTTAATACCTTTTTCGGTCAGCTATGGCATTCTGTCGCCTTTCCAAGCACCCGGGAAGAGTATGGGCACCTGGTAGGTGTCCACCTAATGCCTCATCGTCGCCAATAATTGTACGGGTGAAGCTAATCTGGTTCCCCTTGAGCTCATCTCGTGGCCTCTCAGCTGGTCTTGGCCCCTTGAGCTGATTACTTGCCCTCTAAGCTGATCTGGTGCCCCTGAGTAAATCGAGTGCCCCACTGAGCAAATAATTGTGCCTCCTGAACCTATATAATGCCCTCTGAGTTAGTCTAATGCCTCCGAGCTTGCTTGATGCCCTAATAGCTAATATAGTGCCCCTGGAGCTGATTCGTGCCCCTGAGCTGATCTCATGCCTCCCCAAGTTGATCTACTGTATCCTAAGTCAATAAGGTGCCTCTTGAGCTGACTAGGTGCTCCCTCAGCTGATTATTAATGTCTCCTTAGATGGTCTGGTGCCCTCTGAGCTGGTTTGGTGGGCCCTGAGCCCATCTTGTGTTCCCTGAGCTGTTATGTTGCTCCCTGAGCTGATTTAGGCCCCTGCCATAGCCTGGGGGCTGGGAGCTGATCTGGGCCCCTGAGCGGATCGATCTGATGCCACCTGAGCTGCACTAATGCCCCTGATTCGATCTGGTGCCTCCTGAGTCCATCTGATGCCCTCTGAGCTAGTCTGGTGCCCTCTGAGCTAATCTGGTGCCCTTTCAGCTGACCTGGGCCTCCTTACGTGATTTCATGAGCAGCTCTAAAGTCCTGAGCTGAGCTGGGCCCACAGAGGCTGAGGGCCCCTGAGATGGTATGGGGCTCCTGAGCTGATTAAGTGCCTCTTGACTTGATCTGGTATTCCCGAGCTGGCCGGGGACCACTGATCTGATTCTTTGTACCCGAAGCTGATCTGGTGCCCTATGGGCATCTGGTGTCCCCTGATGAACAGCTCTGGGGCTTTTGAACTGATTGGGCCCCGAGCTGGTGAGGGATCCCTGAGCTGATTTAGTGCCCCTGACTTGAACTTGCCCCTGAGCTGATCGATCTGGTGCACCTTGAGCAGATATACTGCCCCCTGAACTTAACTAATACCCCCTGAGTCGATCTGGTGCCTCCTGAGTCATCATTGCGTCTCCTGAGCCCATCTGATTCCCTCTGAGCTAGTCTGGTGCTCCATGGCTAATGCCGTGCCCTGTAAGCTGACCCGGGCCTCCTGGGTTGATTACGTGATTTCCTGAGCAGCTCCCAGGCCCTGAGCTGAGCTGGGCCCACAGGGGCTGGTGAGGGCCCCTGAGATGGTATGGGGTTCCTGAGCTGATTAAGTGCCTCCTGACTTGATCTGATATTCCCGAGCTGATCTGGGGCCCGAGCTGGTCGGGGACCACTGATCTGATTGTTTGTCCCCGAAGCTGATCTGGTGCCCTATGGGGCGATATGGTGTCCCCTGAGCAGCTCTGGGGCTCCTGAACTGATTGGGCCCCTAGCTGGTTAGGGATCACTGAGCTGATTTGGTGCCCCTGACTTGATCTTGCCCCCTGATCTGACTTGAGGCCCCTGAACTGATCTGGGGCCCCAAGAGCTTATCTGGGGCCCAAGAGCGGATCTGGGTTCTGAGGGTACCCTGAGCTGGTCTGGGCGCTGAGCTTGTGAGAGCCCCTAATGTTGGCTTGAGGCCCCCTGAGGTGATCTGGCGCCTTAAACTGTTCTGGGGCTTCTTGAACTGGTTTAAAGCCCTATGAGCCTATCTGTGGCCCATTGAGCTAGTCTGATGACCTCATCTATGGGGCCAATGAGCTAGTCTAGTCCCTGGGATAGATGGGAATAAGAACACGATGGAAACTCCCCTTGTAAAACGGAGCTAACGAGGAATGAGGAATCTCTAAAACGGCTTGTGATGCCTAGGCACCCCTGGTTATATAAATTACTTATTATACTGGTGGATTCTGGGAAGTGATGATAAAAAGGCATGTGCCCCTCAGTTCAGAGGACAGTCCCCTAAACCAGGATTTCTATTAATTAATTTAAATGAAGAACTAGTTTTCACAATTTTCAGCCCTGTCCCACCATCCCCATCCAAACCACCCCATTCACCTCTTCTTTACTCTTAACTGGGACCGATCCTTGAGAATGTGGAACTTAATAAGCGCGTTCAAAAGGTATCTCCCAAATTATTCCGGCAGCAAAAATTCTATTCTTCCAAAGACACTATGCCACTCCTCGTCCCACGGCGATTGTGGGAGGCAAGAAACTTTATCCGCGTTCAGCCAGGGCTCACTCGTTACGACAAAACCAATGGGCAAACCAAATAAATGTTCGACTCCAATATGCCTTAACTTGCACATGGTAACAGATATCACGTGCTCCGCTGATTTCTCTGATGTTAAGTACTTGCATGAGTTGACTGATTTGCCCTTAAATATATCCAAAACAGTCGTGTTTCGGCTATTTCCATGGCATTTCGATTATTTTTTTCTTTTTTTCGGTTTTAATAGAGTTTTCCTTCTCCGTCAATGATTTATTTGCATTTTTATTGAGCCAAAGATGCCCAAAAAATGATATAAACAAAGATATAGTAAGTTTTTTAGGTTACGTTAAAAAGTGCCCTTTTTCCCGGGGTGCCCTTCAAAGTTGGTGTGCTCCCCCATACCAAAGCTCTGGCTGCGCCCCTGCCCGTTGTTTATAAATCGAGGTCAGTATACAGATCATAAGTTCAATATGGCGGACTTATCGATGAAAAATACGACATTTCACCAATGCCAGCACCAGGTACGAATCCAAGTGAGGGGGGGCGATAAGGCGATCGCCCTCGCCTTGGGCTCACCTTAAGCAATGAAAAGAAACACCCCTCGCCACAGCCACTGCCCCCCCCGCAAAGGGGCCCGGCGGCTACGGCTGTACCCCAGCCCCGCAAATTGCCTTCAAAATGCCACTCAAATGTAGCGTACCCGGGTCCCTTGTAGTCCACTTAGAGCCTCTGAGTGTGCGACTGGACCTCTCAGAATTTACCCCTGACCCACTGCCGAAGCCAAGCCCCTATTCTCAGCAATTGCAGAGCATTCCCCTGTGTTTTACCCGGGCCCCCTGTGACTGCAGCCGGGCCCCCCGCCCCGCCATTGGCGTCGCCCTAGATGTTCGAGTGGGGGGATGGTGATAAAACACTACCTACATCAGTTAGACCCTGCATATTCCAATGCTATTTTCGGCCAAAAGAGCTGGCGTCCTTCTCACTTTCTCTCCAAAAGAGGGGGCCCAGTCCTTCCCCAGGTCCCCAGTGACACGCCCTGTAGCTATATATATATATATATATATATATATATATATATATATATATATATATATATATATATATATAAAGCCACTTAAGGGCTACAGAACTTCTAGTGTGGGGCAAGATCCACGGTGGGTGGGGGTAGGGCAGGGTCTGTCATAAAGGGTTTATGGCCACTAGGATTAGGCTTTTTCGATGATATTACAAGCCAAAGGTGGGGAGCCGGTCTCCTCATCTCCGACAGCATCGGAGAGGGGTGGCGGGGTTAGCCTTATAGACCCACAGGGTAACTGTATCCGGACCAGGGGCTCCGATTTTGGGGGAAAACCGGCTTCCTGTGGGCTCCAAAACCTGCCAGGAGCCACCAGATCCCATTGCGAGGAAACAAATCTCGTTTCTTAAGGCAAAGGTATGAAAACTACATTTCAAGGGGCGCCATCGACCTTTCAGGAGGATTCGTGATCCCCCTCAAAGAAGTGTGCTGCGCCTCAAAGAAGTGATCTTCGGTGATGGGTGGTGATTGTCTGGTGTTAATGAATGATACAACAGGAAACGTTGCGAGGAGCAAAACCAGCGAATTCTATGGCATGGCGAAAGTTGTAAGCCTAAGCCATGTCTGTGCAAAGACAAACGAAATTATTGTAGTGATTGATAGTCAATTTCAATATGGTTCAAGATTAAAGTGCTAATTAGAGGTACTTAGATGATTGGAAGTGATTATAAGTACAAGTGATTTAAACTCTCCGTTGGAGTGTATGTTCATCAAAGTGTATATTAATCATTGTTATCAGAGTAAACTAATCTTAAGTGCCTAATGAGAATAAACTGGGTTATTTTTAATCCTTGTTTCTTTTCAGCAGCAATGGAATATTGAACGCGGGTTCATTCTGCACCTTGCAAAGATTTTTCTACGCCGGAAATTTCACATTTTAATCTATTTTTACTCCCCCAATTCTAGTTTACACTGTTCCGATTTGTCTGATAATCTTTTTACTCCAGTGGTGTAGGAATATTCCCTCAAAACACATGCATTTTTGCATTACACCGGTGTAAAATAGGTTGTGGAATAATGCCGGAAAGAGGAGTGGATTTTGGCACCGTAGAAAGAATCCTGAAAATGGTGTACTTTTTGTTAGTTGATATTTTCACGACCCACGGGTTGGGTTTTATTATTCCTGTTTCATGTCATTTTGCGTTGATATCGGGTGTAAAATATTCGCCGAAAGAAGAGTGGATTTTGGCACCGTAGATAAAATCCGCTTTCTGGCGTACTTTTTTCAGTGTGATTTTTATTGCTTTTCGACTTTGGCTTGCCCCCCTCCCCTACGAAACCGACTGGCTAGATCCGTCACTGCCTGTAGTTCTGAGTAATCATAAACGATCACATGATTGTGACATAAACCTCTTCCAATCAGATTACTGCAACCATGTGGAAGGTATTCCTCCAGGGTGTGAAATAAGACATTAAGCCCCTTTACTCTGAACTTTAAAGCTGGCGGAAATTGTTTGCCGAGAGCTTTGGATGAAATTAAATATGCCAATAGTGGTTTCCCACCATGCTCTACAAAACTGTTACATCACTTCAAAACCCATATTTCACTTAAAAGCATAAAATGGGAACACAGTCAACCATAAGGACCTAACAAAGCGTATCACAGACGACTTTATCTATAGGCACCTGCTCATTCAACATATCTATCCGAGGATGTCTCCTAATGAGTCCTTTAACTGGCATATCCCCTCCTTCACCGTATTTACTCTGCCTCTTTACCCTTTACTTTGAACTTTTAACACTCGCACTGGAGAGGGGTCTGGCAATCTTGGGGTCTGGCACTAACGCACACCGGAGGGGGCCTGGTAGCCCCTAAGATCTCGGAAACTAAGAGGCGTAGACAAACGCCCGTTGGGGGTGGGTAGGGGCCATAGTGGTCTATATAATAGCCAATTTTCATTGACCTAGGTCAATAGGACCAGGGCCATTGAGGGACCTAGGTCGGACCAGGGCCATAGAAGGAAGGTTGCAAAGAAGCTTTCCTTCAGTTTTGGGGTCAAGGTCATTTAAGGTAAATGAACTTTGAGGTCATAATATGGTACCTATACTACCAATAACGTACACTATAACAGGCACTTAAACAACTGTTTGGCGGAAAATTAGGATTGACCTTTACATATGACCTTTGACATTGAATTATACATTGTTTTACCTTAACTATGACGTCATAATAAAATATCCGTCAGACTGGGTGGCGCCATTCGACCGGAAGCAGTGAGGTCAATTCACTTAAGTGCTGAAATGACCTTGACCTGTGACCTTGGGCCTCGACCTTCATGTGAGGTGACATTGACATATCATTCCGGTTATATGGCGTTTTGACGTCACCACTCGGTCTCCAAAGCAAGCGAACTGGCCCAACCGCGCAATTGTGGCGATCTCAAAATGCCGGTCTTAATTTGATAGCCTCTAAGTCGAAAATTACCGACCGATTTGCAAAATTAATTCACCAATCGACACGCCATTAAATTCTCGCATACGTGGCCAAGTATCGTTTTTCGTCTACGAGCGGTTCTCCGGCCACCTCGAAAAATGAGTGGAGGCCTCCGAAGCCCTTCTCCGGTGTGCGTGTTAGAGCCTGCGGAAATTTTATGCAGAGCCAGGCCGCTCTGGGTGAAATTAAATATGCCAATAATGGTTTATCAGCACGCCCTACGAAATTGTTGTCTCAATTCAAAACCAATTATGAAAGTGGGACTCTCCCTTTCACAAACTTCGTCAGAATTGTTTCCAGGATCAAGATGTCAATGTTGACTATAATAAAAAAGAAAATATCATAAGCACAACTGGTCAAAGCACGACCGTGGTGACCTACTATAGGCTTGGAACCGATGGGACCAGAAGCTGCAAAATCGGTAAACATCTGGTAGACGTCTCCGCTCTCTGACCTTTTTCCCAATATATCCCAAGATCTAGGAATAGCAAGAAATAGCCAAACTTTTGCTCCACACAACCCAAGATGGAAAAATCCTCATTCTAGAGCAAAGGCGTGCTTAGGAGAACGCTCACAGGGGATGCATTGTACAGAGGCGTGCTCAGACTGCTGTGGAGGGGAAGGTGGGGGGGAGGGGTGAAGGTAGAAAATACGTGTCAAGGAGACTGCTGGCAAGATGATGTACTGTACAGAGGCGTGCTGAGACTGCTATGGTGGGGGTGTATTGTACAGAGGCGTGCTCAGACTGCCAGGGGAGGGGGTGAAATGAGGGAAGGCGTGCCGAGGTGACTGACGGCAAGGAGAGGTGTTGTACAGAGGCGTGCTTGGAGTGCTGACAAGGGAATCCACTATACAATAGCGTGCTTAGACTACGATGAAGGGGATGTATTGTTAAGAGACGTGCTTAGGGTGCTGAGAAAGGGATGTATTGTACAGAGACGTGCTCAGACTGCCAGGAAAGGGAGGGGGTGCAAGTAGCAAAGACGTGCAAGGAGACTGCTGGCAAGGGAATGTATTGTACAGAGGCGTGCTCATACTGCTGGGAAGGAGATGTATTGTACAGAGGCATGCTCAGACTGCCAGGAAGAGAAGCAGCTAGCAAAGGGGGCAAGCAGATTGCTTGGAATGGGATATTATTTACAGAGGCGTGGTCAGACCGGCAGGAAAGTGGGGTGAAGTTAGCAAAGGCGTGCCAATGAGACTGCTGGCAATGGGATGTGTTGTACAGAAGCGTGCTCAGACTGCTGGCAAGGGAGTTTATTGTACAGAGGCATGTTCAGACTTCCAGGAAGGGGAGCAGTTAGCAAAGGCGGGCCAAGCAGATTGTTGGCAAGGAAATGTCTTGTACAGAGTCGTGCTCAGAGTGCTGGCAGGGGATGTATTGTACAGAGCTGCGCTCTAGACTCATATGGAGGGATGTATTTGCATAATACAAAGGCGTGCTCAGTGTTGGAAGGGGATATTTTGTACGGAAGCGTGTTCAGACTGCCAGGAAGGGGGATGCAGTTAACAAAGGCGTGTCAAGGAAACTGCTGGAAAGGTAATGTGCTGTACAGAGGCGTGCTACTAGTGCTGGGGAAGGGATGTATCGTAAAGGGGCATGCTCAGACTGTTTTGAGGGGGATGCTAAATACAGATACGTACCTAGAGTGCTGAGTAGCACTCGGAGCACGCCTCTCTTCAATACATCCCCTCCCTTCCCAGCACTCTGAGCACGCCTCTGTCCAATACATCCCTTTGCCAAGAGTCCCCTTGGCACGCTTTTGCTAACTTCACACCCTTCCTGGAAATTTAAGCACGCCTTGTAAAATGCATTCCCTTCTCAGCACTCTGAGCACGTCTCCGTACAATACATCCTCTCATAGCAGTCTGAGCCCACCTCTGTGCAATTCACCCCATTCTTAGCACTCCGAGCACGTCTTTGTAAAATGCACCCCCCTTTCAGCACTAAACACGCCAATGTACAATACATCCCCTTGCCAGCAGTGCCCCTGGCACGCCTTTGCTAACTTAACCCCCTTCCTGCAAGTCTGAGTACGCCACTGTACAATACGTCCCATTCCCACTCATCTAAGCACACCTCTTTACAATACATCCCTTCATAGCAGTCTGAGCACGCCTCTGTACAATACTTCCTTTTCCAGCACTGAGCACGGCTCTGAACAATACCTACTCTCATAGCAGCTTCAGCACGCCTCTGCACAATACGTCCTCTTCGTAGATGTCTGAGCACGCCTTTGTACAATACATCCCCACTGCGTAATCTGAGCACGCCTTTTTTACAATGCATCCCTTGTCATCACTCTGAGCACGCCTCTGTACAATACATTCCCCTGCCGCTAGTGCCCTTGGCACCCCTTTGCTAACATCACCCCCTTCCCGCAAGTCTGAGCACGCCTCTGTACAATACATCCCCGCTGCGTAATCTGAGCACGCCTTTGTACAATGCATCCCCTTGTCATCACTCTGAGCACGCCTCTGTACAATACATTCCCTTCATCGTGGTCTAAGCACGCCTCTGTACAATACTTCCCCTTCCCAGCACTCCCCTTGGCACGCCTTTGCTAACTTCACTCCCTGCCTGGAAATCTAAGCACGCCTTGTACACCATATACCTGCCCAGCACTCTGGGCGCGCCTTTGTACAATACAAACATATACAAAGGGGGGGCAAAAGGGTGGGACAGGTGTTCCCCGCCTGCGATCGGCACTCGGCGCCTCCTCTGGAGGCTCAATGGCGCCCTGAAATGTGACATCCCATTTTCGGGCAGAATGACAAAATCAGCGCCCTGCGATAGGATAGAAATCAGCGCCCACCTGACAGCTTTTCCCAGCCAAAGGTGGCGCCCCCGCCCCCGGCAAGGTTCCCCCGATCGGTGATCCTGGATCCGCGTATGACGTGCAGTCAGACTCCTGGTAACCGCTGGGTGGTAGGTAGGTATAGGTGAGGATGGGGTCACTATAGAGTACCCTGATGGTACCCGGTGAGTAAACGTAGGTATTCGAAACCTTGGGCGCATAGACGTAGGAACGGTAAAATTATTGAGGTGGGGGGGCAGGGCCGCTGACATAAACTTGAACCATGCTTTGAAAAAGCTTAGTTTTGCGGCGAAATATTGGCTCTGGCGCTCCTACAAGCCTGCAGCCGGACAAAAATTCCAGAGGACGCACAAGTAGAGATACACGCGAGCTGACGAGCAAAATTATTTGTACTTTTCGGATATCGCAAAAATACGTATCTGAATGGATTCTAGTCAGCCCAAGGGCTTATAATTTTTGCTGTAGAGAGGTTGAACATGTTACCTAAATTAATCTGTAGAAGCCCTGCTCTCTATATGAGGCAAAACTGTCGTTATATCGCCTCGTAAATAAGTTTGCAAACGGCACTTTAAACAAACATATCCTTTCAGCTCCTGCATATTTACTTCACACAAACAGTGCCCCAATGTCTTTGATAATCTTAACTGTTGTTTTAACTTGTACAATTGTGTTTAGTTTGAATGTGCCCCTCGGTCCGAGACGCAGCCAAAGGGATGCAGGGGAAAGGGCCCCTCATTGGTTCCCAGGCGTTGGCGGATCTAGAATCAACTTTTGGGTGGGGGGCAAACCACCCGTTTGGGTTGGCCAAATCGGGAAAAATCGCGAAACTTTCCCTAATAGAACTTAAAGGGAGATACGCGAAAAAAATTATTATTGTGGTTTCTTATTATTTGAAAAATCCTGATGACGAAACTATCAATTATTTTTGTATCTTCGGCAAAATTTTGGGAGGCCACTCACTTATTATCGAAATAGGTTAACAGTTTCGATAAAATGCCCATCACTTACCCATGCCCATACCCATCACTTACTTTTCTAAAACTATTTAAAGCTGAAAAGTAATGTTTTTTATAATACAAATGTCTGTTCTCCTGTATTTGTATTTGAATTAATTTTAAAAAGCTTTTCAAAACTACAAAATGAATTAGTTTGCCCTAGAAACGGAAAAAACATAATTACTCAAGTCTTAAGCGGTTTCGTACCGCGGGTCTTGAGTCATTTTCTGCTTCAGCCCCAGGATGACAAAACTTTTGCGTCAGATAGGTCACGTGACCCCGGTTTGAGAATTCCTAGGCTTCTGATTGGTTAATTGTGATTTCTTTTAAGCCCTATATTTCTGTTTCAAAAGAGTTTTGGAATGTTGTTTTTCTAAAGTAATTTTTTTCTGTAGAAGTCCAAAGTTCTACAGCACTATTTAGGATAGATATGACCTAATTCTTAGAGAAATTGATAGCCTTGGCCGTGTGTACGTCATATACATCGATATGAGGTGTACCGGTAAAGTCGTCTAGAAATGTTGACTTTGAGAGCGATTTTAAGGCATTTGCAGGCCGAATTCGCAAAAATTGGAATGGGACATCTGAAACAACTTTTTGTAACCTTTTCATATAGCCAATAAAAATTTTTTCGCGTATCTCCCTTTAAAGAAGAGGGACATTCCCTTAACACGCACCCCGCTGGGGGAGTGAAATTCGCCCCCCTCCTGGTTTCCCCAGATGGCTCAAAAACGAAGAAACGCAGAACAACGAAACTTTTAGTACCTTATCCCTGATCAATTTTACACATCTGGAAAAACTGAGTTAAGGTCATGTCAGGTCAAGGGAGTTATTCAAGGTCAAGTGACCCGACCTCAAAAGCTAAAATCACGAGTTTGAAGCGGCGCCCAGGAAACATCAGCGAACCGATCAGTTTGAGACTTCCACAATATGATAAGGTCATTAGGGTCTACAAATCTGCAATCTTGGAATTTTTATATTGTTGACCTAAGGTGGGGTCAATTTTTGGTCACCCCATTATAAGTCTATGGTGAAAAATAGAATGGGCTCGTTTTCGATAAATACTGGATAGATAAACCTGAAAATCCTCAAAAAGTCTATTCTTACCACGATCTTGAACATAAAGCTGAATTTTTGAGCATCTGACCTATCAAAGGTCATATCAGGTCACGGGAGCATAGAGTGATTGTTTTGCCAATAACTTCTCACTGAATTGAGATAAAGGTCCCATTTTGCTTGCATTGTGCTTATATTGTCACGGGGGAGTCGATTGACATACAACATGACCATACCAGGGCACTCTGTGACCCTGACCTAGCTCGAGGTCAGGCCCAGGGGCGCAGCCAGGGGGGCACAGGGGCACGTGCCCCCCATCGGTGCCGGGGTGCCCTTTTGATTGCCAGGTGGTGTACCCTCTTTGGGCCGTGCCGCTCGAAATTTAGTGCCCTACGCCGTTGAGCCTAGATGGAACTGGACTGCATTTGGCGATTTAAACTATTGTTTGACAATTAAGTGCCTTTTTTGGTCAGTTAGGGCATTCTGTCGCCTTTCCAAGCACCCGGGAAGAGTATAGACACGTAATCCGTTTCCAGATAATGCCTCATCGTCGCAAATAATCGTACGTGCGGAGCTAATCTGGTGCCCCTTGAGCTCATCTGGTGCCCCCTGAGCGCTGGTCTTGGCCCCTGGAGCTGATCTGATGCCCTCGTAGTCAATCTGGTGTCCCCCTGAGAAAATAATTGTGCCTTCTGAGCCTATATAATGCTCTCTGAGTTAGTCTGATGCCTCCGAGCTTGTCTGGTGCCCTATTAGCTGTTTTAGTGCCCCTTGAGCTGATCCGGCCCCCTGAACTTATTTAATGCCTCCCGGAGTTTATCTACTGTCCAGGGGGGCACAGGGGACACGCACCCCCATCGGTGCCGGGTGCCCTTTTTGATTTCCAGGTGGTGTACCCCCTTTGGGCCGTGCCGTTCGAAATTTAGTGCCCTATGCCGTTGAACCTAAATGGAACTACACTGCATTTAACGATTTCAACTACTGTTTGACAATTAAGCGCCTTTGTGGTCAGTTAAAGCATTCTATCGCCTTTCCAAGCACCCGGGAAGAGTATAGGCACGTAATCCCTTTCCAGATAATGCCTCATCGTCGCCAATAATCGTACGGGTGGAGCTCATCTGGTGGCCCATGGAGCTGATCATGTGCCTTCTGAGCTGATATGATGCCCTCGTAGTCAACCTGGTGCCCCCCCTGGAGAAAATAATTGTGCCTTCTGAACCTATATAATGCTCTCTAAGTTAGTATCATGCCTCTGAGCTTGCCTGGTGTCCTATTAGCTGTTTTAGTGCCCCTTGAGCTGATCCGGGCGCCCTGAACTTATTTTAATGCCTCCCGGAGTTTATCTACTGTCCAGGGGGGCACAGGGGGTATGTGCCCCCATCGGTGCCGGGTGTCCTTTTGATTTCCAGGTGGTGTACCCCCTTTGGGCCGTGCCGCTCGAAATTTAGTGCCCTACGTCGTTGAACCTAGATGGAACTAGACTGCATTTAGCGATTTCAACTATTGTTTGATAATTAAGTGCCTTTTTGGTCAGCTAGGGCATTCTGTCGCCTTTCCAAGCACCCAGGAAGAGTAAAGGCACGTAATCAGTTTCCAGATAATGCCTCATCGTCGCCAATAATCGTACGGGCGGAGCTCATCTGGTGCCCCCTGGAGCTGATCATGCGCCCTCTGAGCAGATCTGGTGCCCTCGTAATCAATCTGGTGCCCCCCTGAGAAAATAAGTGTGCCTTCTGAACCTATTAAATTCTCTCTGAGTTAGTTTGGTGCCTCCGAGCTTGCCTGGTGTCCTTTTAGCTGTTTTAGTGCCCTTTGAGCTGATCGGGGCCCCTGAGCTTATTTAATACCTCCCAGAGTTGATCTACTGTCCAGGGGTGCAGCCAGGGGGGCACAGGGGGCACGTGCCCCCCATCACTGCCGGGGTCCCCTTTGATTGCCAGGTGGTGTATCGAATTTGGGCCGTGCCGCTCGAAATTTAGTGCCCTACGCCGTTGAACCTAGATGTAACTGGACCGCATGTAGCGATTGAAACTATTGTTGGATAACTTAACACCTTTTTCAGTCAGCTAGGACATTGCGTCGCCTTTCCAAGCACCCGGGAAGAGTATGGGCACCTAGTATGTGTCCACCTAATGCCTCATCGTCGCCAATAATCGTACGGGTGAAGCTAATCTGGTGCTCCTTGAGCCCATCTCGTGGCCTCTCAGCTGGTCTTGGCCCCTTGAGCTGATTACTTGCCCCCTAAGCTGATCTGGTGCCCCTGAGTTAATCGAGTGCCCCACTGAGCAAACAATTGTGCCTCCTGAACCTATATAATTCCCTCTGAGTTAGTCTAATGCCTCCGAGCTTGCTTGGTGCCCTAATAGCTGATTTAGTGCCCCTTGAGCTGATTCGAGCCCCCGAGCTGATCTCATGCCTCCTCAAGTTGATTCTGTCTCCTAAGTAAATATGGTGCCTCTTCAGCTGATTAGGTGCCCCCTCAGCTGATTATTGATGTCTCCTTAGATGACCTGATGCCCCCCTGAGCTGGTTTGGTGGGTCCTGGCTCACCTTGTGTCCCCCTGAGCTGTTATGTTGCTCCCTGAGCTGATTTAGGCTCCTGTCATAGTCTGGGGGGGCTGGGAGCTGATCTGGCCCCCGAGCGGATCGATCTGGTTCCACCTGAGCTGCACGAATGCCCCTGAGTCGATCTAGTGCCTCCTGAGCCCATCTGATGCCCTCTGAGCTAGTCTGATGCCCCCGAGCTAATCTGGTGCCCTTTAAGCTGATCTGGGCCTCCTTACGTGATTTCATGAGCAGCTCTAAAGCCCTGAGCTGAGCTGGGTCCACAGAGGCTGATGAGGGCCCCTGAGATGGTATGGGGCTCCTGAGCTGATTAAGTGCCTCCTGACTTGATCTGGTATTCCCGAGCTGATCTGGGCCCCCAGCTGGTCGGGGACCACTGATCTGATTGTTTGTCCGCGAGGCTAATCTGGTGCCCTATGGGCCGATCTGGTGTTCCCTGAGCAGCTCTGGGGCTTTTGAACTGCTTGGGCCCCGAGCTGGTGAGGAATTCCTGAGCTGATTTAGTGGCCCTGACTTGATCTTGCCCCCTGACCTGACTCGAGGCCCCTGAACTGATATGGGACCCCAAGAGCTGATCTGGGGCCCAAGAGCTGATCTAGGTTTGAGGGTAGCCTGAGATGGTCTGGGCGCTGAGTTTGTGAGAGCCCCTTAAGTTGTCTTGAGGCCCCCTGAGGCGATCTGGCACCTTAAACTGGTCTGGGGCTTCTTGAACTGGTTTAAGGCCCTATGAGCCTATCTGTGACCCAGTGAGCTAGTCTGATGACCTCATCTCTGGGACCAATGAGCTAGTCTAGTCCCTCGGTGAAGCATGAGCTGCTCTGTGGCCCTGATCTACATCAGGGGCCCCTGAGGTGGTCTTGAATAGACAGATATTAAGAACACAAGGCCAACTCCCATCATCTCGGGGCGGGGTCACTGAGCTAGTCTAGTCCCTGGAGGCACAACTGGGGGGGATGGGGGAAGCTGCTCTGAAGGCCTCTGATCCACACTTGGGGGCGCCAGAGCTGGTCTTGAATAGAAGGGGGAATAAGAACACAATGGAAACTCCCCTTGTAAAACGGAGCTAACGAGGAATGAGGAATCTCTAAAACAGCTTGTGATGCCTAGGCACCCCTCGTTATATGGATTGCTTATTATACTGGTGGATTCTGGGAAGGGATGATAAAAAGGCATGTGCTCCTGAACAGAGCACAGTCCCCTAAACCAGGATTTATACTAATTAATTTAAATGAAGAAATAGTTTTACAATTTTTAGCCCTGTCAGACCATCCCCATCTAAACCACCGGCCTGTTCACCTTTTATTTACTCTTAACTGGGACCGATCCTTGAGAATATGAAACTTGATAAACGCGTTCAAAAGGTATCTCCCAAATTTTTCCGGCAGCAAAAATGTGTTCTTCCAAAGACACTATGCCACTCCTCGTCCCACGGCGATTGTGGGAGGCAAGGAACTTAAAGGGAATGTGGCACCTTGGTCGAATCCTGGAATTTAGTGTAATTAGGCGTACTTTTAGTCAAGAATAATGAAACCACTCATGATTTCTCTGAAAAATGTACAATAAGCTCAATATTTGGTTTTTAAAAATACTCCTCTAGAAAAAGAAATAAATATCAGCCTGTGGATGATGTCACGATCTGGCAACCACTACCATACTTGAAAGGCTTCAAGGGCTTCGATTGGCTGATGCTCATCGTGACGTCGGCATATGTCGTCACACCAGTAGCTCACAACAATGGCCGCCGGCGACGGGGGGGCTGAGGGGGGCTGGTGTCAGGTAGGTATTAGCTTTTTTCTACGGAAATATCGAGTTCCAAGACAAATGAAATATGGAGTACGGGTTTTCCGAGCTGCTTTACAACTTTGCCATCTCAGTTAAAATCACGTTGTGAAGGTGCCACATTCCCTTTGATCCGCGTTCAGCCAGGGCTCACTCGTCACGACAAAGCCAGTAGGCATAACAAATGAATTTTCGACTCCAATATGCCTTAACCTGCACATTGTAACAGATATCACATGCTCCGCTGATTTCTCTGATGTTAAGTACTTGTATGATTTGGCTGATTTGTCCTTAAATCTATCCAAAACAGTGGTGTTTTGGCTACTTCCATGACATTTTGGTGATATTGTTTTCCTTTTTCGGTTTTAATCGCGTTTTCCTTCTACGTCAATGATTTATTTGCATTTTTATTGAACCAAAGATGCTCAAAAAATGATATAAACAAAGATATAGTAAGTTTTTTTGGGTACGTTAAAAAGTGCCCTTTTTTCCCCGGGTGCCCCTCAAAGTTGCTGTGCCCCCATACCAAAGCTCTGGCTGCGCCCTGATCAGGCCATTTTCACTATTTGACCTAGCAAGGTCATATTATACATCATTCGATTCACCGGGATGAGGGGAATCCAATGATGCATAAATATTTGTTTTAACTCCTCTGAGGGCCGGTCTAGAGAGATAAACGTACACTGATCTGTTGTAAGGCTATGGAACCTTCTTTGACCTATGCTGACCTCAATATTGACCTCACATAAAAATTAGGTATTCGTATAAAACATATTCGTCTTGTCAAGAGCTTTCGAACGCCACCCGTAATTTTCCTTTAGCTTTTGTGGAGAACGAGATACAGAGGGGGGGCGAAAAACGTCCCCCTCCAGCGGGCGCGTCATGCCAGGGACCCCAGCAGGGCGCGGGTTAAAGAGCCCTTAAATCTGCTCTGGGGGGCTTTAGGCCAACTCAGGGCCCCGAACCAGTTCAGACACTCAGCCCGGAAAAAATTGAGTGCCTATGTGAACAGTGACCCAAAATAGGTTTTGTGCTAGGGTGTCGAGTGGAAAATTCAGCTGGAATATATGGCGAGTGAGTGGAAAATTCCCCTCAAAATGTATGGTGGAGTAAAAATTTCCCAATTTGGGTACTCAGGCGGTAAACTCTCAGAACCCTTGTTTGAACTTAGGGATGGATATTTTGTTTGTCTCAAAGTAAATATTTTTAAATCGTCCCCAAGCAGCATTGTTTGACCATTACCATGTGAAAAATTTGGGTTAAAGAGGTAAATCTTTACCAACTGAAACCCCCTGATGCAGTCTACAATTATTTTTTGAGGCAATGGTGAGTTGTCACGAAAAAAAAACTTTTGAGGGGCCTCTGAGACCAACCTTCGGGGTAAAGAACTCTGGGAGCCACCTAGACTAACATTTGAGGGATGAAGACCAACTCTTGGGGGGCTTCCCTAGATCAACTCTTGTGCCCCTCCTCTCCTCTCCCATATGACCAGCTCTAAAGAGTCTCTGAGACGAAATATCGGGGCCCACTTAGAACAACTCTGCAGAGGAGGCCTCCGAGACCGGCAGATGGTGAAAAATAAAGAAGGGATTTGTCATGCACTACCTAGTGCCTAAATTTATTATCTAAACATACACTGTATAGTTTTTCTGTCCGGGACAACGCCTCCCCTGTGCCTACCTATAGTTATCAGAATTTTGGAGGCCACTACTGACCTCAATCACTGCACCTCGCATACACCTCTGCTAGGGCCCAGTAGAGCCTTGGCTTACACTTAAGTAACCCAGATGAAACTACAAACTTTCTATCATGGCAATAAACTCTTCCAGACTCTTGCTAAAAGTTTCTTTTCTTTACTTGTCAATTTCCCTGCTCCTCCTCACATATATTCTCACCTTCATATGAATATGCTGCTTTGTATGAATCTAATCGAAGCTACAGCCTTATTTCTGTTTTGTTTCTTCCTTTCGTCTACATCAGCCAGGCGCGGCGGGTTGCGACCGCTGCGACAGCGTCACAGCGACTACTACTTTAAATTTCTAATCGCTTGCTGCCTGCCGGTCGCCTGAGCTACATAATTTGCATTTTAAAATTGCCCTAAATTATTTTTCTGAATCCTTAAAGGCTAGAAAATTTTACAGATAAAATTACACAAAGAGGAAGACAAACAATTTTTGTCAATAACGAATATGCAGCCTGCCTTTCAAAAAGCCTAAAGATGCCGCTTTTATTTACTAGATGTAAAGACGGCGTTTTGGTAAGTCCACGCCGTAGACCAGCCATACAAAAAAGTGCCGATGTTTGAAGGGTAACTGGATGCATTCCTGTTGCCAGAAAAATTCATTAAATGAAAATGTAGAGTTTCAATATATTCAAATACCGGACACTTCCAGTTCAACTAAAATATCAGCGTTTTTATGGCTAGGGTGTCGTAGGGTGTCGTGAGTGGATTTGGGTGTCACACGGCGTGGACGCAGCAATGAAGGGCTGATACGGATAAAAATGATTTTCTTCGCAATAAATGGTCAATTTTCTATGATACAATGTCAAAAAAATATGCTGCTTAGCATACAAATTTCAAGATAATTGCTTTTAACAAAAATATGACCAAAAATGGTTTTTCACTATTCTCGGTACCAGAAATACAAAAACAACTTTTCAAGGACGTAAGCCTAGAAATCATGTCCACAGATAAACTGCTTTCCAGAAATGTATCTCTCAAAGCGGTCAGTTCATTTATTTGGCAACACAAGGCTAGGGTGTCTAATTTTCCACTCACGAATTTTGTGAGTGGTGGAATTTAGTGGCGGTGTTCTCCCACTGGAACTTTCTCCGGGGGGGCACTGAGCGTCTTGCCCGCGCCAGAATTTCGATTCTGTTGTTCCACTGAAATCGGTGGAGATAAGGATGCCAGGTATAATTGGCCAGAAAAATAGAAGTCGCCAGATTTTCTTGCAGAAAAGCGAAACAAGTGCATAAGAGGCGAGTTAATTTGGAGATCTTCTATTCGATTCTGCTGCTCTCTTTTTCCAGTGTACGTTAGTAGAGGAGGCAATTGAAATGGCCCTTGTAGTAAGTGTATTGTTGAATATTGTTAACTTGTGAGTGAATTATGTCTTTGGTAACTAGAACCATAATTGAAAAGTGAGTGGAGAATTCAGCAAAAAAAATATAAAAGTGAGTGGAAAATTCTGCTTGACTGGGTGTCGCTCTGCACCCAGCACCCCAGGTTTTGGGACACTGTATGTGAAGCAGCCCATGAAACCCCAGAGGTGCCCTAGTTTTCTCCGGGAGCAGGATTCGGCTAGACAGACTGAGACACTCCTCAGCGTTTCCCTGGCGACGTTTTTTCAAAGCTAGCAAAAGTGCTCTTTTCCTCGAAAGTGCCCCTCCATGGTGCTGTGCCCCCCCATACTGTGGCTCTGGCTGCGCCCCTGCACAAGTTTCCGCGTTATGTTAGGGACATGAACGCAGGGTAGCAACTAGCCCAAATCAAACAACGGTATTATGGTAGTAGGCAGATCACATCTCGCGGTTCAAAAGGATCACATCAGAAGGTCCACAGTTTATGGGTGCTACCGCTCAAAAGGTCCAACTTTAAAAAGTCTAACGTTCAAAAGATCCAAAGAGGCGTGATCAGATACATGAGGGTGTGGTGTATGATGCCGCAGAGGCGTGCTAAGACGCCTGATAACAGGAGGCAATGAGGGTTAGGTTAGGTTAGGTTAGGTTAGGTCAGGTCAGGTCAGGTCAGGTCAGGTCAGGTCAGGTCAATTGTGTATGCCTTTGGTCCCTTTCCTAGTCTGGGGATATCACCCCTCTTTCCTGAATCTGAGTGCGCCTCTGGTCTGGGTACCACTTCACACTACTCAAACTTCCCCTCCTTCCAGTCTGCAGAACGTGGCAGATTTCGACGAGATCTCGTTGGGGCAGCCTCGGGGCAGACCTACCGATTTGGGGCAGCTTTTGGTCGATCTTGGGGCAGAGGGGAGCTCTTGGGGCAGGAACTAGTACTTGGGGCAGCAGTCGTTCCGGGTAATCGCCGAGGGAAGAAGAAAAAATAACGAAAAGAAACAACAATCATTAGTTAAAATTGCGCCGTAAAAGCTGAATTGTCTCAAAAGCGTCATATTTGTCATCAAGAGGAATATGGTTAAAAAGATACCAAATCAGGAAATTTTTAATAGACGTAAAGTCAAAGTTCCTGGAAATTAATAAAAAATCAGGCAACGTGTGCCTTTCTAAAGCTAAATTTAATTTTTTTGTAAATTTTTAATCTAAACTAAGTTTTAGTTACAAAAAACAATCTAAGAACTCTAAATAAAATTTCCCTGTATGTAGTTTTTTGCATTTCCTCTGCTATGTTTTGATCACCAAAGGCCGGCAAATCGGGTGTATGTCAAAAGGTCCACTGTTCAAAGGGTCCACCGTTCATAAGAAAATCATGCCAGCCCCTTCCCCCCCAAGAACAAATGCCAGTCAGTGATGTGACGTCACAAGGGCGTACGGGAATCTTTCTTTGCTTGAGTCTTGTGAAAATATTCCAAATTTTGTTATGCTTTCATGAAAATTTGGGAAAATGGGGGGAAATGCTTTAGCTTTAGAAAAAATTATTCTTTTTCTAATTTAGTTATCAATTGAAAAATTTTGTAAAGTTTAGATTATACGGCCTGAAAGCAGAGGCAAATGACGTCTGTAGGGGAAATGACTTCGCTTGTAAATATACCTTTGAATAAAAGTATTCTTGAAGTCGTGCATCATAAATGCAAGATAGCTGCTGCTGTGCGTGGAGGGTGGTGAGTGCGTTGTCGTCGTCGAGTTGGATGCACAGTTTTATTTCATTTCTGGGTGTTTCGTTTAAAATGGAGTAGATAAAAATGTATCAGTAAAAATACCCTCCTATTGGAGGAGTCTGCCCCAGCATCCAAATTTCTGCCCCAATTGGGGCAGGCTTTGGCAGCCCCAAGCGCCTCGTCGAGTCGCCTGCCACGTTCTGCAGACTGGCCCTCCTTCCGTCTGTTTCATCTCTAGGGATTTTCTTGCAGAATGTGGGGATATTTCTAAAACATTTCGAAAAGTGGTAGCCAGACCAGAGGCGCACTCAGATTCTGGAAAGAGGATTGCTATTCCCAGTCTAGGAAATAGGGACTAAGGGCATACACACCTGACCTGACCTGACCTGACCTGACCTGACCTAACCTAACCTAACCTAATCTAAACTAATCTAATCTAATCTAATCTAATCTAATATAATCTAATATAATATAATATAATCTAATCTAATCTAATATAATATAATATAATATAATATAATATAATCTAATCTAATCTAATCTAACCTAACCTAACCTAACCTAACCTAACCTAACCTAACTCTAACCTAACCTAACCTAACCTAACCTAACCTAACCTAACCTAACCTAACCTAACCTAACCTAACCTAACCTAACCTAACCTAACCTAACCTAACCCTCATTGCCTCCTATTATCAGGTGCCTTAGCACGCCTCTGGAGCATCATGCACCCCACTCTCATGCATCTGAGCACGCTTCTTTGGACCTTTTGAATGTTGGACTTTTTTAAGTTACATTTTGAGCGGTAGAACATATGAACTGTGGACCTTCTGATGTGATCCTTTTGAACCGCGAGATGTGATCTGCCTACTACCATAATACCTCAAACAACTATTGGTTTTAGAACGAAATTTTGTTGTGAGCAGGAACTTCGAGATCAACTAGCTAACGCCACTTTTTCCGTTGTGGTAACACTCATCGTTGCTCGCTTACCTTCTTGCTGAAAAACTTTCAGATGCCCATTGTTCTCGTCGCTGTCTCCAGCAGCTGGAGGACGATGATACAAAACAAACGTTTGCACCACGCCTGCCCCAGCGCTCCGCCAATTGGCCTCGGTCATCGAAAGTGTTGGCACCTGGCGGATTTTTTTGAAGACGCCAGTAGAGGGACTGACGTCTGGCGTGGCTGCTTCATATCCGGCGCATTGTTGAACGCGATATAGATTTTGAACGTTTATTTTCAGTCCTGGTGAACTCGTTGCTGTGAAAAAGTGTAGTTCATGTTGGGTGAACGTGAATATTGAAGACTGGCGTTATTTTCTTGTTTGTTATAATCTTGGAAAGTTCAAAGAAAATGGAGGTGAGACGGATAACCATAACATCCAATCAGAACTGCTGCGTTCCTCAGTGTGTATCCTTCCGAAGAAAGTGTCCAAGTCTCAGCTTTCACAAGTTTCCTCAGGATAAGGTGCTGTCCAAGCAGTGGAAGTCGAAACTGAGAATTGGGAAGAAGATGGGCTCAAATGCTGCTGTCTGTTGCAGACATTTTCAGCCATCTGACTTCCATTCACATCCACCTGGTAAGCGGCTGTGAGGCCAGTGTGCAAAGTATGTCATTTTCGACGAGATCTCGTCCGTGCGAGTTCCCTTGGAGACAGGACCGAGTGGTGCGAACTTTATCAACCTGGTACGAATTTGCGAGGTTAGTGACACTTAAACTAAACAAATAATGGCTGAATGGCCATTAAGACACAGGAGGTGGAGTTATAAGAAGTCCTTAACAGACTAATGATTGAGGTAGCATTGCATTGTAGGGGTAGGAATGGGTGCATTTTTTCCCTGGTATGTGGCAGATTGGTGCGAATTTTTGGAGGCTGGTGGTGCGAAAATTTTAGATGGCTGGTGCGACTCGTCTGGCCTGCTGCCATACTTTGCAGACTTGCTGTCAGGCAATCTCCTGTTCCGCTTATGCCTCCTTCCACTTCCTTGAGCCTGCTTCTAGCAGGAGTAAGCCTTAATCCTTGGGCCGTCATCATAGGCGGATCCAGAATTGCCGATCAGGGGGCACCTTCCCGGGGGCGGCGCACCATTCTTGACCGGGAAACCCTATCGGATGGGAGCAAAACCCTATCGGTGGGAGCCGACTTTCGTATCCTGGGAGGGGGTGGTGGTGGGAAGCGAAATTTCAAGGGGTGTGGCCATTTCAGGGGGCGCCGAGGGTCGATGGTGGGGGGCACATACTCCCTTTGCCCCCTGGATCTGCCTATGGGGCATGTGCCCACTTTGCCGTCCCCCTGGATCCGCCTGTGGCTGCATTCCTTTTTAGCCCGGAAAACTGACATCTTGAAATAATTCGGTAGATATACGCCTTTATTTGTTTCAAGCTTTCTGAAATTCCAGTTTGAATGCACGATAGAAAATGCGTTTCCAAACACAAGCGTCGCCACCGGCAATGAAGTGGGGGCAGCAAACTTCAACCTGATGCTGACTACAAGCTTTGCTCTTTGGGACCAAAAACTCTTCGAATTTGAATTCTTCTCTGCCTTCTGCAGTGGCTGGTTATAAGCCGCTGCCACATACCAAACATAAAACACGTATAATTCACCGCTTACCATGCTATTCCCGGGGCCCACTAAAGTTGTTTACCTTTCGGAGTCCCTCTTTCGCGGCCATCTTGGAGGGCACACTAGCGCCTCTGGTGAGCGTGACCGGGGTCAATTGGTACCTACAGGAAAATAATAAATCGTCGGCTGATATTTCCATTCCAATTCTCACAAATCACCGAGGGTTCACGCACGCCTCCGAGCAACGCGAGATGACGTCTCCGCGCGAGCTCAAAATTCAGCTGACGCCATTCCGGCGGAATCCTCCACTCAGGAGGTGCTAGTTGCGGGCGATTAGAACTTCACTTTTCTTCGGCTGAGTCAAGCCCAGTTAGAGCGTATAGGGCACGGATCCAATTACAGTTTTCTATATGCTGGGACACTAATGAATTACTCATTCTTCGTTTTTAATGATAAATATCACCGGAATCATTTTCAGCACAATATGGTTAAATTTGTGGATGAGAATCTACTTCAAAATATTGGGGGCCATCTCTATGGTCTGGCCCCCCAACGAGAATATTGGGGGTCCATGGCCCCCCTGCCCCCCGTTTCTACGCCTATGCTTGGGCGGGTAACTTGCCGGTTATATATTTACTCAATTGTGAATAATCGCAGAGGCCGAATTATTTTTGCGAAAAATTTACGAACAACCCGTATGTCTACCATAGGTGGATCCAGGATTGCCGATCGGAGGGGGCGCCTTCCGGGGGGCGCCATCCGGACCAGGGGGCGCCACTTATAACCGGCAAAACCTATCAAGTGGGCGCCAAATCCTATCGGTGGGCGCCGACTTTCGTATCCTGGGGGGGTGGGAAGCGACATTTCAGGGGGCGCCATCGACCTTTCAGGGGGCGCCGAGGGTCGATCGGGGGGGCACGTGCCTCCCCTTGCCCCCGCCCCCTGGATCCGCCTATGATGTCTACTGGCACTGAGTGCAATGTTTCTCTGTAGAACTTGTGAATAAAGTATCTTAAAACTAATTCAACGAAATTTGTGAAAATTTGACTGACTTCTGGGTTCTGAACGCTTCAAGAGCAGCTTATGAGAATAGGTTCCCCCTCAATGTGCATCAGATCATATCGCACACCCTGGGCATCGGAAGCAGAGTGGATGGCCAAGGGGCCGCGTCCCACCAACTCGTGAATCAGGGGATCTCCCCCGATTTTAGGAACTGGGCCCAACCCCAGAACTCGGCTCCTAGGCGGGATAGCGAAAAAACGCGAACGCTGGTGGATAGCGCATGCAAATTCTTGAAGGAACTACATCGATCACTTGTGGCGCAGGTCAATATTAAGGCCATGACAGATCAAAGAAGGTAAGTCTGTCAGACGTGAGCTCGGGGCTCTATCCGTCTAACAGAGTTGAGTTAAACTCATTTTAGGCACCATTCGCTTCCTCTTGTTACGGTGAATCGAATGATGCACAATATCACTAAACTAGTTTAAAACAAAAATGGCCTGACCTAAGGTGAGGTCAAATGTCACTATCTGATCTAGCGTAGTCAATATGCATATCAATCGACTCGTAAGAGCGATCTTAACGTAATGGTACCAAAATCAAATATTTATCGTCGTTTCCTGCACAGTCATTGACCCAATTCTGAAATCTAATTAAGTAGCCTCAGATGATCTCTCAGACGTCACAGGTCGCAAATTGCAACATGAACCTAGAAAGGTGCCATTTGGAGCATATGAAGGTTTGGAGGTCACGATTTGGAGCATATGAAGGTATTCGCAGCTGTATCTACACAAATGCAGCCCAATTCCTGTTTTCCTCATGCGTTTCCAATGGAGAGCTCATGATCCGTACCTTACCTTAGGTCGTCTATATGAAAAATCCCGGGATAGGTATATGTTGCCGTACTCGGTGGGCCCATTGTGTTGTTTAAGTTTCAATCCGTTAGACGCACCCATTTCTTACTTATGCCACCTTAAACATTTTTTAAGTGAGGTCACTTGACTTGCACTGGTGACCTGACCTGAAATGACCCAACCTTAAAATTTCGTAGAAAGGTGTATAATTGATCAAGGTTATGGTGTGCCGAGTACGGTGGCTCCTCACGCCGCCGTTTTTTGTGCCACCGGCAAAAAAACCGTGGGGAGGTGTTCAAACACCCCCCACCGGGTCGAGGGTTAACATGTGCAGTGGATTGGGTCCTAAAGCAGGAGCGGACGCAGACCCGAGTTTGGGGGTGACCCATGTCTGCCTCTCCTCCTGGGGGGAGCGAAGATTTTTTTGCTCTACAGACCTAGTGTAAACATCTTTTTAAAAAAATTTATCCGGCGCTTGGGGGCCAAAAGATAGTTTCCCCCCTCCAGCGCTTTGGAGGGCTGTGGCCAGAATGACCCTCCGCCTGCGTACGCCAATGTCCTAAAGGGCCCATTTATTCTTCCAAGGTGGTCAGAGAAATGTTCACTGTCGAAAAACAATTTGCTGCCACATTTTAGAGAATTCATGAGCGCGTGAGTTGGTGAAATAATTTTGAAAACCGGTACATATTTTTTTTTACTTGCCTATAGGCTTGCGAAGTCTGAGACCGTTGTAATCGCGCGGTCGCACCAGTTCGGCCGCACCGTAGATCGATTTGTGACGTAATAACGTCATATAATCAGGTTATATGTCAAGGTCATTCCACATGAAGGTCAAGGTCGAAGGTCACAGGTCAAGGTCATTGACCCCAGTTTTCTGGTTAGATGACATTATCTAGTATGAAGCATGCTTTGCTATGATTTCATAATTAATATTACGTAAGGTCAAGGTGAAAGTCAAAGGTCTTTTTAAAGGTCAAACCGTCAATCCACTCCCGAAGGCTGCTACGATACCAGTTTAATTGTACATTATCGTGAATGTGTCATATTGTTACGTCATAAGTCATTGACCTAGACCTTAGACCTCAAAATAGGCAAGGAGCCATGGTCCCTCAAAATGCCTGACTTGGTCTGATTTTCTTAAAAAACAATGTTTTTACGATTTCTCCCGCTTTGCCCCCCAAACGGTGCTCCTGCGTCCGCCCCTGTTCGGCAGACGGCATTTGCAATGCCCAAAGGGAAGTTTTTTCGATCCCTGCTTTTTCAATGATTGAAATAAAGGTGTATGACTTCAAAGATTCCCCCACCCAATACGCTAAACTACAGGGGTAAATGGGGCTGGTGCCCCCCATCCCCGATCGACCCTCGACACCCCCATAAATGGTAACGGCGTCCCCTAGAAAGCTGATGGTGTCCTCTGGAATTTCGCTTCTCATCGCCCTCCCCCAGGATGCGAAAATTGGCGCCCACTTGATAGGTTTTGCCAGCCAAAAGTGGAACCCCTCTAGTCCAGTTGCCACCCCGGGAAGGCGCTCCCCCGATCGACAACCCTGGATCCGCTTATGTGTTCCCCCGTCCCCGGTTTAGATTAGCCCCGCTGACAATATACCCCTCCCCTCTCCCACTGAGAGAAAACTCTGGAAAATTCACCTTTGTGCATTGGCATCGCAAAAGTGAAGAGAAATAAAAAGTTGTGTATTTTCATAACACATTTTGTGGCTTCGAAGTACTTAACCCTATTTCCGGCAGGGGGGGCTAATATTGCCCCCCTAAGGTTTTTCAAGAATATCTCCGAAACGGCTTGCGATAGAACTTTGAAACTTCCTGACTTTTCCTAAAACTAGTACAGGCAGGTTTTCTGAAATTGTCAATATTATATATTTACCAGGGGCGGAGCTATGGCTGGGTTTTTGGGGAGGTTCTATCCACAAACCAAGTATTATCGTATGCGATGGGTTCTTTGTAAAAGGAAGCCGTCTCTGCTGATCCTGATACCAGTTATATGGTTTTATTATATCATTTTTTATGTGAGATGATAGTGCATTCACAATTGTCACTATTTGTATTCATCAGGGGCGGTTACAGCAGTTCAAAATGGGGGAATGTTATCAAGAAGGACTAAAAGTTAGTAAGTGAGAAGACTGCTTACAGCCGTGCCAGGGCGAATACAATTGGGTATATGAAAATTCAAAATAGTTATAACCAAATTCTAGATTACCAGAGGCGTGTCCAGTCACTACACATTTTCAAAATGCATATTCCCAGCCAGTATCACCGCCGCGACTCAATATCGTTGTATATTAAAAATGTGTTTCCAATCACCCCCACCCGCCCCCCCCACGACGAGAGTCCTTGATCCGCCTATGTCACCCCCTTTCCCAGAGCTGCCATGGGAGGGTAAAAATTATCAGAAATAAATTTCAACTAGTCGAGGGACTAATATACTCATGCATACCACTCGCATATTGTTGGGATGTATTTTACCCCACTGTTTTACCTTACTGCATCCGCCCCTGATGAGTTTTTCACTTTTTTTTCATTTATTTATGTGTCAAAGATGCCAAGCAGTATATCACGGCTTCTAATCCGCGTAACCGCGTAACAAAAACTTTTTAGGTTGTATATATTTCCCCTCATAGTCCTGGTCCTGGAACTGCCATTGAATTTCGAATTTTTGCGTAACTCGAGTATATGACAATTTTGGGTCAATTATTTGTAAATCTGAACTAGTTTTGTGAAAATCGTACAACAGAGACAAGGGTTATGGAAAATCTAAAAAATACACAAAAATTGTATATTTTGCACGACTTTCTCCTTAAAAATCAAAATTTTGAAATTTTCTTTTTTAAAAATAAAGTTTAGCGTCAGGGGAATCTATAGCACTTTGAATTTTCAAAATCGGCCGGTTAGATTACGAGATCTTAGGGGGGCCGATATTGCCCCCCTGCCGGAAATAGGGGGTAGCCGGGAGCCTGACGGAAATAGGGTTAATACAGCCCGTTTTGGAGGTTTTTAGAGGTTTCTTATTAAAGATTAGGATAAAAAGCTACCACTTCCTTCCTATCTAGCACGGAAATGTTTACCATTTTCAGGAATATAGGCAAAAAGCGGGCAACAGCGGCGAAGGTAATATAATATAAACAAGCTGGAAACTTAATATTGGTACAATCTTTGAAGTATCCGCCGTTCTTCAGCTGCCCTGATAAATGGATCAAAACGTTTCAAATATTGTTTTCTCCCTACTGTTGTCAGTTCTGTCTGCAAGACTATCCTTATTTATTATTTTTTTGTTGGTGGCGTGTGGGTTGGTTTTGACTGTTGTTTTGAATCTTTGAATATAAGCACCGTGATTTCATTCTTGCCTGATTTGGGTTCACAAAATTAGACAAGTCTTGTTCTAGAGACTAGAACCTAGAATACCTTAACGTAAGGTATGCTCACGAAAGGTATGCGCCTTAGCTATGTAATTTAGGTTTTCAAGATACAGAATAGTTGATCAAGTTTGCCAAATTGCAAATAAACAATATTATATATCAAAACTTTGCTTGATTAGGGTTTTCTTCGTTTTATACCCATATCCACAATAAAAATTTAGTGAATACATTACCAAATTGTTGAAAGCAAATTGCCACTGCAACACTGCGCTGTGTGTGTGTCAACAACTGCAATATTCCTTTACCATGGTATCAATAACATGAAGTGAACTGATTTTTCCTTTCTGAATGCTCAGAAAAAACTTCAGGGGTAAGAAGGAAATCCTTTACTCAGCTTTGTAAGACCTTTTTCTGAGGAAAATAAAATGTCATATTATTCTAAGCTTGACAAGTTCAGGGTCATTTTCTAAAACACAAAAGACTAAATATTGCAAATCCAGGCCTAAAGAGTGTCTCTTAACCCTTGGAAGCCAGTAAAACACCTCCAAATTTGAAGTTTTCAATGTTAAAGATTAGTGAAGGGATCCTTTTGCACTGATGTATGTGACATCAAAACATGAGCCCTGTTCCAGCTGTCAGCAGAGTTTGTCAGCACCAATCAGTGGGCCGCATTGCGCCTACGTCACAGGACTGTAGCCTCTGAACTAGTTCTAGAGGTTTTACAGGCTGACGGCCTGCTGTGTGCGCTGATGAAAAATAGTAAGTGCACAAAGTGGCAGTCTAATATTTTTTAATGGTGTAAAGGTTTGAGTTCCCTTTGCTTGGCACAAACAGGAGGCGATTATGGCGCTGATATTACTTTTCTGGAGGAGAGGTTAAAGGTCCTGCAGACAAAACTGTGCTCACAGCTGGAACAGGGCTATGGTGGCTCATGACCAAGGGCTGCTTCAAACCTGCCCTTTAAAATTCCTTTAAAGGCCTGATATTATTGGGCCTGATCCTGTCTTTCTAGTGGGGGAAACTGGCTAAAACTGCCAAGAATGGCTATACATTCTTTTAATGGAAACAATTTTCCATAGTTGTGAATGCTTCCTGCCAAAATGAAAATATTTTCACCTGTAAATTCTAGGGAATATTTTTTAGAAACCCCAGAGGATGCCGGACAACATGGAAAGCATTCTGCTGGGTGAATTCACATCCAACATGAAATTGTTGGGTGGACCAAAAATATTATAATTTGGAAAGCAAGTGCTACCAGGCATATTAGGGGCTAATGCATGAGAAAACTGGTTGCATATGTGGGTTATCAGCTGAAATAATTTTAAAAAGGGCATAAGTATGTTGATTGTCCATCTGTAAGAAATAAATTAGATGAATTAGAGGGAGGGAGAGAGAGAGAGAGAGAGAGAGAGAGAGAGAGAGAGAGAGAGAGAGAGAGAGAGAGAGAGAGAGAGAGAGAGAGAGAGAGAGAGAGAGAGAGAGAGAGAGAGAGAGAGAGAGAGAGAGAGAGAGAGAGAGAGAGAGAGAGAGAGAGAGAGAGAGAGAGAGAGAGAGAGAGAGAGAGAGAGAGAGAGAGAGAGAGAGAGAGAGAGAGAGAGAGAGAGAGAGAGAGAGAGAGAGAGAGAGAGAGAGAGAGAGAGAGAGAGAGAGAGAGAGAGAGAGAGAGAGAGAGAGAGAGAGAGAGAGAGAGAGAGAGAGAGAGAGAGAGAGAGAGAGAGAGAGAGAGAGAGAGAGAGAGAGAGAGAGAGAGAGAGAGAGAGAGAGAGAGAGAGAGAGGAGAGAGGAGAGAGGAGAGAGGAGAGAGGAGAGAGGAGAGAGAGAGATCCCTTCATTCTTTTCCATATAAACACTTAAGACATATAGCTAGCACAAAATACATCCCACCCAGCATCAGCGACACACCTGTCTTTTGTTATGGCATCATCACCACCTTTCATCCTTGCCACGGTGGTGGGTGCAAGCCACCTTCGTCCTGGTGGAGGGTAGAAAATACCCCAAATATCTTGAGAGCTAGAAAAAAGCGCAAAACGGCAATTGAAAGCTCTTCAAAAATGATATCGAAGGTGCTTGGGTCATTTTTCTCTTCTGGTGAATGTCAGGGTCACCAGGGATCAAAATAGGTCAACATTACTAATTTGAGGTGTACCAAGAAATTTTTGAACATTTTTGAACACTTTTCGAAAGCTCTTGAGTTGCTCTTTCATACAGTGGCATTCATTTTCGGGTCAGGTCAAAGCCTAGGGAGCTCTAGGTCACTGAACATTGGGACTGTTCTTGAGATTTTCCATAGCCGCCTATGCATAAGGGTGTTTCCTTTTTTGCTAATAATTTCCAGACCAAGCAAGGTGCAGCCATAGTTGATGCACCATTGCAATTCTGTGGGCAACATGAATAGAATGTGATACTGCTATTCCAGGTCCAATTCAAAATTTGACCTGGCCCAGGTCAACTGTTTGACCCAACTTGACCTGGTATAGTCATGGTGTATATCATCTGACTTGCAGTGACCATATAAACACTTCGGTAACAAAATTAAATTCCCATCTTTGTTTATTCAAAATTTATAGAGTAAAAACACTAAAAATGATTATTTGACCTTAGGTGACCTTTCAAAGGTCACATGTTAAAGTTTTTGGTATCAACTTCAGAAATGGGCTAAGAGCAAATCCTAACCGGTATTTGAAGTTGATTCCATCAACACTAAGAAAAGTTCATTTCGTGATTTCACCTTGAATTTGCGATGGGGAGGTCATACTTTGTACATGACCTGAGGTCACCAATATCGAAAATCCTGGAACATATGCTGTAGCTTCTGGCGAGCCCACTGTGTGTTATGTGTTCAACTTGGTCGATTTTCCCTATTTTAATTATGCAGTCCGAAATATTTTTTGAGGTGAGGTCACATCACCTGACCTGATATGGCCTTGAGCTAAAATTTTCAGGAATGTGTAAGTGATAAAGGAACAGCTAAGCTAAGTTTAGGGCGCTGCGCGCCGGCGTTTTCCGGTCACTGGAAAACCCGATGGGGAGTCTAAAAGGACCCTCCCCCACCCGGCGAAGGTTAAAGCAGAGGGGCAAAGAATATGAACGAAAATGAGCAAACCAATACGAAATGAATACTGAGTTTATACTGAATACACGCGCGAAAACCAAATAAAATACGAAGACAAACTAATATATAATTTCAAGTGGAGGGCCCACATATGTTGCAGATGTGAAACGAAAGATGAAACGAAGGAAAGAGCAGCGAAAAATTAATGATAACCTAGGCGGAAGGCGCCACATTCCCTTGGCGTGAATAATTCATTAGAAATACATCTTAAACTGGTGTGTAGGACCGTCTGCTTCTAAAACTATATCGACATTAAATGTGATGCCTTGGAGGTTACCCTAATTTTTTTCGTGCATGCATGTTTGACTAATTTGCACATCATAAATGTTCTGTGCAGGGCAGAAAAGCCTGAAAATATATGATCGGATAGCTCAAATCTAGCCGTGGAATGGGTAATATTTACCGAGCCATTCTGCAGTATGACTGTCGGTTTGAATTGATTTTGCTCTGGTCCCGGGTGATAATTACTACCTTCTAGGTAATACTGTCACAATGCTTTTGATTCACATGCAGTGATCCTTTTTTGCAGGTTTGAGCAATGGCTGTGAATGTCGGGTGCAAACTATTTCGAAGTCTTCCAGTACCATGTGACGTGGAAAGAAGGTAGGTAATTTTTGTTTTTCAGGGGCTTGTTAGCTTCAGAAACATTTTTAACCCTCGCCCCACTGGGGGCCATCAGTGGCTCCCCTTAAGGTTTTTGAGAATAACAGTAAAATGACTGTTATGACTGTTATGACTGTAAAATGACTGTTAAAATGACTGTTTTGTCAGCACCGCGGTTGAGGGTCCTACCTCTCACCCCATCATTTTTCCACCATCTCTGAATTTTTTTACCCCGAGCCACACTAGGTCAGGTCACCAGGCGAGTTCAACCAAGGTCACTTCACTTTTAACTTTTGGCTCTCCCATAGCTCCATTTCTAAGCCAATCGATTTGAAAATTTCTACACTTTATGACCCCTCCAGGTCTACAAAATGTATATCTGGGATTTTTCGATTTGGTGAGCTGAGGTCAGGTCACGAGATGACCTTTCCCATCGAAAAGGCATGGAAAAAATCTAAGTTTATGTATGTCTTATGTCTTATGCTATAAAAACATCTAGTCCTATGATCTAAAAGTCATAAACATGTTCTTAAATGTTAAGATTGCTCAGAAAATCATTCTTTGCCACCCTTTGACGGATTCCATGGGTGATATTTGTGCTTTAACCTATCTGTCATCGTCATCATCATCATTTTTAATTGTTCAACGACATATTTCAGGAAAAATAATAGAGATCGGCGCAAAAGCCAGGCGGCCTAAATCTTGGCGCCTCTTACACCGATGCACGCATGACACTAAATCAAATACACTTTCACCAACACACATATTCATCAGTACAGGTGACCATGATTTGTCACCGCCGGGTGAGGGACCACTGCCAACAACAGACGCAATTGTAGAAATTTGAGATATTTTGGAAATTTTAGAAATCCTGCCGCTGCTGCAAATTAACTTCTCAGAAAATCTCTTACAGCTCGTTAGACATGTTTGAAATACTGATGCGACTAGCACGTCCTGCTTCTTACATAAACAAGTACCATGAAGAAGAATACTTATCTGTTCAGTTTTTCGAATGTGTCTTAAGTCTGTTTCAATGATAGCTGACATTGTTACAAAAAAATTATCTCTGTGGTGCTGAAATTTTCTGCAGCTCAGAATGAAGTGTTCACTTGTTTCGTTTTTATGGGAAAATTAACATTGCGGAGATTCATTTAGTTGAAATTTGAAAAGGTGAGAGCTTAGGCTGGACATGTCTTAATTTTCCGTGTAATGTATTTCATAATTTGGTACCTATACTGTAAAATTTACATGGATGGGGACTTCTGAAATGCCTATCAGTACTTTTCTGTTAATATATATTTGTGCACGTCTCAGATCTAATTGATACTGGGAGCCGATTCCATAGTTAAGTCGTTGCTGGGACAAAATATTTTTGGTAGGCAGTGGTTCTACGAGGAGGTAATTTTTGATCAGTGGAATTTCTCAGCAGACGACCAGTTGTCTGAATGCTTGTTTCGAGAAGAATGGACCTGATGTACGGAGGGATTGTTGAGTTAATATTTCTAAGGCTATGATAAATATTAATTTTGTGAATTTTTCTTTTGGTGGATAGGGAATCCCATCCCAATTTTTGTCGTAGTTGGATTGTTGGTGTCCTTCGCGATGTCCCGGCCACCAGTCTGGCTATTCGATTTTGAAGGCGCTCTAGTCTCATAACATCCGTTTGTGTTATATGTCCATCGTAGATTGTGTGACAATCAAAATATGGTCTAATATAGGTTATATAAATTTGTTCAAGAGTGGGCCTCTGTAAGAATTTATATACCGGGTAAATGGGTCCTAGGGCTCGGCTTACTTTTTTGATAACGTGTTTATATATATACTATTTTTATATATATATATATATATATATATATATATATATATATATATATATATATATATATCCCTTTTTTCTTTTAACTTATGACGTTATCAAAACAACAGCTCTCGTCGTTTTTACACAATAGCGTAATTTTGTCAAATCTTGGTCAATGTATTTAACACGAACGGTTCACAATCGCAATACATGATGAGTACTGTGCGACATCGACAAAATAACATCAACAAACATACGTCAGTCAGAAGAACAACGCCCTCAACACACATATCTGCGGTTCCAGAAGCAGCACTGGCTGCGTAAAACACCACGTTCCATGGCAGCGGACGGCGGGATGGGCGGCTATTTCTACTGCAGTACACACGGCGCAGGGGACAAACATCACATAGTTCTTTTAATTAAATAACTCGGCTGACCACTGCAGCATCCTCAACAGGCTCTAATTCGAGTGGGCAAAAACTTAGAACAGAAATAGCCACTAGGCACTGCTATCACGCAACAGGCTAAATTTCAAGGATACATTTTCATAACAATGGTACCACGATCACACAAACACAAGCCTGCAGGCAAAGTAAATTCTCTAGGTTCGTGCATTTATCTCAAGAGGTCCCCATTTTTCTATGAATTGGGAATAGCTGTCATTAATTATTGCTGCACACCTTTCTATATCCATGTCCAGTCCCAGTCGAGCTTTGAAGGTTTCAATACAAGGGATTGCCCTTGAATTCTGTTATAAGTGTTTTAGAAAGTATAATTGCACGATCTGCCAGGCAGTTACCAGTGCTACCCAATATTATCTGCTGTAAACTGAAATCTTTATACATGTTTCGGCTTCTGAACCAACGCTGCAGTGACTTCCACCACGAGTGAATTTCAGGGCACAAGTAAAATTTGTGTTCAACAGTTTACATCTCTGAGCTACAACGATCACAAGTTGGACTTTCTCTTATTTGAAAACGATACAGGAGCGAATTCGTGGCACAAATTTTTGTAACTATCTTATAATGAAGCGAAGAGTAATAGGTTGATTTGGAACAGTTTCGTACCTCGCAATAGCTTTCAGGCCATGCAATGTCAGGGATGTGTCTGCTCCAATGATTTTCCCATAATTTAGTTTCTGGTTCTGTTAAATTCCAGCAACAGCCTATACAAATGTCCAGCACCTCTCGTTTTCGAAAGCGCGAGGGTGATCATCGGATGTGTTATTGGGAGAGGCGGCGCACCTTTCCGAAGCTGTTGGTGAACTTCAGGCTTGATCGAGTGGATAAAGGACATGTTATCTAAATGTGTACCTCTAATATTGTAGCGGTCTATAAGATTTTCAAAAGATAAAATGTTTCCCTGGGTGTCAAGTATATCATTCACCCTAACCACTCCGCGCCGATACCACTGTTGTAATCTTGTCGTTGAATATTTGACGGTAGCATCAGAGAACCACAAACTGATTTTCAGGAAATCTTCCCCAAAAAGCGCATGAGTTTGCGAAACAGAAGACCACGAAATAAATTTTTCCTTCCAAAAGACATTAGGTACTGGTTTGATTAGCAAGTAACTTGAGTGACTGATTATAATCAGTCACTATAATTACTTAATAATTATTCCTTTCCCATACTAGGGCATCATTTGTTATGGCAGCGTTAAACAAGGACACTCATGGGTGTTCCGAAACCAATTGTCTGGCCCATGATGCTTTTAGAGACTTGATGTGCCTATCAAGATCAACCATTCGAAGGCCACCATCGTTGTAGCTGCTTACTATTGTTTTCCTTTTGATTTCTTCGGTTACACTGCCCCACGGGAATATGAACAGTTCTCTCTTCATCCTTTTATGATATCCGAGTCCGGGGCGGGAAATGCATTAAACAAGTGTGTAAATTGCGATAAGATCATGGTCTTAATAACGGTTATTTTTTCAAGTAACGTTAAGTTTCTAAATTTCCATACGTCTATGATATTTTTCAGTGGCGGATCTAGCCGGTGGGTTTGGGAGGGGCAAACCAAAGTAAGTCGAAAAGCAAAAAAAGAACGTCACGCCGCAAAAGCTGCGCTACAATATTCCTTGCCGGTAGAATTTTGGGTATTTGAGGCGAAAAGCAAAGCAAAGCAAAGCAAAAAAAAAATGCCACGGGAAGAAAAATATGGGCTCGAGATACTTTTTCCAGTCAAAGGCCCAATATTTACACTGAACGTAACTGGTTCTGTTTTGAAGTCGAAAGTTGAAGCACCAAAATCTTGCCTATAAACTAAAAAGGCGTCGGGGAAAAAGGAGGTCGATCACTTGGGGAGGTGGGCAAAAACATAGTTTTGCCCCGAGCTTTTCCGTTGGGGGGGCAAATGCCTTTTTTGCCCCCTTGGATCCGTCAATGATATTCTTAACCTTAGTTAGGATGGTACTATAGTTTAAGCTCGGGATCCCGTCAATGTCGTTTGGAAAGTCAACGCCTAAGATCCTTAATGACGTTACCCAAGAAAATGCAAAGTTCAAGTTGTCGGCTGCCGTTTGCCTTGAATCATCCGAAACTTTTCCTATACACATCGCTTTGCATTTACTTTCGTTCGGGAAAAGTCCGTACTTGGCGTAGGTTCCTAAGTCATGAAACAAAGTACGTATGCTATTTACGTCCCCGGCAAGAAGACAGATGATGTCATCAGCATAAGCAGATATTTTTAACTCCACGTTTCCAATTTTTATACCACCTATTTGGTGGTTGGTTCTTATTGCATCAAGAAGATGTTCCAAGGCAACGACGAACAGGTAACCGCTGACGGGGTCTCCTTGCCTACACGATCGTTGTAAGTAAATTGGCTGGGATAAATGACCGTTATACGAAACACGTGCGAACGATTGAAAATGTAACGTCTTAAACCATTGGGTAATGTTTTGGGGAAACTTTCTGATATTCAGACAGGCTTCGATGAATTTCCAACTCATGGAATCGAAAGCGTTTTCAAAATCTATAGAAAGTAGCAAGCCTTTATTGTACTGGCAACGCAGTTCATGGATTAGATCTTAGATCAGTCTCGTGTTGTCGCCAGTGAATCTACCTGATAGAAACGCAGTCTGCTCTGGCTTGATGATAGAATTTAACACGCTCTTAATCCGGTGGGAAAGAGGACCAGACATGATCTTATAAGGAACATTCAACAGGGTTATGGGCCTATATCCCTTAATAATATTTCTTGGTTTACCTTTTGTGGTACTTTTATTTTTTTACTTATTTATGTATTCAAGTAAATCCCCAACAGAACTAAACAGATTAGACCTTCGCGCAATGTTAATGGCAATCCTCCGTTATGAATGCCGCTCATGAATAATCGGAGGAAAAAGTGTTTGAAATTAAGCCAGAAGAATTTATAAAACTCAGCTGAGAATCCGTCTGACCCAGGTGTTTTTAAATTCTTCATTTTTCGTAATGTGGACGCAAACTCTTCTACACTGACAGGCCGGCTCAACCACGTTATCTGGCTGTCGCTTAGAGATGCAAGATCTCCTCGACTCAGGTACCGCAAAGTCTCTGTCACTGAGGGCTCAGTGCCGTGTTTGAATAGACATCTAAAATGTGCTGTAAATGCATTTATGATGTCCTCTTGACTGTTTACTGTTGTAATTTTTGGTAACTGTTGTAGTTTTCGATGGATGGTAAGATATAGCCACTCTTGTCCGTACTTTTCTATTGCATACAGGTCGCTTTGGGGCGATGCTTCAGTTCTGATAATGTCGTCGGCAGTATGTGTAGCATACAGAGACGTGTCTTCGGTGAAGAAAAGAGCGTCGTTTGTCGTCTTGTTAGAAAGGTCGTTCAGATACATTAGACGAGTAGGGGGTCTAATACAGATCCTTTAGGACATCCAGCTTTGACTGTTTCAGATGGTGATGTTGAATTTCCCATTTTTACCCGTTGTCTTCTGTCAGTAAGATAAGATTTAATCCACGTCAACAAGATTTTCAGTTAGTGCAAATTCGTTCTGACATTTATGTAGTAGTCTTGCGTGCCAAATTTTGTCAAAATATTTGGAAATTTTGAAGTAAGTTGCGGTGAAATCTATTCCTCGATCATAGGTCACCAGGGGCCAAAACGGTATTTTAACCATACATTATGACCTAATAAAGCTAGAGCGCTGAGTTAAATGTCATCGTGTATGTCTCGTCACTGGTTTTCATTTAATATACGGCAAGGTCACTTTCTGACCTTCCGTGACCTCAGGTCATGTCAGGTCACGAAGTGCGCTCTGGAGGTAAAACCACTCGCGGGAGGTCATTACTCATTATGCTCCGCATAGTGGAGAATCCCTGGAATTTTCCTATCAAATACTTTACCAGATCTCAGTAGCTCTCATGGCATGAGAGCTATACCCAGGTTTTTTAAGCGGTGTATATTTTAGTGGAAATAGCCAATCGTGACCCAACTTGACCTCTTGAGGTCAAACCATTGAACTTAGCGCTTAAACACGTGAAGTAAAATCATATTGCATTCACATGAGCTTCCCAATGCACTCTGCAGATTTGCGCCAACTCCCATATTTTCGGAGTTAGAGGGAGAGGGCATCGGGGTCTGGCACCTCTTCCCCGGTGGGGCGAAGGTGGCGGCGGACCCCCGGTGGGGCGCGGGTGAAATTAGAAGGAAGAATATTTATCCTGCTCAGGATATTAATTTAAGAATACACAATTTATTTCCATTACACAGCTCACATGTCCGCACGTAATGTAGCCAACAGGATGCTAAGAAACTGGCGCAAACGACCGGTACCAACACACTACATCATACCCACTGAACCCAGCACCTCCCCTATTCCACCCACGCGAACCTCGACGAAATACCTCCCCTCCCTCAACCTTATCTCATCAAAACATTCTACTCACACCACAATACGGCGCTGTAGGATCTAATAACTGCACATAATGTTCCAGAGATGAATAATATCGATTACATTTCTCTCTCCGTGTTGTACATTTGTTGTTTATGGAACCGGATAATAATACAAGCTGACACTCTTCTCTGGTAGAATGCTACTCATTGGGCAGTTTTCATGTTAGCATATGCAGAAAATAAGTCCGTTTTCATCAGAAATGCATTTGGAGTCGCTTGGACCGTTCTTCATCGGGTTAATATATAGAGGACCAAATGTCATTGTGGGTCAAACTTGGTAAGGAGACCTATACTCAAGTGTCCCAAAATTGTTTTTTGGCTTGGGTGTCGAGCGTAATATTCAACCAAAGTGTTCAGTCAGTGGGTGGAAACTTACGTGCTGCCCTTTCCAATGGTGTGAGGTTTTACTAGCGTTTCCTACAGGGGAAAGATTATTTCATCCATTTTTATTTGCTTCAAGAAATTTTCTTCCTGTAAATAAAGAAGCCATCACTGGTACATTTTAATGTAATCGCTCCAGAAACACATTTCAAACATGAGTGGAAAATTAGGAAACGAAGACAGCAGAAGTGAGAAAAATTAATCTTGCTTGGATGTTGCTCTCCACCGAGCACCCACAATTTTGGGACACTGCCTATACTCAGGAAACTTTTTATCGTGGGATCTAAGCCGGCTGGTGACCTACGGGAAATTGTGTCTTCTCATCAATTCATTTATTTCACAAACTATTATGCGCAGGACACGGAACTGGTCTAACATGAAGTGAAAAATTCGGAAACCCTGAAGGAGCCAATTATTGTCATCGGCATCACAACGACATCAGAAAAGTTCAGCGCATTAGGGTGGAGCCTCTTCTACCCACAAAATAATTCTGGGTAGAACTATTCGGGAGTGAGATGACTCGACCGTATTTAATGCAGTGAATGAAGATAACCCTCACTTCAAATTTGGTGGAAATATGATACAATTTAATATCAGGGAACAGCTTTGCAAAACACTGCGATGCTACTTGGCACCATTTTCTGGCCAGTTTAGGAAACTTAGAATACAAATTTGCGCACGCGGAACGGTGGGGAGCGTCAAAAGGTTAATGAACAACTTTTCAATTTTGTATAGTTTTGGTTTTCTCCTTGCTACTGTGTAAATTTTCCTACGTTAGGAATTTGCGGTTGGGAACCCGAGTTGGACCTTGACTGGCATCAGTTTTTTTTGCTGGCAACTGCTTTTAACCGGCAAAGAGTCGCTAAAGAGGCTAAAGCTGAATCAGCCTTGTTTTTACCACCGCCGTTGAAGCCCAAGTCCTTGACAAATGGGGTGCCAAGGGTACTGTCCCTGCTAAGGTTGACTCTGGTGAAGGTGCGAGAGTGAAAGGCTGTGAAAACTGTTTCCCCTTTTATGTAACTAGAAAAAATGTTATATGTAGATTTTCAATAAGCCGTAGATGAGAACAGATACCCAATTATGATAACGTTTTCAACGTTCTACTTATCCCCAGAACTAACTTCCGTTATCAGAGAGCACAGGAGGAAAGGGTGACTGACCCAGCACTCGCACTTCTGTCGTGGCATCCCTGAGCTGTGTGTGCTGTTGCAGGCTGTGCCCAGCTCTTGTGGGCCTGACGCTGGGCGGCCGTCGCTCCATCAGCAGCTCCGCCGTCGCCTCCGTCTCCCTCACCCAGACGCTCTGGTGGGTGGGCTGGGACTGTGCGTCTGCGCCGTAGCCGCTTAGAAAGGCTTTGATTGGCACAGACGCAGGGCTAAAGCTAATGTCCTAGTGGTCGGGAATTTCCTGTTTGATTTTTTTCCGATGCGGTGTTGTGCGCTGCGAACAGACCTGTGTGTGAATCAAAGCCCAGCACAATATGGACTTGAGAGATGTATGCATTGTGTAGCCAGGAGCACCCATCTCTTCGGCCACTAACGAGTTCAAGCAGCCTAGCTTCTCGGCTTCCCTTTGCGTAGTATTTCCTTACTAAGAATGCAACTGTGAGCGAGAGTTCTATGGGAGCAAAGCCGGGCATACTAATGTAGGATATTCCGCTAGATCTGAAGCGTTCAGTGATCACGGGTACGATTACGAACCGCCAACGTTGCCTTCTCGAAACTTTCTGCCTGCTTTGGTGTCGGATATTTATCCTATTACTAATAGACCATGCTTGTAAGAGACGGGCAATCCTGCATCTCACATTAGTTACGCGTAAACAAATTTGAAGTATATTACCGTACCTTCTCAGCTGTAAAAACGGTGGGTTTAATTTATTGCAGAAACCGTCCGTTTAAGAACGTAAAGACACATGATATTTTTATAAGCCCCGGTGCCTAGCATCATCTCCGAGGAACTATCAGAGGAGTTTCTGGCGTCTTAAAAAGCCCATTGTAAATTATTTGACCAGTGTTGTTTCTGATGCACTGTTGTTTCAGATGCTTTTCGCCTCCCAAAACACTTCCATACCAATCTAGACGAGCGATAAATGTGTCGTCTCATTTGTTGTGTTTGTCCGCCAAGAAATATTGAGTGACATTTATAGAGAGCGCTGACACGCACCACCCGACAGCGCCGAGCCGCTGAAGAAGAAGAAGCGTGTTGACCCGGCGCTGGTGCGAGCGCGCGAGGAGAAGCAGAAGCGCAGGCTGGAGAAGGCCATCCGACGTCTGGAGAAGGGCGCCCGGCAGCTGAAGCCCATTACGGAGCACGAGCTGCCGCGCCACGTGCGCGCCGAGCTGAGGTGGGTGGTGGTTGGACCCAGGCAGCCGGCACAGTCCGCCGCCGCCGGGCTGAGGTGGGTGGTGGTTGGACCCAGGCAGCCGGCACAGTCCTCCACCGCCGAGCTGAGGTGGGTGGTGGTTGGACCCAGGCAGCCGCCACAGTCCTCCGCCGCCGAGCTGAGGTGGGTGGTGGTTGGACCCAGGCAGCCGCCACAGTCCTCCGCCGCCGAGCTGAGGTGGGTGGTGGTTGGACCCAGGCAGCCGCCACAGTCCTCCACCGCCGAGCTGAGGTGGGTGGTGGTTGGACCCAGGCAGCCGCCACAGTCCTCCGCCGCCGAGCTGAGGTGGGTGGTGGTTGGACCCAGGCAGCCGCCACAGTCCTCCGCCGCCGAGCTGAGGTGGGTGGTGGTTGGACCCAGGCAGCCGCCACAGTCCTCCACCGCCGAGCTGAGGTGGGTGGTGGTTGGACCCAGGCAGCCGCCACAGTCCTCCGTCGTGGGGTATCAGTATTCGGTGTAGGGTGTCGTCTCAGTCGGGTAGACCTCCAGCTAATGGTTCGATCGCGGTAGATTGTTTCTGATGACGGTTCATGTAAGACCTGGGTTAGTGTTCGAGGATCGTGAAATCTAGCATGGTGAGTTGGAACGGATGGAAGCACAGTCTTTTCGCTGTGGTGTCGAACCTGTGATGAAAGAGGTAGGACAGTCATATTTACATGAAGAAGCATTTGAATCGGCCGTTCACTTTCGCTTTCCATACATGGCGCGGAAAATAATTTGTTGTACATCACAGCTAGTCTTGTGAATGTTTTAAAGCGCACAGGGTGGAAAGGATTAATATGCAGCCTCTCCGCTCTCCTTTCCGAACTAATGCCCGCACGAAAATAGCTGATGAAGTCTGGTTGTTTTATGGAATATTGCGGCGCTACTTTCCACGCAAACTTATAGAAAATATTAACCTTTCCACCGTTGTGGTTATGGGAAAATGTATGAGTGGATCTCAAAATTCACGTGCGAATAAATGTGGTATATTTTCAGGTGCTCCTGATATGTTTCAGTAATTGAAAACAGCCAGATTTTCATCATTCCATAGTCCCAAAATAATGTCGTGGTTTTCTGCTTATGTACCTTTAATATACATGCTTACCTTTTTCCATGCCACTAACTGGAACACGTTGACTGCGTATAGGTGTTTATAAGTGGGAAGAATAGATTTGCACACCTCGGCCTGCATGTAATGGTCTGCGCTTGAACACTAGTCCTAATCAACGCGGTGGCATGTTGAATGCTACGAAACTTTAATCCGTGTTGAAAATGGTGAGAGGATCCATTTATTTAGCGTAAAAGGCTTGAGCACTGTTCTGGCGTAAAGTGTGTCGTGTGGGAGCGCCCACTATTCCGGCCGAAATCGACCCGTTGTGCGCTGTACAGCTGGATTTTGACGTCTGTCTTTTGTGAAGTCCGACATCGCTCATCTGTTACTTGCACAGTATGACAGAATCCATCGAAGGGAAGGTGGTACGCCCCGGATATTGATTTAATTCGCCCTTCGACTTGCCGTCTGATGAGAGATATGATATAAGCGTGGAATCCGCCCCCCCCTCCTCCGGGCCCGCATTGGCCTTAGTTATCACCGAACAGGCCAACGGCTGTTACGATTGTATGGGAAGGGAGGGGGCGTGATCTGGCGCGTACCAAAATAATTGCGATCTCGAAGCACTGTTTCTCCGTAAAAGGTGAGTTCTGAGAAAAACATAATATGGAACCAGGGAGGTTAGGCCTTTTCTACGCGGTGGATAGGTCAGTTCACATCCAATGAAGATGCTGTATTTTATTTAACTAATGCGTTGTACACTGTGCAATATGCATCCACCATTAACCCTTTGGGCGCTGTATAACCCGACATTGATCGTTTGTGCGCTGTACAGTCGGCATTATCCGGTGGCCCAAAATAGGTTTTGCGCTAGGGTGTCGAGTGGAAAATTCAGCTCGGAATATATGGCGAGTGAGTGGAAAATTCCCCTCAAATTTTCCAATTTTGGTACTCAGGTGGTAAACTCTCAGATCCCTTGTTTGAACTAAAGGGTGGATATTTTGTTTAATTTTCTCAAAGTAAATATTTTTAAATAGTCCCTAAGCAGCATTGTTTGACCATTACCATGTAAAAATTTGAGTTAAGCAGGTAAATCTTTAACCAACTGAAATCCCCTGATGCAGTCTCCAATTATTGTTTAAGGCATTGGTGAGTTGCCACAAAAAATTTTTGGGGGCCTCTGAGACCGACCTTCGGGGGAAAGAACTCTGGGAGCCACCAAGACTAACATTTGTGGGATAAAGACCAACTCTTGTGCCCCTCCTCTCCTCTCCCACATGACCAGCTCTAAAAAGCCTCTGAGACGAAATATCGGGGCCCCTAAGACAAACTCTGCAGAGGAGGCCTCCGAGACCGGCAGGTGGTGAAAAATAAAGAAGAGATTTGCCTAAATGTATTATCCAAGCATACACTCTACAGTTTTTCTGTCCGGGACAACCCCCCTCCTATACTTATAGTTATCGGAATTTTGGAGGCCACTTCTGACCTCAATCTCTGTACCTCGCATACACCTATGCTAGGGCCCAGTAGAGCCTTGGCTTACACTTAACTAACCCAGACGAAACTACAAACTTTCTATCATGGCAATAAACTCTTCCAGACCCTGCATATATTCTCACCTTCATAGGAATATGCTGCATCGAAGTTACAGCACCCTCGTGTCTTTCTGTTATTTCTTCCTTTCGTCTAAAATCAGCCAGGCGCGGCGGGTTGCGACAGCGTCAGAGCGACTACTACTTTAAATTTCTGATCGCTTGCTGCTTGCCGGTCGCCTGAGCTACATAATTTGCTTTTTGAAAATTATTTTAAATTAATTTTCTAAATCCTTATAGGCTAGAAAATTATACAACTAAAACCACACAAAGGGGCACACTAACAATGTTTTGTCAATAACGAATATGCAACCTGTCTTTCAAAAAGCCTAAAGATGCCGCTTTTATTTACTGGATGTAAAGACGGCGTTTTGGTAAGTCTACGCCCTAGACCAGCCATACAAAAAAGTGCCGATGTTTGAAGGGTAACTGGGTGCATTCTTGTTTCCAAAAAAATTCATTTAATGAAAATGTAGCGTTTCAATGTATTCAAATACCGGACACTTTCAGTTCAACTTAAATATCAGCGTATTTATGCCTAGGGTGTCGTAGGGTGTCGTGAGTGGATATGGGTGTCACACGGCGTGGACGCAGCAATGAAGGGCTGATACGGATAAAAATGGTTTTCTTCGCAATAAATGGTCAATTTTCTACGATACATTGTCAAAAAAATATGCTGCTTAGCATAAACATTTCAGGATAATTGCTTTTAACAACAATATGACCAAAAATGGTTTTTCATTATTCTCGGTACCAGAAATACAAAAATAACTTTTCAAGGACGTAAGCCTAGAAATCATGTGCACAGATAAACTGCTTTCCAGAAATGTATCTCTCAAAGTGGTCAGCTCATTTTTTTTTGGCAACACAAGGCTAGGGTGTCTAATTTTCCACTCACGAATTTTGTTATTGGTGGATTTTAGTGGCGGTGTTCACCCATTGGAACTTTCTCCGGAGGGGCAGGGGGCACTGAGCGTCTTGCCCGCGCCAGAACTTCGATTCTGTTGCTCCACTGAAATCGGTGGAGATAAGGATGCCAGGTGTAACTGGCCAGAAAAATAAAAGTCGCCAGATTTTCTCGCAGAAAAGCGAAAGAAGCGCATAAGAGCCGATCTTCTATTCGATTCTGCTGCTCTCTTTTTCCAGTGGACGTTAGTAGAGGAGGTAATGGAACTGGTCCTTGTAGTAAGTATTGTTGAGTATTGTGAACTAACTTTGTGAATTGTATCTTTGGTAACTAGAACCATAATTGAGAAGTGAGTGGAAAATTCAGCAAAAAAGTATAAAAGTGAGTGGAAAATTCTGCTTGACTGGGTGTCGCTCTGCACCCAGCACCCCAGGTTTTGGGACACCGTCATTATCGCTTTGTGCGCTGGGAAGCGGGGCTTGAAAAAAACTGTTGACCAAGCATAACGTTAACCTGTTGCTCGATGTAAATCCCAATATTGAAAATTCCGTTGTGCGATGCACAACCATAGGTCAATTTTGCAATGACTGTACTTTTATTACAACGACTATTTGTCATCTGCCACGAATATGGTAGGAAACCACAGATATTTCTGCATGACTCCCGTAGAATAGATACTAAATCACGAATAAATAAATTTTTGCTTAAATGTATTACAACCTAACTGATATTAGCCCTCTGTGCACTGTGCCGCCGACATTGACCCGCTGTGTGCTCTGCAGACAGAGAACGCGTCGACCGGAGGCGCTCACCACGGAGGCAGCGGACCGGCGGTTCGACCTGCTGAAGGACTGGGCGCGCCACAAACAGACCCAGCACGCTCAGGATGTGGCGGTAGGTGCTGACCGTGGAGGAGGCTGCGCCTCCGACCGAAATGGACCACCGAATAGAGTGGAGATAAACTGCAAATGTTTATGGTTAGTGTAAACTCAGAACGTGGTAGAATAGTGTATCCGGGCTATTGTTCAAAGTTTTTCCGGATTTGCGCCTGCTCCCAGTTCACGGTTTAGTTATATTGACGTACTGTGAATGGTCGACTGAGTATGGTATCAACTATGCTAGCTCACGGCCAAATACAAAATATTCGTGTGACTTAGACTGAAGCTCCCGCGCATAATTTACGGCTGTCTCTGAAGGTGAAATCTAAGACACACTATTAATTTTGTGAGACCAAATAAACCATCACGGATTTATTTGCGGTAAATATTCTCCCATCTCTCATTCGGTAGCTGGGGGGGGAGTGGGGTTTAACTTCAGTGGGGCCTTTGTATGCAGAAAGTTGAACCAGTTCACTCAATATGTTGATACGACTTCTAAGAAATATGTGCTGCGCTGATTGTACCAGTTTTGTAACGCTCCCATGCCATGGTTGCAGATGTTTAGGCGTATCCACGACTCCCAGCAGACAGCGTTGCTGGAGCTAAAGGCCGAGTCCTACGAGCTCTACTGTGCAGCTATTGCGGTAAGGACTGTTTTTCGGAATTTAATTTAACTGTCATTTAATAGGTCGTGCTAAGATTGTATCTGCCGGACAGTCCTATCAAATATTCATACAGGTGGAGTGTCCGTCGCCGTTGCAAAGGAGGTGACCCGGCGCGCAGCCCGGCGACAGGCAGCGCCACCGGGCTCAGCAGCGCGAGGCGCGATCGAAGATCAAAGCCCTCCTCGACTGCTTGAAATGAAACGAAACAGCTGACTGTCTTTACCGTCATGCCTCATATGGAAGCCACACAGCAGAATATCCAACCATTTAGTTTTTTTAACTTTTTTGTCGTCTGTTTCCTAAGTGTCTCAAGCCCCATCTCTGATTTGCGCTAGATATCTCGTATAATGTAAAGCACCTTTGCTGTTCAATTTTGATGTAGGGAAGGGGGAGGGGCTAGAGGGAGGGAGCAGTTAGAACGAGATAGATGTGACGCTGAGATAGATCAGACGCGAGATGAAGTGTGGCTAATCTGTTACTGATCAAAATATTGCATGTTTATATGTCTCTCTGAGCCAGCGTGCAGTCAGGATATCTCTGAGGCGTGATATCATTCTTTAGATTTATTGTGCCGCCTTTTTTCTCAGCGTGGTAGTATTTTGAGTTCATGTTCAAGCGTTTTGTGGCCAACTCACGGCCGATGGTCTTTGAGTTTTGAAGAACAAAATATTGTGATGGGTAGGGAGCTTTCAATGTACATACATAGGCACGTCGCAGATAAACACTTTGTGTGATCACGAACACATGTATGATATATGCTCAGGTATATCCGTTGCAAAACTACGCGACACAATGACATACGCATGTTTCCACGGTATTTTACCCATATGTTAGTGCTCGGTAAAGCCCCAGGTAAATAGTCTCACATTTTACAAATGACTGTTTTTCTTTTGTATGCGAAGCCATCGGGCCACCTAAAAAACGTTTCAACGAATACCATATTATTCTTCCTTTCACTGCGTCACAGTATTCAGTTGGACTCTCTTCTCGATGCAGTGCTGTATTGGTCGGTAATGGGAACCATTTCGGAAGCCTTTGATCATGACTCCCACGTCCCAACCTCAGCGGGTGATCTCAGACCCCTGCCCGCAGATGGACCCGGAGTTGGTGCCCTTCACAGGCGGTGGACCCGTCCTGACCCCACCTATCGCCGACTACGACTGCCCCGACGGCGACTACACAGATACCACCCGCAAATGGGAGTAGACCCTCAGTGACTAGCCGTGTCCTCTGGTATGAGTTGGTGCGCTTGTGTGGAGGGTGGGGAGGTCAGTGATTGATGTGTGTTGTGCGGTTATGAGTGGCGGTACATTTTTACGCTCTCATCCGGGAAGGGTCTGCTTCAGTATACCCTAGTGTTGTTCCTGGAAAGACCGTTTTACAGAGTCTAGAGCTGTCTGAGCAAGGCTTGTTTGCCTGGTATATTCTGATTTCGAGCGTGTTTTGCACGTTCAACTGAAATAAACGATTAGTATCTTTCACATAATGGCTATAGCCTTAAATTACTTAACTGCGATGGATGACATTTTGTTGAAGTCATGAACATTTTGTATTAGTTGTAAGGAAGATCAGTGTAATTTGCGGCCTTTGCGTTATTGATGAAAATGTGCCTGAAGCGTCATGTCTGACAATATGCATTTTATCACAAATTAGCCTTACATTCTCAAAGAGACGTGCGATACATTTTTCAGTCTGTTTCCAACATAAAGACCTCAAAGGTCAGGCGATGACATAAACCACAAGCAAAACATACTCGAGGCGTTTTCGGGACGGGTCGTCGTTGGTTTCTCCTGCGCCAATACTGCGTTGTTCATAAGCGGGCGAGGTTCGATACCGGACCATATCTGATAAGACGAGTGTCAACACCTGGGCCGGGGCCGAACTGTACTGTACGGTTGCCAGGCGAGTTAATAAAACACCACTAGTGCGCGACATGTGCGCTGTTGCTGGTTGGCGCTTCAGTCGCACAACGGGTGAGCATGCTTAGGTCAGACATGGGGGATGCGGCAACTCGATGACAACCTGTCAGAATACACACATACGTCTTAAATACCGGAAGTACGCACGTGTGGGCGAAAACGGAGCTTGCACCTGGTACAGAATATCTGAAGGTAATATTGTTTGTACGAATCTTTCTTGCAACGGACACCTAAGAACGTTATATTTTCACTTTTACACTGGGAAAGTTTTGTTTAGGAGGGTGCTGTTGAGGTTCTTGGTCCGGTGTCAAATGTCTATCGCTAAATATTTACACGTCATATCTCTTGATTCTAGCAATGGTAAGTGAAGTGTGAACTTGGCTGTTGTTTTCATTAGAGCTGCCTGAATGGTTGTTGAGGCGGCGGAGTGCTACCTCTGTCCGGGGTGCCGGGCGCCCGGACAGAGGCGGCGGAGTGCTACCTCTGTCCGGGGTGCCGGGCGCCGGACAGAGGCGGCGGAGTGCTACCTCTGTCCGGGGTGCCGGGCGCCGGACAGAGGCGGCGGAGTGCTACCTCTGTCCGGGTGCCGGGCGCCGGACAGAGGCGGCGGGTGCTACCTCTGTCCGGGTGGGCGCCGGACAGGCGGGGAGTGCTACCTTTCCGGGGTGGGGCGCCGGACGGGCGGCAGTGCTACCTTGTCGGGTGGGGGCCGGACAGGGCGACGATGCTACTTGTCGGGGTGCGGGCGCCGGACGGGCGACGGTGCTACTCGTCCGGGGTGCTGGGGCGGGTGTACCTCTGTCGGGTGCGGGCGCCGAGGGCGACAGGCTATCGTCGGGGTGGCGCCCGAGGCGGGGGCACCTCGTCCGGGTGGCGCCCGGACAAGGCGGCATGCACCTCTGTCCGGTGGGCGCCCGGACAGGCGGCGTGCTACCTTGTCGGGTGGCCGGACGGCGGCGATGTACCTCTGTCGGGTGGGGCGCCCGACAGAGGCGGCGGAGTGCTACCTCTGTCCGGGGTGCCGGGCGCCGGACAGAGGCGGCGGAGTGCTACCTCTGTCCGGGGTGGGGCGCCGGACAGAGGCGGCGGAGTGCTACCTCTGTCCGGGGTGCGGGCGCCGGACAGAGGCGACGGAGTGCTACCTCTGTCCGGGGTGCTGGGGCGGCGGAGTGCTACCTCTGTCCGGGGTGCCGGGCGCCGGACAGAGGCGGCGGAGTGCTACCTCTGTCCGGGGTGGGCGCCCGGACAGAGGCGGCGGAGTGCTACCTCTGTCCGGGTGCGGGCGCCCGGACAGAGGCGGCGGAGTGCTACCTCTGTCCGGGGTGGGGCGCCCGGACAGAGGCGGCGGAGTGCTACCTCTGTCCGGGGTGCCGGGCGCCGGACAGAGGCGGCGGAGTGCTACCTCTGTCCGGGGTGCCGGGCGCCCGGACAGAGGCGGCGGAGTGCTACCTCTGTCCGGGGTGCCGGGCGCCGGACAGAGGCGGCGGAGTGCTACCTCTGTCCGGGGTGCCGGGCGCCGGACAGAGGCGGCGGAGTGCTACCTCTGTCCGGGGTGCCGGGCGCCGGACAGAGGCGGCGGAGTGCTACCTCTGTCCGGGGTGCCGGGCGCCGGACAGAGGCGGCGGAGTGCTACCTCTGTCCGGGGTGCCGGGCGCCGGACAGAGGCGGCGGAGTGCTACCTCTGTCCGGGTGCCGGGCGCCGGACAGAGGCGACGGAGTGCTACCTCTGTCGGGTGCGGGCCGGAGCGACTACCTCTGTCGGGGTGTGGGGGGCGTGTCCTTGTGGTGGGGGCCGGAGGCGACGAGTGCTACCTCTGTGGTGCGGGCCCGGACGGCGGGGTGCTATCTGTGGGTGGCGCCCGGACAGAGGCGGCGAGTGCTACCTCTGTCCGGGGTGGGCGCCCGGACAGAGGCGGCGGATGCTACCTCTGTCCGGTGGGGCGCCGGACAGAGGCGGCGGAGTGCTACCTCTGTCGGGTGAGGGCGCCCGGACAGAGGCGGCGGTGCTACCTCTGTCCGGGGTGGGCGCCCGGACAGAGGCGGCGGAGGCTACTTGTCGGGTGAGGGCGCCCGGACGGCGGCGAAGCACCTCTGTCCGGGTGCGGGCGCCGGACGGCGACGAGTGCTACTCTGTCCGGTGGCGCCCGGACAGAGGCGGCGAGTGCTACCTCTGTCGGGTGGGCGCCCGGACAGGCGGCGGAGTGCTACCTCTGTCCGGGTGACGGGCGCCCGGACAGAGGCGGCGGAGTGCTACCTCTGTCCGGGGTGGCGCCCGGACAGAGGCGGCGGAGTGCTACCTCTGTCGGGTGAGGGCGCCCGGACAGAGGCGGCGGAGTGCTACCTCTGTCCGGGTGCCGGGCGCCGGACAGAGGCGGCGAGTGCTACCTCTGTCGGGTGGGCGCCCGGACAGAGGCGGCGGAGTGCTACCTCTGTCCGGGGTGGGGCGCCCGGACAGAGGCGGCGGAGTGCTACCTCTGTCCGGGTGCTGGGCGCCGGACAGAGGCGACGGAGTCTACCTCTGTCCGGGTGCCGGGCGCCGGAAGAGGCGGCGAGGCTACCTTGTTGGCGCCCGGACAGAGGCGGCGGGCTACCTCTGTCGGTGGCGCCCGGACAGAGGCGGCGGAGTGCTACCTCTGTCCGGGGTGCGGGCGCCCGGACAGAGGCGGCGGAGTGCTACCTCTGTCCGGGGTGCCGGGCGCCGGACAAAGGTGGCGGAGTGCTACCTCTGTCCGGGGTGCCGGGCGCCGGACCGCCACGGCCGTATGCTGTCCATTGCGAGTGAATTGGTGGGAGGCATCTGGTGTGGACGCAACCTGTCAGAATGCACACATCGGTCTTAAATACCAGAAGAACGCACGTGCGGGCGAAAACCGAGCTTGTACCTGGTACAGAATATCTGAAGGAAGCATTGTTATGTACGAATCTTCTTGCGACGGACACTTAAGAACGTGATATTTTTATTTTTACATGCCATTGATAATGCTGAGGCTGTTTTGCGGGTCTATAAAAGTAAATTTGCCATGAAATGTGCATTGAGATGATAATATAGGACATACTTTGTCTACACGAAAATAGTTTCACTTTGGTAGCTTACGCTTTGGGCTTCCGACGTCCTATTTGCTGAGGAACAGAGGTTATACTATTGCTTGAATTTGACGGAATTATAAACAATTTGAGATAAAAATTTTTGGGTGCTGCAATTTCACGCTTACTTTTCTACGTAGCCGATCGTAGATGCTTGGTATAAATGCAAAAATGTACTGAACAGCTGTGAGGATTGCATTATTCTGATTTTGTCTTCTTATCACCCGTCATTTACGATTTATATCCGAAGAGGCGCAGAGTCCATAAACTGACAGTGCCAGTCTTGAACTGTGCTCAGGGGTTGGCACGTGCCTCTCAGAGCGGTACTCGTATTTGTATTGTGTAGAGGTACCTGGATGTAGATTTGCCTGTCTGATACCCATGGCCGCGCATGAATTGTTTCGGAAATTTACACCCCTATTTCAAATTCAAACGTTTCCGAATTGCAGTTTTTTTGTTATCCAAAAGTATGAGGCCCAAACCATATTTAAAAAGAGCACAACATTGTGGGTGTCATTTTACCCTTCCTCCTTTGATGACGTTTTTGGTGTCGCTACTGCCAATAGTTTTTGAGCAATGGGCAAAGTACTGAAATCTAGGATCATATACCATATCCAGAGAAGCTGTCTTGTTAATTCAAATGCAAAAAAATGCGGGTGCTGAAATACTGAAAACTAGGATCATATACCATATCCAGAGAAGTTGTCTTGTTAATGCAAATGCGTGTGCCAAGTTGCGAACGCGATTTGGTATCCAACGCATAGTAAACATTCAAAATAACAGTTGGGTGCAAAATGTATGCCATTTCATGTGCCGGAGAAATCATGGTACATCCTTAACACGCGCATTGACGGCGGGGTGGGTACCCGCCCCCCCCGGGTTTGTCGGAGATAGTAGTAAAACGGCGGCGCGTAGCGCTGCCGTATTTGGTACACCTTTTCCCTCATTATTTTTACAACTTCTGTGAAAATTTTAAGGTTAGGTCATCTCAGGTCAGGTCACCAGTACAGGTCAAGTGACCTGGCCTCAAAAAGTTTAAGATAGCATAAGTCGGAGCAGGGTGAACTTATCCAATTGAAACTCATATCACATAATGGGCCCACCGAGTTCTCTAAAATATGTTCCGGTATTTTTTATATCGGTGACCTAAGGTCAGGTACGAGGCATGACCTCTCCATTGGAAATACATGGGAAAAATGGTTTTTACTGTATAACTCAGTAACGGATAGTGATAGAGCGTTTATTTTAGCTGCATTAGACTCGCCTTGGCTTTGCGGTTCTAATGATATGCATTTAATATGATTTGACCCTGACCTGACCTCAGGTCAGGTCAAATCCTTGATTTGACCTAGAAAGGTCAAATTATATATCATTCGGTTTGGCTTCCTGCGAGGATTCATATAGTTGAAGTCGTTTCGCTCTATCTTTACTTGTTCAGATGTAATGACCGAAAAACTTAATTTACATGTTATCCCTATTACAGCATGTTTTGACCTCTCGTGACCTTAAATGTGACCTGACAAAAAATGGTTCAAATATTTTCGATGGAAAAGTGAATGGGCTACCTAACACCCTTTACCGTTTTTCGCTACCTACCGTGGTTCTCGAGATCTTAGGGGGGCGGGTACCCGCCCCCCCTCGTCAAAGCGAAGGTGGCTCAGACCCCCGTCAATGCGCGTGTTAAATCGTCCCGGAAAAATCATCCTTCCATTATTGAAAGGGCATGCACGTGCTCACGTGATGCATGGCTCTAGTGTTGACCGGTGCAGTATGTTATTTTGCTGACGCAAATATGCATACCAAATTTTCATAAGCGTCGGAAAAGGGGAGGCAGGAGGCCTCGCCCCCCAATTTTTGGCCCACAATTTCCTGGTCTCAGCCAAAATTGGAGAAAACTGGATATTTTTATATCCAGCCGCTGCGGAAGGTAACGAGGAGCCCAAATTTGAAGAGTTTGGTCCTAATATGTAAAGTTTGTTGTCAGCATCAGGTTGAAGTTTGGTTGGCCCCTCACTTTTTTGCCGGTGGTGACGCTTATGCAAATTTTAACCCAATCAAGCCAGTAGTTTCCAGATATCGAAGAAGGATATGCACGGGGTATAGGACCTCGAGCGTAACCAATGCGATCTTGTTCTTGGATCAGCTCGAATATATGTATGGTTTCTGAACTATCGCATAACGTTCAAATCTGTTCACCTCTTTCTCGTGCACCAGTGCCAGAACGTTTTGACTTAGTATCAAAATGCCAACTAACTCAATAACTCTCAGCATGGCGGCTACCTGCACCCATGCAAAACCCCAACAAAACAAAACATTTTCGTCCTATTCAGATAAGGGAAAATCGAATTGTACCGTAAAAGGAACGGAAATGGGATGATTCGACACCCCCGCCCTGTTTTTGCACGTGCTGTGGGCTTTGCCAGTACTTCATCCCTGATGTTCAGTCAGTAATTTAAACAATCAGTTTACAACATAGAGAGGAATCCATCTAGGTATGTTGCATCCTTTCGGAGATATAAGGTTTTCGTTAGCGTGACAGTCGGCCATTGTAAAATCAGTCGACCATTGTAAATGACAGTGGACAGTGAAATTGTATCCATATGTAAAGAGAGACCTGCGTTGGTATTGCCGGTGGAACTGTGGACAAAGTGCTAATTCTGGAGTGGTGCTATGCATCATTTTATTGGAGGTTTCATAATCTGAAAAATAATAAGCAGAAGTTCTGAAATGATAAAGGAAGTCTATATAGAATCAGAAAATTATGAAAGTCCTTACAGCAAAACACAACATTCGGTCCCCTGACTGGTTCGATAAGTCGTTAATTGGCTTTCCTCCTCGAATCGTGGATGCACAACATAGCAAATTCACAGGGATTATGAATTTGGACTCAGTCCTTCATCAGATTTTTATTTGTGTAGACAATCGATGGTCAGAAAATTAATGGTCGTAGTGTGAGCAGCGACCTCGAATATAGGACAATCTTTATGTTGGACAATGCTCCAAACCTGAGTATTTTGAGGATCGCCGGCTGGATGGAGGGGATTGAGAAGGTCCCATGGTACTCGGATGAGATCGGAGAGTGTGTGAAATCACGATAATTCTCGACACGTTCCCAGCCCGGCGGACCCTCCAACAAACTCCGAAACCAATCGGCCTCTTGGCTATTTTCCCGGAAGGGTCCGGAAACCCATGACGTACGTAAGGAAATTTCAGGAAAAATCTGCTGTGGGCTGGTGCGGAAAGTATATCTGTTGGTTCAACATTGCAGATGTCGGTGTCTTCATCATCGCAGATGTGGGTGACCTTTACTAATGAGGGAAAAGGTGCTGCAGTGATCGTCTGGCCCGTCGACTGAAATATGCAAAGCGCAAGTTGGATGCCAAGCGATTTCACTAGTTTCGCTTTGGTAAGGTACTAATGTAAACAAGAATAATTTGTTTAGTCCATCGGCGGCCGCAAGTACCAGGCTTCTCTCTTCCATTTTGCAAATAGTGGACGGCTGCGACCCCAGTTCTGGACTCTGTGGTATTTGTTTTGATTATTGCAACTTCGGCTGCGGATTGTATGTTGAAGCATGGGTTAGAAAAACACGATCAGTCTTCCAACAGCTTTCCTCGATATTTGTTGTACACCTATTTCCCGAAAGCCAAATAACCCAGGGGCTGGTAGAAGGGCGCGACATTTGCGGCAGTTAAAACCCGCCCGGCGTCAGGCAGCTTCCTTTTAAATAGAGGAAAGTGGCCTATTACGTACACCTAACGGGAAATTAGAAATTAGCTCCGTTTTTGGTGGTGCGTAATAAGAAAAGTTTCCAATTACGCACATATCAAATTGGTATGCATAGTTACGTACATACCTACATGTAATATAAATGATGTTTTGAGCATCAGATCTGTTCATTTTCACCTGTATCAAACGTTGGACGCGTTTTGGTACGATAATGGTCGCAGTGTTTCCACCAACAATGTTCTCGCTCTACCCGATTTTTAAGAGCCTTGCCAACCTCAGTCTGATTTCGTCCTTCTCGCAAATACGATTGTCTGGTGTGCCTCTGGGAGCGCGTCACAAGTGGTCTCACAAAGTACAGACCTGGATATGGTAGAGCTTGCTGCATGTCCGAGTCTTGATATTCTCCTCGATCCCGCTTACCTACCCCTTCGGTTCATGTCAAATCATTTTCGAGCCTTGACAGACAGGCCAATTGGGCCATTCGTCCAGAATGGTGCATATTTTCTGCGGGTAGAAGTGCAGGTACCCAAAGACCAATCTGGCTAATCTGGTCGTCTTGAAATGTTTGCCATCCCTTGGAAGTGTTTCTGATCACACCATTGATTACAAATGTGGGAAGGGTAAGACATACGGAGGCTTGTTACGTTAGACCGTAGATTTCTTCTAAACAATTGTTTTCATTCAGCAAGTAAATTTAATCTGGCCTATGCGCAAATAAGAACACTTAAATTATGTATTATTAGGCAACATGCCCTAAAAGCGCACAGCCTCACTTTTTTTTAACCCACTACCCATTTAATTGGCAGGCAGGAGTGCCCTTCCTTACCCGTGCGGCCAAACTACGAGGTTTCGATTGAGCAATTTAGGACATGTATATACGTATATTGTTAGGTCGCACCACTCCCCGGTCCATGTCTAATCATGCCTCTGCAAACAAATAAAACATAAGTTAATGGTTTCCTCAAGTAACCCTCGAAAAATGGTGTACTAGTGAGTCTTCTACTAGAGAATAGAGTCCCGGGACGTCTTTCGAGAGTGACTTGGGTACTTCATAATGGGAGTTAGTGGGTCTATGCATTAGAGTGTAAAACACACCGCTGAGTGTACTGAAAAAGACAGGTCATACCATTGTAAGAAAGCAGAAAACAAGAAAGGAAGAACAAAAGAGCTGTTAGGATTATCATCCAAACAATCCTAAAACATTGAAACATTGTTTCCTTCTATTATGTCGCTAAAATTGGAAATGTTCAGCCCACATAGATACATAATAGTGAAAAGTGAGACATTGCAATTACTAAGAGATCATTTGTACGAATATCGGACAAACTTTGGTAAAAACATAGTTACACGTCCACCCACGCACACAACCAACCAGGAAAGATCACCGAGCGTGGTAAGCATAGTCAGCCGACGTGAGCGTGACTGGTGTCATTCCCGGACGTTCTTTCTAACTCTCTTCGTAATTAGGCATTGCATAATTAGGGCACTTTACCTATTCATTGAATCAAGCCGGTGATCACTCGCCCCTAAAACGCGGACCATTACATATCAATACATTCATGATTTGAACAATGGCCACATTTTGGGCCGCTGGCACATGTGCCACTAACTGGCACACACAGGTGACCCAGTGGCGCTGGCAGCCAACTCACTGAGACAGCTGTCGCGGGATTGAATCCAGCCGGGGGTCCCGAATTAAGGGCGACTTGCGCCCTCAATCCCTTGTAGCAACAGGATACAAGTTGGCCACGTCATAGGTTACCCTTGGCAGTTTGTATACCGCTAAACCCTCAAAAGCATTAATACTCCGGCTTAGTACATCTTTTTATCGGATCTTACGAGTATGTAGACGGAAGTGAGTAACTTCTTGTGCATGTACTTTCCTGGGGCAGACAAACTTGTTATGTTTCCCGTAAACAATCACTAATAGCAATTAATTGTCCGTTTTGTAATTTTTTTAATTTTCGGAGATATAATCCAATGGAACATTTTTGGAATTGAGCCTCGGTGGACCTAGATGGAAGGGTCACGAATTTTTAAATATAATTTTTGTTCAAGCTGTTCCTAGTATGGCTGCTGGAGTCGGAGTCACTAAATTCATCAAGAGACTTGTCGCGGGACCCGGACCCCACCACCCGAACGAGAAACTCCCTCAATGGAGGGTTAATTCAGAGGCCAAAGTTTAACGTCCCAAAAAGCACAGGGACACAAGGCATGGATCGAGACTTGGCCTTGGATTGAGGGTCGGTTCTGAAACCCTTCGCACTCCACACCACTAATTGCAATCCTGCAGCACCACTGTCTTCCTGTCCCCATTCTGCAGGGAACCGTGAATATTGCACACTCACTATTTAGCGCAAGAGTATGCAAGCGTCGCGTTTCTTGTACGTTTTCTAGACCGTTACGAGGCATGAAATGCCTGGAAAATACAGCCTTAGAAGGATGGTGCTAAAGGGCCGTCCCTAAATTGAGTAACGTTCAGGGGGTTGACGATTCAGTCACAGCGTTATCAAACGTTACACAACGATGTTAAAAATGTTTTCTGGGAATGGAAAGGGGAATGAAATCTCAAGTTTTACGTCACGTAATTCATGCACGGGCGCTAAACTGGGATAGTGAGCTTCTGTTGCGCCACATAATAATCGAGCCAGACACGGTGACAATCGAGCGTATTGTTGGATGATATGGTAACAGGAATATCAACCTTCAGACTGAGTCAAAAAAGCTTCCTTGCTTCCATACGCTCATTATCCCAACCTGGTTGTATGCTATAGCGTACCAAGGTATCAGAATCTGAGTTGCTCTTCAGTTAGACGCGTCATGGCGCACACAGCTCTACACGAGAGCTCTGGAAACTCGGCATGAGTTTATCAAGCTCACATACACAGTTCCGGTGACCGGGAGTAGACCACAGATATACTTCTGAGTATACACATTTTCACCAAACACCCACATGTATCACTGGAGTATGACGTCTAGGTACGCCTCCTTGTGAGGGAATCTGTACACACTAGGCTCGGCAGTTTTCGGCTGTTTTCTGGCCAACTATGGCTCCCTCGGCCATAATTGGAAACATAGCATGCGTGTTTTTCTATTAGCTTGATATTGCTAACCAAACACCAAACACCCCGGGAGAAAAAGGGCACTTTTTTAACGTTACCTAAATTCTTACTATATCTTTGCTTATATCATTTTTGGGCATCTTTGGTTCAAGAAAATGCAAATCAAGCATTGACGGAGAAGAAAAAGCTTGATTGAAATCGAAAAAAGGATCACCAAAATGCCATGGAACAGCCAAAACATTACTGTTTTGGATCGATTTAAGGACAGATCAGCCAACTCATGCAAGTACTTAACCTCAAAGAAATCAGCGGGGCCCGTGATATCCGTCACCATATGCAAGCTAAGACATATTGGAGTGGAACATTCATGTGTTATGCCCACTGGTTTTGTCGTGACGAGTGAGCCCCGGTTGAACGCGGATTAAGTTCCTCGCCTCCCACAATGGCCGTGGGGGGAGGAGGATACCCTTTGAACGCGTTTATAAGGTTCCATATTTTCAAGGATCAGTCCAGTTAAGAGTAAAGAAAAGGTGAACAGGCCGGTGGTTTGGATGGGGATGGTGTGACAGGGCTAAAAATTGTGAAAACTAGTTCTTCATTTAAATTAATTAGTAGAAATCTTGGTTTAGGGGACTGTGCTCAGGGGCACATGCCTTTTATCATCCCTCCCCAGAATCCACCAGTATAATAAACAATTTATATAACCAGGGGTGCCTAGGCATCACAAGCCGTTTTAGCGATGCCTCATTCCTAGTTAGCTCCATTTTACACAGGGGGTTGTCATTGTGTTCTTATTCCCCATCTATTCAAGACCAGCTTTGGGGCCCCTAGTGTGGATCAGAGCCCTCCAGAACAGCTTCCTCCATCACCCCAGTTGTGCCTTCAGGGACTAGACTAGCTCAGTGACCCCGCCCCGAGATGATGGGAGTTGGCCTTGTGTTCTTATTCTCTGTCTATTCAAGACCAGCTCAGGGGCCCCTGATGTAGATCAGGGCCTCCAGAGCAGCTCATGCTTAACCCACAGATTAGACGAGCAAAGTAGCCCCAGAGATGGGGTCATCAGACTAGCTCAATGGGCCCAGATAAGCTCTTGGGGCCTTGAACAAGCTCAAAGAGCCCCAGAACAGTTTAAGGCGCCAGATCACTTCAGGGGGCCTCAGGCCAAGTTAAGGGGCTCTCACAAGTTCAGCTCAGACCAGCTCAGAGTACCCCCAGAAACTATATCCGCTCTCGGGCTCCAGATCAGTTCAGGGGCCTCAAAGTCAGGTCAGGGGGCAAGATCAAGTCAGGGGCACCAAATTAGCTCAGGGATCCCTCACCAGCTCGAGGCCCAATTAGTTCAGGAGCCCCAGAGCTGCTCAGGAGACACCAGATCGGCCCATAATACACCGTCAGCTTAAAGGGCACCATATTAGCTCAGGGGGCACCAGACTAGCTAATAGAGCATCAGCTGGGCTCAGGAGGCACAATGATGACTCAGGAGGCACCAGATCAACTAAGGGGACATTAGTTAAGCTCAGGGAAGCGATATATCTGATCAGGGGGCACCAGATTGATCAGCTCGGGGGCCCAGATAATTCCTAGTCCCCAGAACAGAGCGGGGGTCTAGATCAGCTCAGGGAGCACCATATCAGCTCAGAGGACAGGGATCAGCTCAGTCTTCCCCGGCCAGCTCGGGGCCCAGATCAGCTCGGTGGTACGAGATCAAGTGAGTCAGGAGGCATTTGATCAGCCCAGGAGCCTCATGCTGGCTCAGGGGCCCTCATCAGCTCCAGTGGGCCCAGCTCAGCTCAGGGCCCCAGAGCTGCTAAGAAAAATTATTAATCAACTCAGGCGGCCCAGATCAGCTTAAAGGGTGCCAAGTAGGCTCAGGGTGCACCAAGCTAGCTCAGGGGGCAACGGACTAGCTCAGAGGACATGGGATGGGCTCAGGAGGCACCAGATCGACTCAGGGGGCATTAGCTTAGCTCAGGAGATCAGTTCCTAGCCCCCAGACCAGAGCAGGGGCATAGCTCAGCTCAGGGAACATAAGATCAGCTCAGGGTGCACCAGACCAGCTCACTAGGCACCAGATCATGTAAGGAGACATTAATAACCAGCTCAGGGGCACCATATTGGCTCAGGGGACAGTAGATCAACTCCGGGAGGCATGAGATCAGGCCAGGGGGGCTAGATCAGCTCAAGGGACACTGAAACAGCTAGCAGGGCACCAGGCAAGCTCGGAGGCATCATACTAACTCATAGAGCATTAGATAGATTCAAGAGGCACAATCATTTGCTTATGGGGCACCAGATTGACTCAGGGGGCACCAGATTAGCTTAGAGGGCACGTGATCAGCTCAAGGGGCCAAGACCAGCTCAGTGGGGCACCAGATGCGTTCAAGGGGCACCATATTAGCTCCGTCTGTACGATTATTGGCGACTATGAGGCATTAGCTGGAAATGGATTACGTGCCCATACTCTTACCGGGTGCTTGAAAAGGCGACAGAATGCCTTAGCTGACCAAAAAGGCACTAAAATTTCAAACAATAGTTTTAATCGCTAAATGCAGTCTAGTTGCATCTAAGTTCAACGGCGTAGGGCACTAAATTTCGAGCGGCATGGCTCAAACGGGGTACACCACCTAGCGATCAAAGGGCATTCCGGCACCGATGGGGGGGGCACGTGCCCACTGTGCCCTCCTTGGCTGCGCCCCTGTCCGCTCGTGAGCTGAACCGGGCTGGAGAGAGAAATTAAACTTCACAGTTGATATGCACTCTGGCGGCCGTCTGGGGTGATACACGTATACTGGCTCGAATGCCTTCACATACTCAACGGGTCTACAAGTCGTAGTTTGATCTACGATTGTTTTAAAAACAATTACCAATCAACAAATACAGTAAATGCTCGTATGTATAATTGTTCGGTAATTCTAATGATCCAGCGCGTGCGCGCCCAGAAGTATTTGTTCTTTTTTTCGAGCCGTGGTACGAGCCACGAAAATTTCGAGCAGGCATATTTCTGCCTATATGGTAACCGATGAACCAAGCGTATGGAAACCATGGAAATGCACAGCTCCATTCAGCGAATTATCTTGGTAGTTTTTTATGAAATGGGAATGATCACAATACTGGTACAGAAGTACACGAAGGAATCCCGGCATCTTTTACCTTAAACTGTAGTACATTCTACAGGATGATTTAAACGGCATAGCACAGGCACAGGTGCCGGCGACATGCCAGGCATTTTTGCATTTTTTTATAGGGTAAGTGGCGACATAAGGCTGCTGCCCGAAAAGTTGTAACTTCTGACAACTTGTGTTCTTTGAAAACACCAAGTCCAAAATTGTCCCGACATCCCACTGGATTTTGTGTTTTCTTTTTAAGAACGCAAGTTGCTGGCAGAAAGAAGTTACAACTTTTGGTGCTGGGGCCCTATCTTACTACAGCCTAAAATCGCCTCGAATCTTACCACTCACCTAATAAATCATCTGCTATATCGCCGGTACCTGTCCTCATGCTGTGACGTGCCGCACCGCTTGAATTACCATATAAACTGTTCTTATGGCCGTGGAGGGGCACACGAAGTCTCTGAAGCATGGTAAGTCAAAATGAAGCTACAGGAACTTCAAACATTATTGTTATTTTATTTCTGACGGAATGCTGGAAAAGTGCCAAATTGCATCGCTCTGCTCGGTGCCTGCAAACTCCTCCTCTGGGGAAACATTGTTGTGCAATTTTCACTCCCCAATGCATGGTCAGGATATGCATTTGAATGTCCTCGATAGCGGCAGGGGCTCAATTTTGAACCCCTGGGTTCAAAATTTAGATTTCATGCTCTATCTTGCAAATGACTCAATTTTCTAATATAAGTATGAAACAAAGATTCGTTTTAAAATTGGCTCGTCGAGAACGAGAAGGGATGCCTGTTTAGACAGGGCTTGCCAGACACGATGTTGAATATCATTTTGGAAACCAAGCATGGATATTTGATTTTCCGACCCATGCTCCGAGTCCCCTTGAAACATATACAGATAAGATAAAAGCTGTCATCGAACCCATTAGATACTCGTCTTTATTCAACTCCAGTTCAAGCTATTCGCAAAACAGAGCCTTAGATCTGTTTATAAATATGGGATTGCTTCTTATCTTCAGGTATCTTTAGGTCTCTCTGCATTGAATTTCTAGGATTTGTTCAATGCCTATAATTCACTTTTAGCCCATCATTTCTCAAATTGTACTGGCGTTTTTTCTATAGGGTATGTTGGAACCTATTCCGTTGAGGCCTATCATTCTTCGGGGCTGGCCAGAACAATGCTGCGCACCATTACCACACATTTATTGATGACTAAGAAATTCTGCAACATATTTTAACATGTTATTCTTGTCTACCAGCAAAATGGAGAACAGTACCATTCTTTTTGTCACTGACCTCTCAATATTACAATTTGGAAGTGAAATCTGCTATCGAATATTTCGAGCGAGGGTTGAAAGTATCAGTGGGCTTTGCTCCCTCAATGTTGACTTGCCCCCTAATATAGCACAGGATTTTTTAACATAGAAGTATTGCTTGCCTGAGTTGTTGCGCGTGACTCGTTATGTCTCGTCTTATCTACAGATACAGGTGGCAAAAATATGGACATCTTAGACACTAGCAGTTCCAGGCGAGGTAGGGGGCATCCGGTTCATGACACCCCCAAAGTCCTTTTTCAAACAGTAAAAAGTTATATTTTTACTAGTCTGGCCGTTTGGTTCCTCAAAAAGCTAAAAGTAATAGCGTGTCTCACTGTTCTGATCTAAGCAAATGTACAGCCACGGCACGCTTGTTTGTTTTTACTGCACCGTGCTATTTCTCATGGTTTATCCGACGCTGGTACGACAACTTTAACCTGTCACCGCGCTACTCTTGCAAAAATTTATATATGTCAATCAATTCTTAGTCATCCGCAGTGTCTCTTTCAGTACAGCGTTCTGTATGTAACCGTTGGAAAACAACGGTAAGGTTTATACAGGTAGTACTGTATAATGTGTATAGAAATCGTTACTCTCATAACTCTCATAACTCTGTGTGCCTTCCCTAAATAGCCAAAATAAATGTGTCTTGGTTTTTCCATAGGCCCACTGAAGGGTACAAAACCAATGCAATGTCCTTAAGACGAAAATAAAATTAAAAATATGAAATACATAAAAACTACTTGGACGCTCCATTCAGGAAACCCGGGTATCTTGGAAGAGATATGAAGCTGCACTCTGATTGGTGCAGTACCTATGCCACTCTTTCAGCGCAAACAGTGAATTTCAACACCTGCTGGACCGCAAGAAGGTGAGGTACAGTTTCACCCCCGACACACCTCCGCTCGCCGCTAAGCCCCGCCCACTGCCAGGATCCAGTCACGTGTCAGGGCCACGAGCCCACCAACTAATGGCCATGTTGTTGCTACGCTCTGATGTCAGAGGGGCCTGGCGTTGGCGGCTCCTGGTGTTGGTCCGAGCCTTCATCACTCACGCCGGCGGAGCCGGGAGGGCAGGCGGCGGCATCGCTTGCCTTGTTGATCGAGGTAAACACAACGCGAATGTACGCCGCTTGTTGTGCCTCCAGCACTCTGGTTTCACTCTCAGCCCCCCTTGCACTTGCGGTCTGAATCCGCCAGTGCCCCCTGCATGTTTTCGATGGTGCTGGCGGCATCTGCAGTTGCCGGATGTCGTCCTCAGGCGCGGTGGAAGGTGGTGTTTGTCTCAGGTCCAGCTCGTTGGGTTGCTACGCGCAGGGATCCGGTGTTTGCGCATGTCGCACCAGCACTCAAAGCTCATTTGATCATTTGAGCCGTCAGGTGAATTGTAATGTCCGGAGGTGCGCTAGCCTCTCAGCCGGCGCCGAGCGCGCCCGTTCTCGGTACAAAGGACAGGGCGGCATGTTCAAACGGGTTTACCCTGTGGGCCGGCACGGGTCTGTGACGGATAACGGCCCCGTCCACATCATTGCCCGATGTCAGGATATAAACAGTCGGTCGCTGCCCGCCGCCGGCGCCTGCTTCGAACCCAACGGTCATATTCGTGCAGGCTCGTTGGGAAATGCTTTGATATTCAATACTGAACGTGAGCAAAACCCATGTGTTGTAGTTACTAGTTACCTAACATAATTGGAAAATTGAATCATTAAAACTCCCACTTTGTGACACATGCACGAAAGCTTGGTGGGCCACTGAAAAATACTGAATGTGAGCTCGATGCAATACCGCTTATTGCTGGGTTTTCCAAGTACCGGCTCGCGAGAAGCCCATGAGGAAAGTTTGCCGAAAGATGACTGTTTTCCTGGTCGATTCTTGCTGGTCAGATCCCCATGTTTATTCTATACCAATCACTTACTGGCACGGAATTGTCGCATGGTTTTTCCTCATAGGAAACTTGGCCCCGCTCGACCGCAACCTGCGGAGACCCGGGAGGTGGTAGGTTGGATGAGGGGAGGGGGATCAGCACGCATTCTGCACGCCTCACGCATAGCAGCGGTGAGTGGAGGAGCTAGGGTGGGGGACGGTGCTGCCCCAGACGGCGCCGGATATGGGAGAGCGAGCACCGGCGCCAGCCGGCCCCGCGGCTCCAATCGCCGACCACTCGGAAATGAGCCCACGCAGTGGAACGTGGCATTGCCAAGAAAATTGCACTCCCATCCCGCTCATATTCCAAGTTTTCTCGATAAATCAAAGCTAATCCATTTGCATACATGGATATCAAACCAAATTCAAGCCATATTCGAGAAATCACAAGATCAATAAAAGTGAACTCCAAATCTCAATATAGATCGTACACTATCCTGATTCTATCGCTTATCCAATCCCATCCACGATGGATTGGATTGCGTTTAATGTCCGTTCAGATCCCAATCTATAACAATCCAATTCTTCTGAAGGAATTTTGGTTGATGCTGGTAGTTTTTAATAAAAATTTATAGTTGGATGTAACTGGGCCCGGTCCCTAGGTTGAAAAATGGTGCCCCACATTGTAAGCGGATCTAGAGGACTGGAGCAATAGAGACAGGTGCCCCGCTGGCGCCCCTGGCGCCCATGAAATGCACCTCGGTGCCCCCTGGAACCACACGGGTACGCCCTGATGCGCCGCTTCTTCCCCCTCCCAGGATGCAATTGTTGGCGCCCCTCACGAGGCAATTTGGCGCCTCTTTGATAATTCACGCCTTAAGAAGAGGCACCCCTAGCTCAAATGGCGTCCCATCCAGGTCACATCCAGGCCCGAATGGTGCCCCCTCCAGACCCAAATGGTGCTCCCCCGACCAATGTGTCAATGGCTGCTCCCCCGTCCGATGTGCCCCCTCCCATTGGAAATCCTAAATCCTGGATGTTCTGGGTCACATGGTTCCCGAGTTATAATATGTTTTTTAAAGGGAGATACACGAAACAATTATTTTGGTTTCTTGCCATTTGAAAAATTTTGATTCCGAAACTGTTAATTGTTTTTGTATTTTCGGGAAAATATTTGGAGGCCACTCAACTATTATTGAAATATGTTAACGGTACCGATAAAAGGCTGGAAACCTGCTCTCCATTTCTTAGTTTTCAAAAGCTATTTTAAGTGTTTAAAGTATTTTTTGTAATAAAAATGATTGTTCTCCTGTATTTGACTTTGAACTAATTCTACATATCTCATTCAAACTACGAAATGAATCAGTTTGCCCTAAAAGTGGAGCATAAAATAATTACTCAAGTTTTCAATCGTTTCGTACGTCAGGTCTTCAGTCATTTTCTAAAAAAATTCCCAGCACGACGAAACTTCTGCGTCAGATATGTCACGTGGCCCAGGTATAAGAATTCCTGGGCTTCTGATTGGTCAATTGTGATTTCTTTAAAGTCTTATATTTCTGTTTTAGAAGAGTTTTGAAATTTGTCTTTTTAAAATAATTTTTGTCTGTGATAGTTCCGAAGTTCTACATCACTGTTTAGAACAGATATGGCCTAATTCTTAGAGAAATTGATGGTCATAGCCGAGACTACATCATTTAATCAATGGTGAGAATTATCGCTAAGTCGTCTAAAAATGTTGGTTTCGAGACTGATTTTAAGGCATTTGGAGGCCAAATTCCCACAAAATGGAATAGGACTTCTGAAACAACTTTTTGTGACCTTTTGATCCAGCCAATAATTGTTTCGTGTATCTTCCTTTAATGAGCTAAATTTTATCCATTGCCACGGGTCAACATTTATGGCTAAAACTAGGCTCGGGTGCATAAAAATATAAAGTGCTTCCAGCACCCTTTCAATTTTTTCCGTATCACTTCCGTTTCGAGAGATCGTAAAGGGTCCGATCGACCCCCCCCAGGCGGTGATGGGCTAATTGCACATCTGTGCGAAAGACAACTTCAATACGGTATCCTTTCGTATATAAGATTCGCATTGACGGAGGTGTCCTCCCCCCACAGTCTCTTGAAGCCTGGGAAAATGTAGGTACCAATGAAAAGTGATCAGACTCGAATATGTCTCCCGTGCGGTTCTAAAAACTTAATTTCTATAAAAATGTATATCGAATCATTTTCTGTGCGTGCACAGTAAAATGTATGATAGTTGAAATGTGCTTCAAAGGATATAATACTAACTAATTTCACCATTGTAATGCGACGGTCTTTGGCTCTAAAACAGTGTACATTGTACACTAGCGTATACAAAAACTATCAAGAGCATGGTCATTTGTCGTTGCATGTGGCCTAGCGTCGTACCAGGGGGGGGGTATAGTCAGCTGCTATACGTGCTCCTTTCGGACGAGTGCGTTCATTCAATAATGACCTGCTTTGCCGTGCAATTCGAACGTCCAGCTCTCATGTCAGGATTCTCATATCAGCAGGCCCCCTTGCTTGTGTATTTGCATCTTTTACATATAGTATGGTTCAACTGGCAGGTCACATACATTTTAACATATTTTTACTGCGTGTTTTATTAGTACTCATTCCATAGGCGGATCCACAGAGCATGGAGGATGGGGCATAGTCCCCCTTCCCGATCGACCCTCAGTACTCCCTGAAACGGTCATGGCGCCCCCTCCCCCCGCCCTCTGAAAGGTCCATGGCACGGCACCCGCCTGACGTGCTCCTTCCATTCCTCCCCCAAGATAAGAGAATCGGCGCCGCGGGATAGGATTTGAGGCACACATAATCGCTTTTTCCGCCCAAAATTGGTACTCCGTGGTCTGGATGGCACAGCCCAACCATATCCCCCCCGATCAGAAACTCTGGATCCGGCTATGACCTATACTTTATTTTTCTAATCTGTGCATATTTTTGTAATATATATATATATATATATATATATATATATATATATATATATATATATATATATGCAACTTTCGGTAAAGATGACGGCATATTGTGCGTTGATGTTCTTCTTGTTAAGGTTTTCAATCTTCCGAATAATTCCCTTCTCATGGTCGCTAAAGCTGTTTAAGATTGTGCCTATCTTGCATACATTTTGTAACGTTTCGTCAATACATATGACATCTTCAGACATATGAATATAAAGGCACAACAATAAAATAGGATACAAATACATACATTCGGTTTCAATCGATTCGAGCAAATGCTTTCAAAGCTTCCAAGACAGGAGTAGATTTCCATACTTTTACAGTTCTGTATCATGTTACTTTTGTGTAGGAATCTTCCGTATAAAGAAAGCCTCATCTATCCTTAGAAATTAGCTACTTACAATAGCATTTTCCCATCACATTAAGTTCAGTTCTTACAGCGGTATTAACACATAACACTACACCTGTACCGGTTCTATGCACTTCAACTACAATGAACCGTGGTGGAGAGGCGCCTGTCCTATTACAGAAACCCTTCCATCTCCAGTCTGGTCATGTCAAACAACCTTAATAAGGACACCACCCCCTTGAAGGCCACTAATGTCGTATACGAGTTCCGTTGTCCCATCGGCGACTGCGTGCGCCGAACTAGCTCCACGTATATTGGCCACACAACCACAACCCTTTCCCGCCGTATTAGGATGCACCTTCAAACAGGCGCCCCTAACAAACATGCATTTACCCATGGAAAAAACCTCACCCGAGCTATGATGGTAGATAACACTACCATCATAGCCAGGTGCAACAACAAGATAAAACTTCCCGTACTCGAAGCTGCCCTAATAAGAGACAGGGACCCAACAATAAATCGGCAAATGAACATGCGAGGCACACTGTCACTCTATGACAGGCGCCTCTCCACCACGGTTCATTGTAGTTGAAGTGCATAGAACCGGTACGGGTGTAGTGTTATGTGTAAGTACCGCTGTAAGAACTGAACATAATGTGATGGCAAAACACTATTGTAAGTAGCTAATTTGTAATGATAGATGAGGCTATCTTTATACGGACGATTCCTACACAAAAGTAACATGATACAGAACTGTAAAAATATGGAAATATTTTTTGGAAGCCTTGAAAGCATTTGCTCGAATCGATCAAAACCGAATGTATGTATTTGTATCCTATGTTATTGTTGTGCCTTTGTATATTCATATGTCTGAAGATGTCATATGTATTGACGAAATGTTACAAAATGTATGCAATATAGGCACAATCTTAAACAGCTTTAGCGACCATGAGAAGGGAATTATTCGGAAGATTGAAAACCTTAACAAGGAGAACACCAACGCACAATATGCCGTCATCTTTACCGAATCTTGCATACGTGAGAATCTGCTCCCCGCCTTTACAATATATATATATATATATATGTGTGTGTGTATGTGTGTGTGTGTGTGTGTGTGTGTGTGTGTGTGTGTGTGTGTGTGTGTGTGTGTGTGTGTGTGTGTGTGTGTGTAATATGAATAAATGAATAAGCATAAATGTATATATACCATATTACTTATGATATATAATGATATATATATATATATATATATATATATATATATATATATATATATATATATATATATATATACATATTATATAGAATAATAACAGGTATGATATATATAAAATGTACATGTACCTAAATATAAAGGTCTATACGTAGGTAATTTTCATATTTTTATTTTTGCACTCATTGTAGCCATTTTGTGCGCAGCTAATTTAATCATTTCTTGCAAATAAGCATTCTTTCCTTGAGCTTACCTTGACTTTAGATGTTAGTAGCTTGTATTCTATAGCGCACGATAGTGTCTAAGGATTGAATAAATATCAAATAAAAATAAATAAAGTAAGCCGAAATGTTCAAGAGCTGATTCGATAGATCGAAGAGACTTAGTCTAGTCGTGTGATTACTTAGCACGAAAGGCGCGTTGTACTACGTTTGATCAACTGGCTTGCTGGAAACTGGCGAATGCTGACCATGTGTTTTATGCAGAGTTCGCTCACGTTGAAACCGTGAGGAACGGACTATTTAGAACAGTTGTTCGCTGAGTGAATAATTTGATCACCAGGAGACCAGAAGTTGACTTTTTAAATTTACCAGCATCATCTCTTAAAGTCATCTTATTGAGAGATGATTAGCATCTGTGAAACTGAGTGGTGAATCATGTTAACGAACTTCATTTTCATCATTTTGTCGTCATATTTTCATTATTGTAATCTTCAAATAGTCCTTTTGCTTGAGCTCCAATGCTTGTGTGTTCTTACTGGTATTATCATGTATGTTCGCTCATTGCAAATAACCATGTGCTTTAACTGCTAGACTTCACATGTCCGTGGGCACTGCCTGTTGGTGATATACATTAGTAAACATATATATATATTACTGTTGTACTCCAGCAAATGTTAGAAAACGCGCTATGAAAAAGTGTGATTTAAGGTTGTCTGAAAGGTCTCACAAGACAACATTGGAACCTATTAATGCAGTTAGTTCCTAAAACAGTGTCTTTCTGGTCAACTCAATGTTGAATAATGCGCGAGATTCTCATTCTAAGGGCTAGTGCACAGGCGTGCACGCGCTGGAGGCCAGCGCTCTAGCAACGCTAGCGGAGCGGCAAATTCTATAAATTAAACCACTGCTACCAGTGCCTGCTGCAACCAGAGTTGTGCTTTTCAGAATTTTCTTGAGTCGACTCAACTCAACTCAAGTGCTGAGAGCTGTCGACTCAACTCTGACTCAACACATGATCAAGAGTTCAGTGAGTCGACTCAACTCCGACTCAAGGCTAAATTCATCCGACTCAACTCTGACTCAACTCACGACTCAACTCAACTCAAACTTCGACTCGTTTTCAAAATAAAATAAATAAATGATAAATACATAAATAACAATAAAAATAATAAATACATCAATAAAACAGCAACAAACAACCTGTTCAGAGGGTCTGACACAAAATTGAAGATTAATAGAAGCAAAACTAATAAATTGGCCTTCAAACATTGGTTCCAAATTAGCCAGCAAAAATGAATACCTTTTTAATTCTTCCAGGCAGTCACTGCCCAAAAAAAGCTACCACAACATGTTGCAATTATTTCTAAAAGAAGCATTTCATATTAAACTAGGTAAATGGAATGGAAAGGAACCTAAAAAGGGCTAAGGTTACACTAGCATAGGCAAAAAACTGAACCTCCATACTGTCAGAAAAGGTCCAAGCTAAAAAGCATGGTATAAACTGTATTTGTAGGGATGGTATAGGCATTGATTTTTTCGGTTAAAGAACGATGCTAGGTAATTTTTTATAAATGAAATACTAAGCCATGAGTTTAATCAAAATTTAAGCAATAACTACTAGAGTACCTAGTTGCCATTGCAAATTCTAAGAACTACACTACAGCAAACCTTAAGAAATAGTATAGGTGCCATATATGACAGAGGACAATAGAAATGGAAATTTAGTCAACGTGCTGAATTTTAATATACTCATATTTTAAACCCAATCCAATTTTCAGTTTGAGAACAGCCTCCAATACAGCACACACCTATCGCTCTTCAAAATTGGAGCACGGTTTCATAGAAAATTGCTAGTATATAGCTTTCCAAATAAAACATGGACGCCAAGCAATGGTCTCTGATCAGACAAAACCAGTAACATGAAATAATTCCTCTGATTCTTGCAATAAAAGCGTCTCAGCATTTCTGTAAAATCAGGAGTCCAACTTTTCTATGCTAATAGCAGTATATGCGTTTAATAGGCAAAATGAAAAAACGGCGGCAGACGGCGCATTTAGGACAAAAGAAATAATATAATATGTTAGTATACAAATATTTGTATTGCTCATTGAATTATCACGTAATATTTACACTTTTTGTCTTCAGGCTAGTTAAAGGGAATGGACCACAGGGGCGGATCCAAGGGGGCCGCGGGGGCCGCGGCCCCCCTCGCTGGTAAGGCGCCCCCTCGACACTATGGCGCCCCCGGGGCCCGGCTCCATTTCCTCCACGTTTGCATGCCTAACGGAAATACTGGTCCCCGTGGTAATGATGCTGCATACAAATACATCTTGACAACCAGTCCTGTATCACTGGCGCCCCCTCCCCCCATGATGCATCATTGATGTCTTTGTTTCACTCCATCAACGCCCCAAGCCACATCGTGGGCTCTTCCATCTCTTGACATCCCGCTATGTACTACCGGCGCCCCACTCTTCACTACGGGCGCCCCCATCTTCTTAAAATCCGCTCTATACTACTGGCGCCTCCATGGTGCAGCATTGATATCTCGTTCTTGCTCCAACGGTGCCCCCACGCGTCACTGTGAGCGCCCCATCTGTTGAAACCCTGCATGTACCACTGACACTCCCATGGGCATCATTGGTGTCTTCTTTGCACTCCACTGGGGCCCCCACGCTTCACTGTGGGCGCCCCCTGCTTGTTAGACCCGCTCTTTACCTCTGGCTCCCCCATGGTGCATAATTGGTGCGTTCTCAAACGGCGCCCCCATGGCCCACTGAGGGGGTCTTCACCTTTCAACAGCCCATTCTATACCACTGGTTCCTCCTCTTATGATCCAACATTGTTGTCTACTTTTAGCTTTATGGGCGCCCTCCCCCGCCCCTTTCCACCATCTTTTGACACATCGGTCTGTATCACTGGCGCCCCCATGATGAATCATTGGTGCCTGTTCTTTGCCCCACCGGCGCCTTCATCTCCCGCCCTGGGCTCATCGGGAGCGTCCCCACATTTCGACAAACCGCTCTGTCTGGCGGCCCCCATGGTACACATTGGTGTTTTTCTTTCGCTCCATTGTTGCTCCCACACTTCTCTATAGGCGCCCACATATTTCTGCTGAGTGCTTGATGCATCATTGGTATCTTACTTTTTCTCCAACGGCGCCCAACCAGCCCCCCCGCCACACGGCACTAGGGGCGCCCCAACATTTGACAGCACGCACTGTGCCTCCAGCGCCTCCATGGTGCACGATAGGTGCCTATCGTTTGCTCCATTTACGCACCAACATATCACTGTTTTTGACACCCTCTTTTTTGCGGTTGGACGCCCAACTTTCACGATTGGCGGCCCTTTTCAGCTCTAGAGCGCCCCACTGCAACATGGACCGCCCGTGTCTGCCTTTGGCCGCCCTCTTCCACATGAGGGGTATTCCAGGACAAAACGACCAAAAATATTTCAATTTGACACCACCATCTCTAAAAAATATGAAACTATGTCTCTGGGGTATTTTTGGGCCAGGAACACGCCTGTGAGAATCTTAGCCCCTCCAACCAACGGTGACCGAGTTATAGTCCGAGGCATTTTCGGGAGGTCACCTTATAGACTCATCTTTGATGCTTCATAACTCAAAAACGCATAGCCTAATTAACAAGTTTTGAATATCATTGAACTCGTCTTGAACTATGCACTATTTTGGGAAAAGAAAATTTTGAAATGTTAAACATTTTGACTTTTAATTCCTTTGACCTTTTCTTTTTCTACCTAGCTTGACCTTTTCGCAGTTGAAATTGACCTTTTAGACACCTCAAAAATTTTGCTTCCTAGATTATATTTCGATAAAAAAATGCGTTCTTGCTATAAATTACAAATTTTTAGCACCTAAGGTAGGTATGCAGACGGTTTTTGACCACTGCGGTAGTGCAGAATATGTTTAACACCGCAAAAAAGCGATTGCTTTTGTAATCGGTTGTTTGCAATGATGCTGCATTGTCTTTACGAAATTTTAATCGTGCAAGTGTCAGAGTTTATGAGAATTAACATGCGCCCACACGAGGGGGCGAGCAACCGGCCTCCTCAGGTTTCCACAGGTAGTAAAAAAAACACCTTTGCGTAGCGCCATCGTACTTCATCTACCTCTAATTCGACATTTTTGCAACTTCTGGCAAAATAATTTAGGTCAAATGGCAGGTGGTAGGTACCGCAAATACTGCAGGTCAGCTGGCAACTGACTGGTGAGAGGGTGACCTAAAGTAGACGGCCGTCCTTATGCTTTGTGGGACGTTCAACTTTGGTTCCTTTATTAACCCTTCATCATGGGAGTTGCTCGTTTGTGTGGTGGGGTTGGGGTCTCCATGAAAAGTCCTTTGATGATTCTAGTGAGACTCCGACTCCTAAAACTGAACGGGCAACAACTTGGACGAGGTTTATAAAAAGATAGAATAATATAAAAACAGCAGTCATTAAAAGTGATAAAAACGATACATTGTTCCGAGGGAGACGAGCGCAAAGGAACTTATTAGTAATGGGCCTTGCAGCCTTAAACGAGAATATACAAAGATGTTGCGAAATTATCAATAGTTCAAACAATTATAACTTATCCTATAAGCACCACTAACTCACACAATTACATCGTTCCCGGAGATGGAATAATAAAAAATAGAAAGCAAATCGATACAATGTGCCCCAGTGCAGCAAAGCATACGTTCGAGAGGATTCATACAATGTAAAAAAAGTATCTGAAAGGCTTTCATTCCCAGGAAGCAATTTGAATCTGCTCATACATGCGAAAAACTGTTGTCCTGAAATCATAACGCATTCAACTGGGTCACTTGAACAGGTTGCCTCACATCATATTTTTAAAGTTAATCATTTCATAGCCGAAACGATCCCAGTTCAAATGTGGCCGTCAGATCACTCATTACTCAAGCCAAATAATTCATACCTGTATGTTTAATATTAACTTTGCATTGGACATTCACCATGACTAAATTTGCGACCATTCACGCAGCACCCATAAAAGAAAGTCTACTTCCACAGCACGACACAGTTTAGTTCAAACATAGGTATACGAAACCCGAACCTCTCTTGTTTTGTTTGCAGAGCTTTCATGAACAGTGATGGATATCTTATTTACCGCTGGTATTCTATGAGACTTTTGGTCGTTTTTCCATAATCACATTGGCGAACAGACTTTGGAGCTGTCATTGGCTATGCTTGATTGTGGAATGTACAAGAACTTAATGGCAGTGAAAAATGTATGCGCAAGAAAAGCATTACAGGAACACAGTGGAAACCTAAATTTTTTGGTACAATAGCTGACAGAACAGAGCCGTAGAAAAAATGTTCAACACCATTGGAATGCTCTTGTTGAGTCCGATCGGATTATATACCTTATAATTTTGTCTAGTCAAATTTCAAAATTAACCTGCTTTGACCTAGAGCCGGGCTTAGGTCTTTATGGTAAAACATATTAATCAACCTGCAGTGGCAAGTCAGACACAACTTAAAAATAAAACCTACATCGCAATTCTCGACAATTCTCAATTCTTGCCAGTTATCAAAATTTACTAATTGTCCCATGCATTTCTAATGGAAAGATTGTGACCATGACCTCGTCCCAGATGATCGATATAGAAATCCTGCTTCGAAAAATTAGCTTCCTAGGTGACCCAACTATGTGATGTGAATCTAAGCACAATAGGTTCAACTTTATCTTAGTGATGCACCTTCAAAGTTTTTTTCGAGGTTAGGTCTCTTGACCTGGGTTGGCGGGCTGACCTGGTATGACCCAGGCCTAAAATTTTGCTAGAAGCTTCAAAAATGTCGAGTTAGAGGTATATGAAGCATGATGGCGCTGCGCGAAGGTGTTTTTTTTACTACCTGTGGAAACCTGAGGAGGCTGGTTGCCCGCCCCCTCGTGTGGGTGCGTGTAATCCTCATAAACTCTGACACTTGCACGATGAAAATTTCGTAATGACAATGCAGTATCATTGCAAGCAACCGATTACAAAAGCAACCCCTTTGTTTGCGGTCTTAAACGTAAGGCTGTACTACCGCAGTGGTCAAAAACCAAAAATTCTGCATACATACCTTAGGTGCTAAAATTTAGAATTTATAGCACGAACGCATTTTTTATTGTTTTTATCGAAAGATAATTTATGAAGCAAAATTTTTTAGATGTTTAACAGGTCACTTTCAACTGCGAAAAGGTCAAGCTAGGTCAAGAAAGAAAAGACCAAACAAATTAAAAGTCAAAACTTTTTAAATTTTAAAGCTTTCTTTTTTCAAAATAATAATAGTCCAATACGAGTTCAATTATATATAAAACTTGATAATCAGGCAATGCGTTTTTGAGTTATGAAGCATCAAAGCTGAGTCTACAAGGTGACCCCCAAAAATGCCTCGGGCTATAACTCGGTCACTCTTGGTCGGAGGGGGCTAAGATTCTCACAGGCGTGTTCCTGGCCCAAAAATTCCCTGGAGACAAAGTTTCAGATATTTCCTAGACATGACCCCATATTTCACGATTGGCCACCCTTTTTCAGCCCTTGGTGGAACTCTGCAACGTGGACCACCCTCATTTACCTCCAGGCGCTCTTAACTTTGTGGTTGGGCACCCTGTTTTTATAATTGATCCGCTTTTCAGCCCTTGGGTGCCCCACTGAAACATGAACTGCCCTCATCCACTTTTAGCCGCTCTCTTCTGCATGATTGTGCGCACCTTCTCCACTGTTGGCCGCTCTTGTGCAGCCTTAAAGCACACCACTTCAACGGGGACTGCCCTCATTCACCTCTGGCCGTCTTCCGCTTTGTGGTTCGGAGCCCCTAAATCATGCTTGACCGTCCCTTTTAGCTATAAAGCGGCCCACCATAAAATTGAGCACTCTCATCTACTTTTGACTGCCCTCTAGTGCATGATTGCGCGCCCATTTTCCACCATTGTCTGCTCTTTCTTAGCCTTGGGGCACCCCACTTTTACGTATACCGCCTTCAACTTCGCTTGTCCTCTTCTTTGTATTCGGGTACCCCAATTTCACGATTGACCGCTCTTTTTCAGCCTTAGGGCATCCCACTGCGACATGGCCAGCTCTCAGCTCTGAGTGGTAAAAATTGCCCCGAGTTCTTTTAGTGTTTGTTTTGGGTATCCATCGGTGTCATTTTGCTCCATTACCAAGCAGGATCCCCCAGGGCGCGTTCATGCCCATCCGATGTGTGGTCGTGTGCCCGTCCGATATGTGGTTGTGTTGTCTATTGCGACGAGAACATGTTACAATGCAATATAGCGAACTGGTAAAAATAATGTTTCTTGTGAAGCAAATTTTGAGCACGTAGACAAATTTGTATTTGTACTTGTATTTATTCAGTATATATGAGCAACAGGATTATCCCACTTACAGCTCAAGTCAATGGATAAAACAATACGTGAATATTTACAAGAGATGATGAACTGATAGTCACATATACAGTTACAACCGCAGAAACATTAAATTCAAATAAACATGTAAATATTAAAAGAAAAACATGATGCTATAAAACAGTGAAATCCTAAAACCATGAGTTCACTAAAACGGATGATCCCTAAGATATTTAATGACGGAGGATTTAAACGATGAGAAACTAGAGATAAAAGGGTCGATGGTAGGATACGTGCTGACATGATGATTAAAAGCGCGAACTGCACGGATGAACAATCCACATCTCACGGTTTCTACTCTCCCAAAAGGAATGTGTAGCGGCTGGTTTTGTCCCTCCCTGGTCCGACGCTGAGGCACATGCAATGGTAGGTGCCCAAGCAGGAAGGCGGAGTCCGTTCTGTGGATGATAATTTTGTAGACGAACAGAATGTCGCTTTTTAGTCGCCTTTTTGAAAGTGAAGTAATTTTGAAACTACCAAGTAGATCATTGTAGGAGAGTGATAAATTTTGTTGAGGCACGTGAGTGTGGGCAGCCAACCACATCAGAAATTTGTGTTGAATTTTTTCCAGTCGATCTAAGTGCGTTTTTGCGGCTCCACCCCAGATTACGCTACCGTATTCTAAGATGGAGCGAACGTTGCCAAAGAAGGCTGCAAGAATAGGAGCAGGTTTCAGTCGTCCCGCCGTTCGGCTAGTCTGGAGTGAGCGCATGAGCAAACCTAGCATCCTATTCGCTTTGCTGACGGTATGGTTGATATGAGCCTGAAACGTCAATTTTGTGTCTAGCCAAACGCCTAGGTCTCGAATTTCTTGAACCAGTTCCAGGTCGTTGTTACGAATTTTGTACCTAGCCAGAATTGTTTTTTTGTTCAGGGTGATCCTAAATGATTGACATTTGGGGGGATTTAGCTTTAATTTCCAGGTTTCTGACCACTGAATGAGGTGATCCAGGTCTTTCTGGAGAAATTCTGCATCTCTTGTGCAGGTAATTTTGTTGAAAAGCTTCACATCGTCAGCGAACATCAAAATTTGGGTTTGGATGGTGTCGGGAAGATCATTTAGGAAGAGCACGAACAGTAGAGGTGATAACAAACTGCCTTCCGGAGTTCCAGAGCGCACTTCAGTCCAATTTGAACATTTCCCGTTAATGATCACACGTTGTTTTCGATTGCAAAGATAAGATGAGAGCCAACGAAGCGCTTGTCCTGAAATGCTGTACGAATTCTGGATTTTGTGGAGGAGCAATTTATGGTTGACGCTCTGGAAAGCGGAAGAGTAATCAAGATACAAAATGTCTAATTGATGGCCTGAAGATATTGAGTCCCACGCCGTTTTTAGAAGGCTTGCCAAATTCGTTTCGCAGGATCGGCGAGGGACAAAACCGTGCTGTTTCTCTGTGAGAACAGGCTGCACATGCGCAAGAAGCGTTTGGAATACGCATCTTTCCATGACTTCGCCGAACAGCGGAAGGAGTGAAACACTGCGATAATTTTCGGGAGAATTTCGTGAACCTTTCTTAAATACTGGGACAATGTTGGCTTCCGCCCACCTGCTCGGGAAGACCCCCGCATTCACGGACTTCCGGAAAAGAATTGTTAGAGGACATGCGAGCTCATCTTGGCACTCTTTTATGACCCGAGCGCTAATGTTGTCCGGACCGCAGGCCTTGTGCACCTGCAGATTCTCCAAAATATCCCGGACCTGGGCTTCAGAGATTTCAAAGCCCGTCAAATTTGGAAGATTATAATCGGGAGGTTCTGGGTAGTGAATCACTTCCGGAGAAGTAAACTTGCTGGCAAATATTTGATTCAAAAGATCAGCTTTTTCCTTGTCTGAATTGATCCGGCGGTTTCCGTCCGAAAGAGTGGGAATTTGCCCCTTTGCTCCCTTGATGCTCTTTAAGAAAGTCCAAAACCTTTTCGGATTCGTTTTGAAGTTCCCAATCAGTCCCTGAAGGTGTTTGTAGTATCGGTCTTCTGAAATTGATTTGAAATTTTGACGTTTTTCCTCAAAGTTTCTAATCGTGTCTGCTGTCCTGTTACGCTTTACTCGTTTAAAAGCGGTTTCCTTTTCCTTAAGTGCGCGTCTTACATCAGCGTCGAACCAGGGTGGACATCGACGGCGCAGCGTGACAGTGGGGATGTGATCGCGGATAGCTGCGTTCAAAACATCATAAAACACACCCACGGCTTCATTTACCCCACCATCTAACAATGCGTCCCATGGCATGAGCTGTAGGCTCCGTCTCATGTTTTCGAAGTCAGCTCTTTTGTAATTGAGCGCTGTAGTTCTGTTGACAGTAGGGGGCCGGCATTGAACAGATTGAAAAGTTGTACAGATTTCCGCATGGTCCGAACAGAAAATTCCACTACGCACATGTGACTCCACTAACGACGAGTTCGATAGAACTAAATCCAAAAAGTTTTCCCCTCTTGTCGGTTCCAAAACAGTTTGGTACAATCCTCCTACATCACACATCTCTAATAAAAGCGACCCTCGTCTGGACAAACGGTCATAGATAGGCACGGCAGCATGAGATTCGGGAGTTACCGCCCATTTGATCTCCCTTATCCTAAATAACCCTTGAATTTGTAAAAAAACATTTCGGATCTACTGATAACCCTGTAAGCTGTTGACTTCGATCATTTACTTATTTTCCGAGGTGTTTTTTCTGGCAGTGCCACTATTGAAAGGCTGTGTCCAGACCAAGGCCCTAACGTAAAAGGCAGGGTCATCCGACGATTCGGCCGGATCATGACGTAAGCATGTGACGTCATAATTTATCACATGCCGAGCCTCTTCATTGACTTAAACCTACGCAGGCGAATAAAATGTATATTTCACAAAATCTTCATACATAAGATAATTTTATCACCTATTGGACTTGTTCTGCTTAGCAAAATGTTGGCAACGATTTTATCATCACCTAGTCCAAGGACTGGCTCGTCCAGAAGACCGACAACTCTTGGTCTTAACCACCCCCCACCGTGTGGGGCATATAAATACCGAGGTACAAACTGAGTTTGACCGGTCACCACGATCCTGACCGAGTTGAATGCGATAGTAAGCCAGTTCAGTGAGTGAAGTTATGTAATTTGGCTGCATTGCAACGATCATAATGGGAAAAAGTTAGATTGTGTGCCGAGGCATTTTCATTAACACCCACCCGGGAGGGCCTGCGAGCCATCTTCGCCAGGGTGGGTTGGGGGTTTCAAACACCCCCTCAAACTCAGCTCCTATGCGGGATAGCAAAAAAAAAAAACGCGAACGCTAGTGGATAGCCCATCAAAATTCATGAAGAAACTACATCAGCCACTTTTTGGCTGAGACCAATATTGAGGTCATGACAGGTCAAAGAAGTTGCATTTTAGAGTACAGTTTTTGCAGGTTTTGGACTCTAGCGTCTGACAGAGTTGAGCAGGATCATTTTTAGGCACTATTCTCTTTCTCTCGTCATGGAAAATCGAATGATGTATGATATTACTGTGCTAGGTCAAAACACAAAAATGACCTGACCCGATTTCATGGAATGGCAAAAAATCTGGGTATTTACATATAATAAGCATCTAATATTTCATAAGAGGCATCAGCTACGAAGTGAGAGGTGGATAGGATAAATTAATAATTGGTGATCTTACCTGAAGTAAGTATTTTGTGTGCCAATTTCGGGTATGATTACTAGCTTCATGAAATTCAAGTAAGAGAAATGATACGTCCTTGATATCTTGATTTTACACAAAGTACTTATTTTTTCTATTTTTACTTCTGCGTCAAGTAGCACGCAGTGCCTGTCTCTATGCTGCGCCGCAGTGTCTCGCCTGCAGTGATGCTGCACCGCCAGGCACGCACGTCGCTGGCTGACGTTTCGCGGCGGATTTTTGTGGCTGCAATTTTAGCAGGGAGAAATGCTCCGCGGCCATGGGCGTCGGAAGTGAGTGGTGTCGTGGGGACTCGACATGTGGTTTTGGTTTTCTCCCTGTTATCTGCGTGCGCTTAGGCAAATGTTTAGAAGCCTAGTGCAAGTGAAGCGCATCGGTACTATTTACTAATGCCGTAGTGACGCCCCGATGTGTGTATCCCATGCTGTTTTGTAGGTACCCACCCTATCTTGATCAACACTTTTCCACCTCAGAAAATGCCAAACCAAGCGACTGTCTTTTTAAAATATCCGCCCAGTTGACATGGGCGGATGGCGGCACTTAACCCACTCCCCACCGAGGGGCCAGCGCCACCTTCGCCCCACCGGGGGGCATCGATGGCCCCCTCTAACTCCGAAAATATGGGCGTTAGCGCAAATCTGCAAAGTGCAATAGAAAGCTCGCGTGAATTCAGTAAGTAATTACTTCACATGTTTTAGTGCTCAGGTCAATGGTTTGACCTCCAAAGGTCAAATTGGGTCAAGATCGGCTATTTTCACTCAAATATGCAATGCTTAAGCAAACTGGGCATAACTCTTATGCCATTAGAGCTATTGAGGTCTGGTAAAGTACATTTGATAGGAAATTGTCAGTCCTTTTTCCGCTATGTGAAACGTAAAGACCTCCCGCCAGTGGTTTGACCTCCAGAGGTCACCTCGTGACCTAAGATGACCTGAGGTCACGAAAGGTCAGAAAGTAACCTTGCCGTATATCAAATGAAAGCCAATGACGAGACAAACACGATGGTGTTTGTTTCAGCGCTCTAGCTTATACAGGTCAAAAGTTATTGTCAAAATACTGTTGTTGACCCCTGGTGACCTTGGATGACCTTGGAGAGGTCAAAGGGCAAATATGGCCCCTGAAATCCGTGAAAGGGTGTCCAAGAACGCTTTTCTGATCAAGCTGAGCATTTTCAATCGCTTTTGTGACTTATAGATCATAAGACAGCTTTTCCCCATTCTTTTTCAATGGGAGAGGTCACCTCGTGAGCTGACCTCAGGGCACGAAATCGAAAAATCCCGGATATACACCCCGGTGGGGCCATAAAGTGTAGGAAGTTTCAAATCGATCGACTTTGAAATGTAGCTCTTACAGAGCCCTAAAGTTGAAGTGAGGTGACCTTGGTTGACCTCGTCTGATGACCTGACCTTGGGTGACCCGGGGTAAAAAATTTCAGGAATGGTGTTAAAATGATGCAGTGAGAGGTAGAGCGCTCAACCGCGGTGCTGCGCCTCTTCGTTTTTCTGCTATCCCGGAAAAACCTTAGGGGGGCCATCGATGGCCCCCGGTGGGGCGAGGGTTAATGAGAATGTGACACCTTGGTAGAATCCAGGAATTCAGTGTAATAAGGAGTATTTTAGCCGAAAATGAAAACGTCCATGATTTCCCTTAAAATGTACAATGAGCTCTATATTTTTATTTTTAAAATGCTCCTCTAGGGTGAAAAATAAACCTCCTCCTGTGGATGACGCCATGATCTGGCAATTCCTGCCATATTAACCTTCGCCCGGGTGGGGGTCTTTTTAGACCCCCTCGGGTTTTTCCGAAGTGACCAAAAAACGGCGGCGCGCAGCGCCACCAAACTTAGTCTAGCTGTTCCTTCATCACTTTTACATCTTTCCTGAAAATTTTAGCTCAAGTTCAGATCAGGTCAGATCACCAGGTCAGGTGAAGTGACTTCACCTAAAAAATGCTTAGGACTGCATAACTAAAAGGAGGATTAATCGATCAAGTTTAAACTTATACCACATAATGGGCCCACCAGGAGCTACAACATATGTTCCGGGATTTTTTTATATTGGTGACCTAAGGTGATGTGCAGAGCATGACCTCCCAATTGTAAATACATGGGGAAAATCACGAAATGAGCTTTTCTCAATAAGTATGGATGGAATCAGCTTGAAACATCGGTTACGACTTGCTCTTAGCCCACTTCTGAGGTTGATACCAAAAAGTTTGACTTGTGACCTTTGACAGGTCGCCTTAGGTCAAATAAGCATTTTTGGTGTTTTACTCTATAAATTTTGAATAAACAAAGATAGAACTTTTATTTTGTCACCAAAGTGTTTGTATAGTCACTGCCGGTCAAATTGTATAAATCATGACTATACCAGGTCAAGTTGGGTCAGACTGTTGACCTATGATATTGGACTGTATTTGTGTGGATAAAGGTGATAATACCTTCATATTCTCAAAATCAAAGTAGCCTAGGTCCCTTTTTAGGTTCATCTTACAATCTTGGATCTGTGACTTCTTAGAGGTTATCTGGAGCTACTTAAGCAGTTTTCAGACTTAGTTCAATAACATGCAATGCATGCAATGATGATACAGCTTTTATGTTTATACCATTGCGTTTGGATTGATATTCCAAGTCGATTGATATGAATATGAACTATGCTAGTTCAAAAAGTGATCTTGACCTGACCTGCGTTCAGGTCATTTGTGTTTGGATCTAGTATGGTCACATTATACAATTATCCGATTCGCCGTGACGAGAGACAGCGAATAGTGCCTACAAAATGATTCTAACTCAACGCTGTCAGACGCTAGAGCCCAAAAACTGCTAAAAATGCCAACTTATTTTTTTTATAAATTTTGTTCAAGTTGTTCCTGGTAAGGCTGCTGGAGTCGGAGTCTCACTAAAGTCACCAAGGGACTTGTCACGGAGACCCCGACCCCACCACCCGAATGAGCAACTCCCTCAATGGAGGGTTAATTTAGAAGCCAAAGTTTAACGTCCCACAAAGCACAGAGACGGCCGCCCCGCTCAGGTCACCCTCTCACCAGTCAGTTGCCAGCCGACCTGTACATCGGGTAAACGTTTGAGCGCCGGAGCGTCTCAGGGGAACCGATCCCAAGCCTGGACATGCACTGCCACTGCATGCTTCTGAGCAGCGGGCCGGAGCCCAACGCTCTACCAACTGAGCTACCGGGGCGGCATTTTACCTGTCATGACCTCAATATTGACCTGAGCCAAAAAGTGACCGATATAGTTTCCTCATGAATTTGTATGAACTATCCACCAGCTTTCGCGTTTCTCGCTATCCCGCACAGGGGCCGAGTTCGAGAGGGGGTGTTCACCCCCCGCCAGGGCGAAGGTAGCTCAGAGGCCCACGGGGCGCTGGTCAACTGATTCAGTTCGCAAAAACAATACTTTAAATGGGTATAGAACATAAAATTGGGCGCCCCCAGCCAGACTAAAAATGGCGCCCCCTGGTCATGCAAGTGGCGCCCCCCAGTGCTGCGGCCCCCCTAGCGAAAATTCCTGGATCCGCCCCTGATGGACCACTTTGTCAAAATTCTACAAAGAACAATTTAAGAACAAGAGAGGTCTGAAAATGAGAAAACAACTTTTTTTTCACCACTTCCATAGGCTAAAAACAGAAATATCTCCTCTTTTCTAACAATAAGTAACGTCATCATAGTGACGGTTTTAACAATCAGTGAAATCCCAAACATTGATCATAGACTCGCTGTTAAAGTCCATTCACAGCGTTTCCGCTAACACAATTTGTGTGCAGTACAAGAAGTACTAGTACAAAACTGAACGTCAGATGGAGTTGCGCCCGCCGTTTGTATAGAGTGGTCGAACGTTAATACACATTCCTGATGTAAATAAACAATTTCAGAGTTCGATTTTGACAAAAACAGTTGATACATGTTCCGATAAGTCCGGGGAGGAACAATGTGATGTGTGTTGCAGCCATTGGGCGCAATTTGGCCCAAATGCACATTGACTATACGCTAACCTGCCCGAGGCTTTGGGTTCACACGCAGTTAGATGCTGGTTCACTCGATAGCATGGTATTTTCAGCGAGTGGGTGAGGCTCAGGACTTACGACCAATCAGATTACTGCTACCATATGGAAGTTTTCCTTCAGGGTTTAAAATGAGCCAATAGGTCCCTTTACTTTGAACTTTAAAGCTGGTGGAAATTTTATATCGAGAGCTTTGGGTGAAATTAAATATGGCAATAGTGGTTTCTCAACACGCTCTACAAAACTGCTATCTCAGTTCAAAACCCATTATAAAAGTGGGACACTCCCTTTAAGTTTGAGCCTATACTTGGTTGAATTTGTTCTTCAAAGACAACAATGGCGCACACTATTCTAAGAAGATGACCACTGACGACAACAATCAGAGCGACGGCGTATGTTGTTCCAGTGGTTGAAGTGAAGAAGTAACGTGAGATATTGACGATGAGAAGTTTTTCCGAGATTTGAAATGTATTTTGTATTGCGTTCCACCACTCCAAATGTTTAAGACAAGGCCAGGGGTAGGAACCTGTTTATTTTTTCGAGTATATGTGTTATTTGTGCATAGGGGATCTCTTCAGACCGGATGGGCCTGTAGAATAAGCAATTGAACCGTATGATTTCATTTTAAACAATTTAAACGCTGGAGGGAAAAGGTATTTAAAGGAGGTTAAAGGAGGTTTGCAAAAGGTAGGTAAATTCAAACACTTTTACTTAACATCATGTTTACCTGTTGAGCCAACTTTTTTCGTCAACTCATTTGACTCACTGTCTTCACAACGCAACTCAACTCAACTCATTGACGTGTTGTGAACCGACTCAAATAAACTCACTTGTCTAATTTTTTACTCAACTCAACTCAACTCAGAGTCGGATGAGTCGGAATTTGAGTTAAACTCCGACTCTGATCATGAGTCGCACAACTGCAACGTCAGCAAACGGTGGTTGTCAGTTATAGATGTACTGCGGTTTCGAGAACTGTTATTCGCGGTGACATTTGGACCTACTTACTGATAAATGGCACGATGCGGTTGAGGCTCAGTGCCGCCAGTGGTTTTGGGAACATACAGTGATTATCATAACAGGTCCCACTTGTTTTTCTTTTGTGATTCGGTGTTCATCTGCTCTAAAAGACTGTGCAGTCGATACAAAGCCAACACCGGGAGATCTATTCAGAAATAAATTGCATGTTGTTGGACCTCTAGCGAATACTCCGTGCTGCAGCGTGCGCTACGGGCCGGATGCATGTGCTACAAAGCAAGGGTTTGTGGCTAAGCCGCATGTTTGTCTGATGCATGTATGTATTGACATGCATTTAGTTATCTATGTTCACATATCTATATTCAACCTATATTCAACGATTCATACCCGTTTCCTCGGATATATCGGCATCTCCAACTATCGTTGCTGTACTCACATTTGCAGTACCAGACCCCGAACACGTTCAGACTCCGCTTACGCCGGCGTTGGTATTCTTCTGTGAAGTTCAAACGGCAAGTTATAGATTTTGAGAAAGCCATTTGCACCAATGGCTCATCTTGCGGTCGCCGTCCGGTTTTTCCAAACGAGTGCTGTCGCTTTCGACGACTGTATATAGGTCTCCGTGTAATGGCTAAACACAGGCCTGTTGCCTTTTCCCTGAACCTCGAGAAGGTCACTCAGAGGTCAGAAAAACATCAATCTGGTCAACACGTCTTGGGAAAACATTGAGGAACTAGATAATTTAATATTTTCTCCCTGGCATTGCCTGAATTGCCTTCGAAAACGATACATTCTCAAAGGTTTACATTATTTGTCGTTGGGATCTTTCTTTCTGCACGGTACCCGTTCCAGGAATATTTTCTTAGACTGATCCGAGCAGCGCATGTACAACCCGTTCCTTCCCTTCCTGATATTCTCGTAATACGAGATGTGGCCAAAAAGAAACGGGACTCAGCCAATGCAGCTTTATTTTACGAGGTGACAGGAAACTTCTTGTTCTCCCTATCGAAGTATTTCCCTTCGAAGTCGATGCACTTCTGGAATCTCCTTTTCCACGCCTCGAAGCACCTCTCAAACTCCTCTTTCTCGATGCTTCTCAGGGTCCTTATCACGTGCTCTTTGATGTCCTCAACCCCTTCGAAATGTGATCCCTTGAGGACGTCCTTGATCTTTGTGAATAACCAGGAGCCTCGAGGTGTTAACTCTGGTTAGTGCGTGGGATGATCCAGGGTTGCGACCTGTCTTTCGGCCAGGAACTGTCGGATGCTGAGGGCGTTGTGCGCGGGAGCTTTGTCGTGGTGCAGGAACCACCGTTCGTGCTCCCACATGTCACGGCTCGATCGTCGGATTCGTGCAATCAGGTTCCTGAGCACTTCTTTCCAGAAGTGATGTTTCACAGTTTGCTCTTGTGGCACAAATTCGTGATGAACCAATCCTTAATGGCTAAGGAAGGCAATGAGCATCACCTTGATTTTGGACTTTGACATGCGGGCCTTCTTTGGTCTGGGAAGCCCCACCGTCTTCCATTGGAGGCTCTGCCCCTTTGTCTCGGGGCCATACTGGAAGACCCAGGTCTCGTTTTTAGTGATAACATCCTCCAGGAACTCTGGTCTGCCCTCCAGATGTCCCTAGTTTAACCAAAAGCTTGATGTTGATCCTTTGTTCAAAGCTCATGTTCAGACACGGGGCCCTGCATGGGAGTTAGAGACACAGCTGTGGAAAGAAAGATAATGGGTTAGCTAAAGCGGGACTTTGCTTATATTGTGCTGAAATGTTGTGCATCACAATGACATAGTTTATCCGAATGCGGCTGCTAACTCGTGTCGCAAGCAACCAATGTTCCATTTCTTTTTGGTCACACCTCGTATAGGAGCATTACAGTGTTTTGAACCTATAACACAATTATATTCATTTGTATAAGAACATTCGCTACAGCTAAATTGTGGTACCAAACACTATGGTCTCTCAGCTCTGTACAACATTGACTAAAGCAGCCAACTTTGGCTGCAGCTTGTGGGAAATTTTGCCAATGCCAGTCACAGCAGTTTGACCCTAGCGTCTGTGGCTGCTGATACTGGAGGTGGCTGATTTTGAATCCTCTTCCAGTCTGATTTATAGTTCAGGCACTCCCTCAGTGAAATGAAACAAAGCGTTATGTGTCGCTATACTTGTTCCATATTTGAGCATTTCGAATTGGACAACTTCGGCTCCTGTGCGTCGAGGCCCAGCGAGAGCACTAGCCCGCTGGCATTCGCCACCGTTCTCATTCGACCACACCTTTACCATCAGTCAGATGGCTGAAGCCCAGCGGCAGCACGTGTGGCCGTGGCGTGACCACATAAAACGAGCCACAACCGCAGTCGGTGACCTTTGAGCTCCGAGTGGACGTTGGGAAACAGGCGGCTGTCTCAAAACGCTCTCCTCCCTGACAGATAGCTTAAACAGAGCCGCCAGTCACACCAACATCAAGACCAGTAGGCCGCCTGCGGTGGCCGGCTGGTGCTATTTTGTTATCCTCGCAAGGACGCGCCAGAGATGTGCATGCGGACAACATTGCTGTAACCATGGAAACGCTGGGTCGCCCGGCGCGGTTGCTAGCCGGACGTGGTGTGAGTCACGCCGTGTGGTATTTCACGAGGTTCTGCGGCTTACCAGCCGTGACATGCGTGTGTGCTCACTGACCGTGAGGGCGCTGTCGTCGGGTGAGGCGATGCCTTAGCAGACATGTCGCAGTCAGGGGCGTCGTTAAGTACTTTACTGGTGGGGACGAGCTCCGACCAGTTGTGGAGCGAGGAGGTGAAACCCAAGCTGAAGGCTCGGCTACACAAGCAAATGCGATTTGTGCAGGGAGGTTTTCGTTCGGATTCTGCGACCGCCTTAGGTTGGTCAGTACTAGTGGGGAAAAAGCATAGCCGGTCCCAACCAATCTCTAAGTGTCGACCTCTTATTGCAAAAAACACTCTAAATCGCACCTTCAATCTAAATAAAAGCACCTTCAATCGCGTTCCACCGATATGAAGTCAGAAGTCGGATATGAAGTCTGAATTGATAGCATCCGCTTGTATGATTGAGCATTTAATGGTATAGGTGGATCCAGGGGGCCGGGGACCACTTTCCTCCTCCTGGCCGACCCCCGGCGCCCCAGTAATGGTCACAGCGCTCAGTGAATGGTCGATAGCGCTCTCCTGAAATGTTGTTTCCCCTTTAGGCTGCGAGTATCGGTGCCCCCGCATCAGGATGCGGCACCCACCTGGTGGGTGTTGCCGTCCAAAAATCTCCTAGTCTGGAAGGCGCTCCCCCGACCTTGTGTCCCCGGTCAGAAATCCTAGATCCGCCCATGTTTAAAGGGAACGCGACACTTCCATAATGAGATTCGAACTGAGATAGTCATTTAATAAAGCATGCCGTGAAACCAATTGATCGAGAGACATTCCATTTCTCCCAGCATTTACCGTCCGCAGAGTAAAATGTAAAAATTCACCCCCTATCGACCCCATCCTCCCCGGGTGGTCACGTGCTATCAGGTGACTTTGTAAAGGTGTCATATTGCTCGGGCCCCGCTGCACGAGCTGTGCGTACACATTTTTTTGCTTCGAACTCTTTAAAACATGTGCTAAACACAAATTTGGTTTTGTCGATTATAAATGTGCGTGACTTACTTTAACTTCTAGTTTGTTTCAACCGTGAAGTGTATGTTCATATATAGAGAAAATATCAGAAATGGATCAGCGTGTTTTTCAGTCCCAAAAACAAACTCTTCCAGCAAAAAACGCTTCAGTTTTACTCGTATTCATGAGTGACCGAAGTGAACAAGTTTATCGGAGCACGGGACGTTAGCAAGTCATACGCAAATTTCACATGGCTCCAATGTGAATGTTTTTAGGTTTAACAGCGGAAAATTGAATTAAAAACATTAGGTATTTTAGTAGTTTTTCCAAAGAAATAGGGTCATAGTCATAATTTTCAGTAGCGATTTCCTCTAGAACCACTCCACTCGGGAATAGCGCCGATGTGCCACATGGGCTTCCTGTAAAGGCTGTCTCAGGGGCCACTGTCGAGGTATTGACCAACAAACCCGAGCCCGCAGGTGAGGTCCGATCAGAACCCCCTCGGTTTTTGTAATGATTCCAGGCCGATCTGAATAAGAGACTCGTCGTCTTGCAAACTTGTTAAACAATCAAGTTGATAACTTTTGACTTGTAGCGGCCACCCCCGTGGCGCAGCTGGCAAAGGCGTCACGCTTGGGTGTGGAAGGCCCCTGGATCAAGGCTGACCTATGGCAGCCTTTTCCGCGGCCGCTTCCTACCCAGGAGATAGCGGTACACTGGGGAGTGCGCGCCGCAGCAGTGGAATCAACGCCGTGCTAGCTGGCGTCCCTGTTTGTGGGTGCACGGGCCTGATCGGCCTTTAAAGTGATCCACCGGTCTGGTCTCCCGCCCGCGCCCCTCATGTGAGGGCTCGGCCTATGCCGGGCGCTGCGGTTTGGGGAGACTGGAGCAGCCTATGGCCCGCCGAGTGCGGTGTCGCTGTCCCGTAAGGGTGCCGGCAAATGGAAACTTCCGCTCTGTACATAGTGTGAGTGCGTTGCATGAATGATACTAGCTACTAACACAAAAATGCTCCCGGGAAAGGGAGCGTAAAAATATCTTTAAAAAAAACTTTTGACTTGTAGCGATCTCAAAATGTACGTTTGAGTTGGAAAGTTTACAAGTCAAACAATTTCCTCCAATTTTCAAAACTATTCCACCAGTCGACGCGCCGTTCAGATCTCTTAAATGTGGCCTCCTAGCGTTTTCGGGCTAGCGTTTAGCGGCTCTCTGGCTACCTTGGAAAATAGGTGGGGTCCCCTCTATTGTGACTGTTAACACATGCTGCACTGAGAGAAAGAATCACCCCGATACCTAGGGTAAACCGGTGTATTTTTAACACCTCGTTTCAGCGTGCCAGTACTCTAGTTCGTGGAGGATTGGCACTCCATCTAAGAGGTTTCTGCTCCTCGCTACATTGGAGTAAATCTTCCCTAATATGATCGTACGGTCACTCTGGGGAGTATTGACAGTCCCTATTGTGTGCTTAAATATACCGCTCACTCCGCAAAAAGAGTGTTCAAAATATAGAGAAAAGCCAAAAGGGGGAGTGATGGTGCAAAAACCAAGTCAAGTCAAGTCAAAGGCTTTTTATAAGGCGTTCTGTGCATAGCACCTTTGCCCGCCTCTAAAGGAGTGTGTGCGAGAATTTTAGAATTTTGCGTGAGGGCAAGCTACGTTAGTCTGTTAAAGCAATGGGAGTTATTTCAAGTAATGGGTTGCAAGATGTTTCAGCTTGCGAATGGACGGTCGTGGCAATGGCATAACCATGCCAAGGGAGGTCTTTTAATAAAATTAGACCCGCAGAGTGTGAAGGTTATCTCTGTGGTTGAAGACCTTAAATTTAGAATTTGGAATTTAAAATTTAGAATTTTGTGTGTTAGCTACTGATGTCCGCTTGTCTACGTTACTCGAAATCCTCCGTTAAATCAATAATTTTCATATTTTAGAAACTGCGCTAAACACCTGGCCAGGGTGCCGCGAATTTACCCTGCAACCCGGAGGTGAGGTTGCAGCTCCCCTCTCCGGCTGGGCAGCCGCCGCGCAGAGAAAAGAGAAGTGTGAGAGGACAGTTAGATTGTTAGTAAGAGTATGAGTGTGGTTAGCATAGAGCCGCAGTGAAAGGTATCACTGCGGTGAAGAAATATAACCTCTTTAACCTAACCTGATTTCAAAGCTAGCCTAACATAACCTATCCTTAGCCTACGATATACCATTTAAAGGTTAAACAACTATTGCTTAAATTTTGCAGTGGATCATCTATGACATGGATGGTTAATTTAAAAATAGGCAAGTCCTACTTTGGGGGTGCACCATGCACCCTCCATCATATATACTGGGAGGGGTGATTTATAGAAACTTCTCTAGCCCAGAGTCCTTTAGAAATGTAAAGAGTTTTTCGAGTAGCTCAGGATGGTCGTTACCGAGCAGAGTTTTTAGGTCTACAGGGATGTTTTGGATTCGGCAGTAATCTAGCATGGGTTGCCGATGGGTATTGTGCTGGGGACAATTGATAAGAATGTGATAGGGATTCTCCATTGCGTCGCAGGTACCACAGGTACCCGCGTTCCAATAGGCATTTAATTTTGTGTGTCCATTTCTGAGTCTGGTTAGAATAACCTCGCGCCGGCGACTCTTTTGGTTGGAACTGGGCCAGTAGCCGATGTTAGGCTTGATATAGAATAGGTGGGCGCTGTGGTTTGTGGTCCAGTTATTTTTAATTTGCTTCCGGATACTGTCCTGGAGGAGAGCTTTGCTATCATCTCCAGACCACATTAAGGGTGCGATCTCTCTAAGTTCTAGGGACTTTTTTGCCTGCTCATCGGCCTTTTCATTCCCTTGAATTTTGCAGTGGCCCGGGATCCAAAGAAAAGAGACATCAGGGGTATCATCGATACCTTTCTGAATATCTGCTATAACGTGGTGGCTGGGGTTGACTACGTTACTGACGGCCTGCAGGACAGATTTAGAGTCTGAACAGATGACGGCTGAGTTGATATTTTGGGTTCTGATTATGGCTAATGCATCTAGGATGGCAACAGCCTCGGCTGTGAAGATAGAGCAGTTGTCCGGAAGTCTTTTCTGTAGGCAAATATTTTGCCCCCAGCTGCCGAGGCCTACTTTTTCGCCTATTTCGGAGCCGTCTGTAAATATAAAAGTCTTGTCCGCGTTACAAGATCGGAACTCTAGGAATTTCTGGGAGACTTCTTCATCTGAGAAGTCCGCTTTACGGGAAGTGAAAAGAAATTCAACTTTGGGCTCTTTCCGAGTCCAGAAGCGGGAGAGTGGGGGTTTACCTATTGTTGCTGGCAGTGCAAGATTAAGGCTTTCCAGGGTTTTCGCTACTCTGTGTTTAAATGGGGGTCACTTCTGTAGAGTGGCTTTATTTGCTCGTCTGGGATGGGCGAAACATTGTTTTGCCGGGTGGTTTTCGGTAGATTGGACCTTAATATAGTAAGAAATAAGGTGGGCGTCGCGTCTTGTCTGCAGTGGGCATAGCCCGCTATCAGTTAGCAGGCTGGTGATGGGGGATTCTGAGAGCGCGCCTGTGGCTGCCCGGATACTGGTATTTTGGACTCGCTCTAGCTTTAGTTTATTGGTTTTGTTCGTCGAGTCAAAAACGAACGAATTATATTCGAGAATGGACCGTATCAGGGACTTGTAGAGCATAAGCAGGGTCTTTCGATCCCCGCCATACTCTGTGCCGCCGAGCATGCGGAGAATGTTGACTCGCTTTTGACAGCTAGAGACGACTTTGGTGATATGCTCATTGAAACTCAATCGGGAATCTAGGGTGACGCCCAAGAATTTGAAGCTATTGGTACATTCAATAGGTTTACCCGAGATTTGGAGCCGTGGAGGGTCGTGTCTGGAATGCGCTCTGGCAAAGACAACGACTGATGATTTTTCCGCCGAGAGTGATAGACCCATTAAACTACACCAATTATCGATGTCGTTTAGGCTATCCTGCAACTGCGTAGTTGCATGTTGAAATTCTGGCTCATTATACCGCCTGGTATCTATTGCAGTGGATTTCCAAATAGCGACATCGTCCGCAAAAAGGGAGTAATTTATTCCAGGCGGTAGCTTTTTGGCGAAGAGATCATTGATCATTACTAGAAAGAGGGTGGGGGACAGAACGCTACCCTGGGGTGTGCCTTGGTCTTGGGTTGCCAGGTAGGAGTATGTGGTGCCACAACGGACTTTGAAATTTCGGTCCTTGAGGAAGTTTTCAATGAATTTTGCAAGGTGGCCGCGAACTCCTAGCTTGCTTAATTTATACAAAAGGGCGTCTTTTTGTACGCGATCGAACGCCGATTTAATGTCTAAGAATGCGGCTATTGTTACTTGCTTTTTGTAGAAGCCATTCTGGATGTCACTGACTAGTTTCACCAAATTGTCAGTGGTGGCTCGCCCGCGCCGGAAGCCTGATTACATAGCATCAAGTTTCTTTTCGAGGATCTCGTGAAGTCTAACGTTTACCATGCGCTCGACAAGCTTTCTAGCACAGCTAGTAAGCGAAATTGGGCGATATCCTTTTGGGTCTGTTTTTTTCTTTGCCAGGTTTTGGAAAGGGAATGATAATACTCTCTCGCCACGATGTGGGGAAAGAGTCGCTAAGAAACATGTTGTTAATGGCCGAAAGCAGGTACTTTAGTGCTGTTTGGCTGAGGTGCCTGAAGAAAGAGTAGTGAATTTCGTCAGGGCCCACTGCAGTGTTTCCGCACTTGCTAATGGCGTAATTTAGCTCGGTCATTGTAAATGGTACGCTATAGTACTCTCGATTACCATAATTGATGAATGTGCGCTTTTGCACCATTCTGCCTGGTCTTTGGAGCGCTGGCTGTATGAATTATTAGCTGCGACACTGGCGTAGTGATCAGCAAATTTATCCATGACTTCCTTAGGTTCGGTGATGGGTTGGCCAGCTATTTTTAGTTGAGGGAAGGGTCCACGGGGTGGTCGCTTCGCAGAGAAAGCTCTGATGGTTTTCCAAACTTGGGTGGTGGGAGTGAAGCGGTTGAATTTGGAGACAAACGAGTTGAAACTATCCTTTTTAACCCGCTTGCACGTGTTTCGAAAGTGTTCTTTTGCTGCCCGAAGTGCACATCGAGTAGGGCTGTGTGCCCTCCTCTCATATGCCTTGCGGGCCCTTATCATTTGAGCTTTGGCGTGTGCCGTCTCTGCGTTCCACCATGGGGCTCCGTTTTTCTTTCGGGGTCCTCTGGTTTTTGGTATTGCTACTTGTGCTGCTGAGCTTATGGCTCTTAGTACTAATTCAATGTCTGCCGAGTGTGGGTCGCCTTCGGTGACCAGTGTGAGGTCGACCTCTGCCTCAAATTTTGTCCAGTCCGCTCGTTTTAGACTCCAGGAAGGGGTAAAAAGATCAACGCGGTCGAGTGCTCCTTGGGGTAAATCAATTTTGATTGGGAGGTGATCGCTCATGCCTGGGTTGTCTTCGACATCCCAGGTAAACAGTGACGCAATTCTAGGCGTGCAGCACGAAATATCAATGGCTGAGTCTGAATGCCCGCTTTGCGTTGCTGGGCGGGTTGGTGCGCCGTTATTTAGGATAACTAAATTTTGAGAACCTATTGCGTCATATATAATTTCACCTCTACGGTTTGATGTGGCGCTGCCCGAGGATGGGTGGTGACCATTCAAGTCTCCAAGTAATAACAAAGGCCCTTTTATTTGATTAAATAGTTGTGCGAGTTCCCGATCCGTTGGATCAGGGTCACAAGGGGATATGTATATTGAAACAACCGTCAATTGGACGTGTTGTATTTTCAGGCTAATAGCTACACAGTCCAGTGATGTTGCCAGATGCACGTGACTGTGCGGGATGCTATTGTCTATGAGGATGGCTGTGCCTCCCTTACGGATAGCAGCGATTACGTTATGGCGATACCAAGAGTAGCCCGAGATTTTGAATTTATCATTATCTTTATCATTAAAGTGGGTCTCTTGTAATGCTGCTAGCGCCGGTTTTCTCCCAGCAAATATTGATGAAAAAAGCGGGAACTTCCCAATAAGGCCATTTGTGTTCCATTGCAGAATTGAACCCATGATGGTTTAACGTTTGTGCTTTGGGGATCTACGCTTACGAAGGTTATAGGAGCACCTGCTGCTGCTGCTATCGCTGGCAGGAGAAACGGGGGTAGAGTGCCTAGAAAAGCTAAATTTCCTTGCTACGGGGGAGCTGCCGGGGCTGGGGGTGCCGGGGCTGGGGGTTTCCAAGAGGGGAGCACTGGAAATGTTTACGACAGTTTTTGCAGAGCCCGTCTCTGATGCACTGCTGGCGTCAGAGTCGGTCTCTGTCCCGGTCAGCTCGTGGTCAGACTGACTTTTGTCGTCTGACGTTTCGAGTTCACTTGAGAACTGAAACTGCATAAAATGACCTATGAGGTCGGTTTGAGATCCGCAAGTGCGGGTAGTCGGTGCGATTTGGAAAGAAGCGTCGCTTCTTTCCATGGAGAGGGGAGCAGTTTCAGTTTGGGTTGCAATATTGACTTTTTGGACTTTGGTTTGAGTGGCAGCCGTTTTACCCTGAGGGGGTGGGCTGCCACTCGTTAGAGGCCTTCTCGGTGCCTGCCTTTGGCGGCGCCTGGGAAGGGGGGCACCGGTGAATTTAGAGTGCTTGGGGGCAGGTAGTGTAGGAAATTTAGCCTTGTCGAGCACTCGAGCTGAGTGGCTTTGCCACCCTGCTGCGGGTGTCCAGGTCTTCCTGGTGATTTTAGGTGCCTGAGGGGCGGGAGGATTTTCGGTCGGAAGACCTGGCGGAGAACTAGTGCGTGTCGGGAGGTCCTCCCAGCCCGCAACGGGCGTCCACCTGCGCCAAAATGCGACTGCGCCACGTGGTGGAGGGAGGGGGACGGACGGCCTGATGGGCGCCAAGAAGAGTGGCTCCATTAGAGGGCGGATGTGGCGGCTTGTGTTTTTGGGTGGCTGAGGCTGTGCCAAAGTGGGATGCTCCTGGCCGGCTGTGCTGGGGGCTGCTGTGGTGGCCTTGCTACCACAGCTTTTTGGGACTGTGCGGCTTTTTTCTTTTTGCAGCACTTGTTCGCGGGCCAGGTCAAATGGGATCTTTTTTCCTCAGCTAGAACGTTTATTTCTTTCTCGCGGAGCCAGGTCGGGCACTTTGGATTATCAGCCCCATGAGCGCCCCCACAGGCAGCACACATGAGGCGTTTAGAGGTGCACTCTTTAGTGCGGTGCTTAGCACTGCACTTGCCGCATCGTGGGGTGGGGTTTTTACAATTTGTTTCTACGTGTCCGTACCTTTGACAGATTTGGCAACGAATAGGGAGGGGTAGTACGGCCTAACTGGGTAGACGCAGTCGCCCAGTTTAATTTGGCCGCAGTCATCCCGACACTTAATGTCGAAGGTGACGACAAAGCGGTGGTCTCTCAGGCGGGGGTCTTTTTGCGTGACATTTTTGCTGGGGTTTAGTTTCTCGAGGGCTAGCACATTTTGACCTTTGAAGTCAAACGTGTGCTCGAAGTCCACATCGGAGAGATGGGACACTTCCGGGGCATTGATGATGCCCCGGTAGAAGTTGAGGGAGTGGTGAATGGAAAAGAGTACTGGTTTTGACCCAAACGTTTTTGTGACCAGCAGGGCTTGGGTGGATTCCTGGTTGGAGGTTTTGATAAGGACATCTTTTTGGTGTTTAATGATTTCAAAACTACCTTTCACTTTTTGGCTGATGGCCTTATCCAGGTTGAAGGTAGATTCTTTGGCCAAGTTTTGGTGGGTTGAAAGGTAGGTACCAACCAGCCAGGCTCCGCTTGGCAGGTTGGCTTTGTTCAAACGGGGGCTGGAGGGACGGAACAGAGTGGAGGAAGCCATGGTTTGCTTTTGAGGGTTTGTAGATAAACGTGATCTTAGCTTGGCTAAGATCTCTTGGGAGAGAGGGCTAGAGAATTAATTGAACAGAAAATCTAAGCAAAAGGGGGCCTACTGTTACTAATAAGGCTAACGGGAAAATTAACCTAGCTAGGGTTGGGCTTGGGATCTTATCCTACCTGGGGAGTGCTTAGTAAAAGCACCTAGCCTTAGAACTGTGTACAAAAGGCTGACTCAGCCACTAAAAGGGGGTTTTAAGCCGGAGGGGAGGCAGGTGCCTCTTCGGGACCTAACAGGGGCCTAAGTGGCTGACTCAGCCTCTAAAAGGAGCCTGACTGGGGCCTATGCTAGTGTATCCTAGGGGCAGGTACCGTGGCACCTTTGCAAAGACGCAGCCCGGGTGGAGGGTGTGAGTGGGGCCCCGCTTCTATTAAGCGGGGGTGAAAGAGAGAAGGCCTTGCGTTCTAGGGATTTTAGCAATGTAGGGCCGATAGGCCCAGACAAAGCCACACGCCCAAGGACTGACGAGGTCCAACAAGCGTGCTCACCCTGGGACGAATCCCACCGCTCGGGTTTCCGGCCGAAGAGAGATAGAGACAGTAGAGAAACAGTAGGGTTATGGGACTGAGAAGAAGAGGTACCAGGTGGCCGGAATCCTAGAAACCAACACCACCTGGACCGATAGAGTAATTACCGAACTGACCGGCTGACGTCCAACAGCACCACACCAACCAGCGGTAAAAACAGCGGTTGTTGAGGCCGGCTGGAGCCAAAAGTACCGCACCGACCAGCTGTAAAAACAGCGGTCGGTGGGACAGACCGGTCGCAGCGAAGACTCGAGCCGGGAGCAGGTCTTGAAAAAGTCTTCTACTCCTTCTTCTTGTCTTCGCAGCAGGAAAAAGCAGCAAGCAGCAGCGACAGCAAGCAGCAACGGCACCAGACCTGCCGGCAAACGCTCGGGCAGGGTGTCAGTCAGGCAGCCTTCCTTGTCTGTCGTGCAAAAACCACCCCCTCTTTTGGAGTAACTTCGATTTACCCTACCATGGAGTACGTTCACTCTCGAAATCAGACAGGGAGGCACGGTCACGTGACATCAAAACAATATCATGCCAGCTGATGATTGAACCTCGTATTCCGGAGATACTCAAACGGGACAAGTAAAGAGCGTATACCTACAGTAAACGATGCAGTTCGATGTAATTTTAGCAATGCCACCAGCGGAGACTATTCTAGTGCACTGAATTTTTCACCGACGCTTTATAAAAATTGGACCTTGGAAAAGTAGTATTTGCATAGAAATAATATGCGGAATGGTGGAAAAGATATATATTCCGACGGTTTTCTACCATACTCAGCGACGGTGAGACGTCCAAATTTAAGGGGGCACCATGAGCTTTTCAACCCATAGGCGGATGCAGGGGAAAGGGGGGGGCACGAGCCTGGACTCGTACGCAGAGGTCAAGAACATGTCAGGTTGGCTACCCACATCCCTTGATGTGACCAACATGGCTACCTGAAGTGAAATTAACTTTTGCATGAACTGAGGCTTTAAATGGCTCCCAGAATATCTGTCTTAGTGAGTGAAAATTTACCCTCAAAAAGTGGAATTATGAAAGTAATTGAATTTACAGTGATTTCAAGACTAATGAATTACATATAGCATACTCTTAGTACCAAACAGCAAAAGGTTAAGTATATGTGCAGTGATTACAAGTTGTGTGTGCTGTAATACAAGCATGTGTCCATTAGCTGCGCATATTAATCAGTCAAAAATGTTATCAAGTACCTCATACAAAAAGACGTGAAAAAATAATATGTGCCATCAGAGTCTAGTACCCTTACTACAACTGCTTGCTATGATCAATCGTTGCTTAGGTCATCATTGCTAAGATAGCAGACAACCACCATTTGACTGTAGCAGTCACTATGCTGAGGCTTAAGCTACTTGAAGGATACATTCAATTAACATTTTGTTAAAAGAATACATATAATTTAAATATCTCCAATGCCTGCAACCAAATATAGGTGCTTAGCCCGAGGACAAGTACCTCCTAATACCACAACCATCATTCAGCAAATCCTAGAAAGATTGAAGCAGATCAATAAGCAGCACCACATTCACCTGCTGAATGGAAACTTTTGTGGAATCAATACAATTTTGTTAAGTTTGATTTGATAAAATTGACTTAGGTAGGCACCAAAGAAACATACCTGCAGTTTACCTGACTTCATGGGCAACAAACAGCAAATAATTTTCTAGGTGCAAAGCCAGAACTTGCAACTCTCTTCTCCACAGGTCTACAGTTTGGATATCTCGCATGCACATGATTAAAATGTGTGCTCTAATTGACACCCTCAAATCACACTACTCTCCTGGGCTTTTGAGGTCTGGCAGAGTTCACTTTGTCCTACGTTTCTCTGGCGGCGGCATAATGTATAAGAATTGGTAGTGGGTTTACCACTGGCAACAAAACCTCCTATTTTGATTTAGGTCAAACTCTACAGCCTCATAGTAAGATACCCACACAGAAGCTTCAACACGTAGTATTTCTGACTGCTTTCTTCTCGCTACTCCCGCGCCAGAAACGCAAAACTTGGTGGTTACCCAAGTGGCTACCTGGTGGTCCCTAATCGTAATTTTCGTTGCCGGCCTGGCTACCAGACCATCTCTAATTCCGCAAAACGAGTCCTCAAGTACAACGTATGCAGTGGAATTACTATCTTATGCGGTTTAATTTCGCTATGAATCCTGATATAGACTTTAAATTTTTCTCTTTTTATTAAAAATAAATGGTCAAATTCATATAAGAGAATATTACCGTTCTCTTGTCATGACAATTTAGAGTACATTTTCTCATGGCTTTATATGGGTCAATTTCGTCGCCAATGTGGTTACCTACCCATCTCTAACTTAGCTGTGAAGTAACGCGAGTGAGTAAGGATAAATTATTTGCCACTAATTTGTATTGTCTGTCACTAAAGTTATAATGTTACCTAAAATCAGTCAAGGTAGCATTGCATATTATGGATAGTTCTTTTTACGTGGCGGTAAGATCGTGGAAATACTTGTTTTTTGCTGGTAAGTGCAATTCTTGATCTCTGTCAATTCTCCGTGATTGGCTACCTAAGTTCGGGCCCTTGAACCTCATTTGGCTACCCACGAGCGTGGGCGAGTTGTGCGAGATTCTTGACCTCTGCTCGTACGGTCTGTCATGGGCCTATTATTTGCTCTCTCCAAAAACTTAACACAACACGGTATTGATCCCGCATTTCCACAGACTAATCCCAATGCGATTTTCGTCCACACTAGCAAAATGCACTTAGACTCTGCCAAAAATAAAAAGGGGTAGGGGTAGACCATTTTCATATTGCTGCTGGCAAGAGATTTTCCACGCTTGGATACAAAACTTATCGGATTTGAGCTCATCGTTGCCTTCCGCATTGTCTAGTAATACAATTTTCCAGTTTTATCCCAATTGAGCTGAGATAGGAATTTTTTTGACGAAAAAAGGGGAGCCCGGACCGCTGACCCCTTCTTTTCCCTGGTTTTGGTATGGATGACAATTATGCAATGAAATTGAAATCTAACAGGGAAATATGTTTAACCTGAAAGCAGTCGCGGTCCAGATCTTACGAGTACAGTGACAGACCCAAGGGAGGGGAAAGGGGGTCGCGGCCTCCTCACGCCTAAGAGGCGCCAATCTGGGGGCGAAAAGGCGCCCCCAAAACAACGGATTACACTAGGTCTTCGAGGCAAAAAAATATTTGATCTCCTCTCCCCTAGGATACGACATGTGGCGCCCCTGGGTGAAAAGGTCAGCTCATTTGGGGCGAAAAGGTGCATCCTTCGTTTGACAAAGTGCGCCCTTTGAGGCTCACTTTGTCATCATCGCCCTTCACTCTTACCGAAATCCTAGACCTGTCACTTCACGTGTATGAGTATTCGACAGATGAGACCATATTGGACGATGGTGCTTATGGAATTAAACGGACTAGAAATGTATGTTCGGAAAGTTCCACTAGTTGTATGAGGTACTCACGGTTCAATTTGAGAGGGCCGATATCCTCCTTGCTCGTCAGGAACAGTATTCACCTTCATACACCGCATTATCACAGAATAAGTTACACATGAGGATCATGGCTATTTCACAGGAACAGCTTCACTTAAAAACCACTCCACAAACGTCTTCTGACCTTAACACAGAAAAATAAGACAGCGCTCTTGCCATCAACCGCCCGACTTGACGTTGAAAGGGAAAATGGCTAACAGGCTGCATGTATTCTGGTGTAACGTAAACCCCCCTGATGAGGCCCAATTCCTTCTGTAAGAGTCTAATTACTATATGTATCGGTAAAAGTGTTTTTCGTACTCTACCTTGTGGTTCTTGTTTCCAAAAGACGGGTGAATACACTCCATTAATTGTTACTTCTCCACCTTTTAGAGAACCAGTACGCTAGTAGAGTAAGCTCACTCTTTTTTAAGCCACTTTTCTGTTTTCCCGTCAAAATTCACTCCTTTTCGTGAGGTATGAAGCCTCTCTAATGAGGCGTTATGACCAAAAAGGCGTTGGAATACTACACCGGGAGTGATTTTTTCTCAGTGTGGTAAATATATAACTTTTTTACCGTCATATCGACGGACGCAGACTCGAAGAACTGGAGTGTAATACAAGTAACCGATCGTGCAGTCCGCATATGGCTTAATGTTTGCTTAGGTCAAGTGTGCTCAGGTTGGAAACTAAAGCAGCAAATCCGAAATGATACGCCAACCCGTGAGACTGCATCGATGCATCACGAGCATTTGAAGTTGGTTGAATTCGAACCGTGTATAGAATAGACTTAGGTGGTAAAAAGGTCCAGATTTTAATACATTTCAATAGCACAGCAAAACATTTTATTTCTACCAGCTGAGTTCTGACCAGTGTTTTCCGAAGCCCTTAATCCTACATAAGCATTGGTTTCTAAACATGCATATAATGCACTTGTCCACAACTAAAATATAAATTCGTATAATGCGGGAGAACGTAAAACCATCAAACTGCATTCACACTGTGAAATCACACCAGCCCAATTTTATCTTCACTTATAGGTACACAAGCCAACATCTTCTCACCATCTCAAAGAATCTAACAAAAATGAAGGGCCTTCTACACTCGTAAAAAGTTCGTGTCGGAGCGCTTTCGGTTTATTCGGTAAACCTTCGTCAGCAAATATCGTTCTATCAATGGTGAAGTGATTTAATTCAGCCTACTGTGATAATTTCATTTCTAATCTAAGTCTCGGTCCATCAATCCTACAATCTAGCAATCTAATTCTAGTCTCGACGCGGAATAAGCTTGTATCCCAACCCAGAATATAAGCAAATTTTATATCACTGAATAAAATATTTCTCACAACTGGGCCCAAGGAGTTTATTCGAAATACGCTGTCATCCACAAAGCTGCTAAGTGGGATACACCATGCTCTCCAGCCATTACAGTAATGATCATTGCTGAAACTTTGCCAGCACTGTCACTGGCAACGATAAGAGAGCCAGTTACGCCCAAGACGTTCGGCAAAGAAACTCTCCCGACTGCGCATTGCTTGTACCCTACCCTCGATTCACGTAGCTTCACCAGCCACTGCCGGGAGATCATTACGTCTCAACTGCACCAGCCGCTGTCGTGGCACCATTGGTGACACCTTGGTAGGTTTCCGAGCGGTTGGGCCTGTACAGCCGGTTTCCGTACACGGCCAGCTCGGCGAAAGTCAGAGTGGCGCCCTGGCGCAAGAAGTGGAGGAAGCGGCCGGTGACCGGTTGGCTGCAGCGAAAGAGGCGAGCGTACCCCGGCGGAACCGATGGCTTCTGCAGAGCACATCGCACCGAGCGCTCCTCATCCTGGGTTGCCTCTTCGCTATCGCTCAAGCGGAACTCGCTGAAGTGGATGTTTCTTGAGATTTCTTCGTTGGTGCTGGAAGCCATCAGCACGCTGGTGACCTGAACAGGTCTGCCCAAGTCAACCGACCAGGATATGCGCTTCTGGCAGTCTGAATCCAGGCAGGCGATAGAAACAGAACTATCGAGGTTGCCATCGTTACCAGCAGACCCAGGTGAACGATTTTGTGAGTTCTTCAGGACGGTCGATTTTTGGCCAGGTTCTCACCAACATACTGACACATGGCTGGATCAGCGCGGCTATCTCGGCATTCGATATCGATGAAACCATCAGCGCTGGATGTGACGCAATTTTCCTTCTTTGCCATTGGGCTCCCCAGTCATCCACTGCAAACTTGGTTTTTCGAATTCCTGGCTGTCGCTGGTTATGAATTTGTCCTCAGTCTCAATGTCGTCGAGACCGACGATAAAACGTGTGGATCTGTCGGAGGAGAATTTTCCGTACTTTTCTGTAATACGCGTGACCAAGATGCCGTCTTCCTTCATGCAAGCGTGTGCTGCCTGATGTGGTTTGCCTGCTTCCAAGGCACTGATATGCGTGTTATCGATCAGCCGGTAGACAGCCGAGGGAGTGCCATCGGCGGCGGCAAACTCCCATATGAATGAAGAGAGGACTGAACTGCCAGCTTCCAGGGCTGCCGAGCTTTTGCCGCTGGTGATGCCCTTCGAGAAGAAAGCGCAACGCTTCTTGGACTCAGAGTAGCTGAAGCTACGCAGTCGAGTCTTTCGGTGCAATATTCACGGCAGGTGTCCTGGTCATAATTTTTCATAGAACTCATCTCGGGTGCTGTGAGATAGCCGGATTTAACAGAAGTGAAATTACCAGTTTTGCGACATGTTCCGGTACCTGAGTCCTCCAGCGGGGGCGGACAGGTGCAGACGCCGCTCTGACAGACGGATCCCGGTATCCTCGCCTCGCAGTCCTCTGAACTGAGGCACGGCTGGCTGGTGTCCACCGGATGAGCTTCCTCCTGGCATACCACCTCCATGTATGCAGGTCATCGCTTGGCAGCAGGTTGAGCAGCCCCGGGGGCTTCAGGGTCAGTTGGCAGGTCCGGGTCTGGTCGCTGACACCGAAGCCCTGGCATTTTGGGTGAGCTATGCAGCGCTGTCGACAGAAACAGTCCAGATCGACACCATTGGGAAACTGGACGGATGAACTGACCTGGTCCGAGGGCATAGAGTGAGGAGTCACCGTTCTGAAAACGAGCTTAAATGATAGATTAGAGAGGCCAGACGTTAATTCTGTTGAGATAAATATCCAAAACAACAGCGCTTTTAATGGTTCGACCAAGAGCAGCATCTTGTCCTGACACAGCTCCAGAAAACAGTGAGGCCTGTCTTGTGTCGACGTTGCGAGGGCAGCGGCATTTTTAGGATCAATACTCGGTTGAAGTGGAGTCCCATGGAGTTGGATGCATACAGTGCTATCAGTCTATCACCCACCTTGCAAACATTCAGAAATGAATATTTCCAGTGGTTTGTGCATTGTGTACTTTCGCCTTTCAGTAAATATGTTCTTTCATGGTGACGACAACCGTGAAGGTCAACAAGCACCTATAAACGTCAGGAATCATCCCTTCAACCACCCAACGAAAACCCCTAAGCTACTTTATTTAAGTGAATAGTCTGGGATTTCCGTGGGGTCGTTTCAATGGAGCTCTTAACACGGACACTGCAGGGGGCCTCGGGGGCCTCCTTAACTATATTTTTCCGAGGTGGTTGGTAACCGCTTGCAGCCGACAAACGATACTCGGCCCTTTAACCATCCCCCGGGGCCATTGTGGCCCCAAGGATGTTTCGGGATGGCAGAAAATTAACGCAGCGCTGCGGTTGGGGACTCTTTCTCATTCTCTTTTTCACCATCCTGATTTTTTACCCCACATCACGCCGGCCAGGTCCGACCAGGTACCAAGGTCACCTAAATTAAACTTTGAGCACTACCAAAACTAAATTTAAGCTGATCGATTTGAAACTTCCTACACTTCATAACTCCTCCGGTTCTCATATGTTTCCGGGATTTTCTATTTCGACCGAGGTCGGTCGGTCCTTCCCATTGAAAGGAAGCTGTCTTCATATGAAGACACAAAATGTTGAATGCTGTTGCCAGCGTTCTTGGCCCCTTCTGGTCCCGGGTGTTGTTTGGTCTTTGAGGTGGCGGTCAAAACAGTATTTTAGAAAACTTTTGACCTAATCAAGCTAGAGCGCTGAAATAAACGTCATTGTGTATGTCTCGTCGCTGGCTTTCATCTGATATACAGCAGGGTCACTTCTGACCTTTCGTGGCATCAGGTCATATTAGGTCACGAGGTGACCTCTGCAGGTCAAATCACTTGCGGGAGGTCATTATGTTTTGCATAGCAAAACAGTGCTAACATTTTCCTATCAAATGTACTGTACCAAATTGCAAGCTCTCTAAGGGCATAAGGCTGGGGGCGGTGGGGTGGTGCGGCTGGCCCACGCGCCGACCCGGGTGGCCCGCGGCCCCGAGGGCGCTGCCCGACCCCCAGGTTGGCGCGCCCGGTTAAGGGCATGAGAGCTATGCCCAGTTTGCTTAAGCATTGCATATTTTAGTGGAAATAGCCTATCGTAACCTAATCGTAACCTAACTTGACCTTTGAAGGACAAGCCATTGACCTGAGTGCTTAAACATGTGAAGTAATTTCTTACTGAATGCACACGAGTTTTCTAATGCACTTTGCAGATTTTCGCTGACCCCCATATTCTCGGAGTTAGAGGGGCATCGATGGCCCCCTGTGGGGCGAAGGTGGCGCTGGTCCCCGGTGGGACGTGGGGTAACATAATCCAATAGAGCATCAACTGGGGCTTACATTTTGAGAAACATACAATATTTTTTATATAAAGACTTTCAAAGTCAGGCCTGCGGCTGGAGCTGGCCACAATCGCGCGGTCGGACCAGTTCGCTTGCATTACAAACCGAGTTGAGACGTCATAACGCCATATAAGCGGAATGGCATATCGGGGCAACTTCACATGAAGGTCAAGGTAAATTTCAAAGATCAGGGATCAAGGTCATATAAGCAATTTCAACGCCATTGGCCCCAATGCTTCCCGTCAAATGGCGTTACCCAGTGTGACGAGTTTTATACTAAGGGGTCATTCCAGGAAAAATCGTCCAAATGTCGGATTTCCACCACATTTTTTTACCCAAGGTCCCTTATACAAAACAAAAATTTGGGCCCATTTTCAGGTCCCAAGGTCAAAGAGGTTACCAGATAGAGGTCATGGAAAGTTTCATGGTCAACGCAGGTATTGAAGCAGAAATAATTTTGTATCTTAAAAGTGGCGGATTTAAATTAATCAAAATTGATACCAATGGATAGAAAAGAAAATACAACGGGCTATATAAGATAAACTTTGACCTCGGGTCAGGTCTTGACCTCCTGACCTTGTGACCTTTTCTTTAAATGAAGATTTTTTTGGAAAGTCCTATTTTAATTTTATTACTTGGTGGTCCTTAGGGTATAAGCTAACCAATGGTGGGTGATTTTCCTTGTAAAGAAACAGGTCACAGAGGTCATCACCTAGGGCAAAACCCTCATTTCAAGTACCTTCCGTGCGATGTGTCACAACATGGCTGATATGGAAGTCAAATGAAAGCTGATCACTTACCTACCACAGATTTGGTGCAATTACTTGTGCCTTCGATCGGAAACGACCCTTACAACCTGACGAAATGACCTAGCTTGACCTTAACTCACGCACGTACCCGGCTTTTCGCCACCTTCGCCCGTAGAGGTGGGGGGGGTGTTGCAACCCCCCTCGCGTTTGGCCCCTAATTGACGTTGAGCTCTGTGGTAAAAACCAGCGTGATGGTCGTCACGAGTAATTGCGATTATTCGCGACTTCCAAATTTTTTAACCTTAGGTATTTCTGCTGTATTAACGTAATCTTTTAACATTATTAATTTTTTGGACCTTAGGTCATAAGGTCACCTTCCAATTCAGGTCAATGACCTGATTTTTTCCCTGTTGCGACACATTTTGCGGTTTTGGCTGCTATTAGCCAGAATTTGGCAACAAATCACATTTGTATGGTTATCAAATTACGAAACTGACATTAACGCGTTGATTCTTATTTTGTACACCTATGTGACCCATCTAGGTAGTGTGGGCACATATAGCCAAAGAAGCTGAAGTGCCCTTAAACACCAATAATCATCATCATCATCTAGGTAGTGCAAGAGGAGAGGTCAGAGGTCAAAGGTCACTGACCGTTAAAACTTGAAATTGCCCTTTATGTCTAATTTTCAGTTTTAGAAGGACAATTTTGGACGCTGAATTCGAATTTAGCACTACAGAAAACGTCAAAGGCTTCTGCCATCAAAATCTCAGGTCATCAGGTCAATTTACAGGTCAGGTCAATGACTTGGTTGATCTCAATGACTAGGTAAAAAGGTCAAGTCCATATTGGAAGCAAATCAACTAGTTCAGTGTCCAAATCATTTAAATTGACTATTCATAAACCATTCTGCATCATGTACACCAGTTTAGTGCGTTTCTAATCATATGTCATTGCTTACACCCCCCTTAAGGTCAAATTAGGTCAAAGGTAGAACAAGTTCAGGTTCGTATTAGAAGAAAAACGTCTTGTTTAGCGTCCTTCTCATGCTGCAAATTGACTATTCATAAGACATTTTGCATAATTTACGCCAAGTGCCTGCTTCATCATCTGTTATCGTTTTCACCCCGTTTAAGTTCAAATAAGGTCAAATTTTGAAAATATCAGGCCCATATAATATGCAAACCAACAAGTTCAATATCCATTTCATTCAAATTGACTATTCATAAGCCATGCTGTATCATTTCCGGTCAGTAAGAGCTTGTTCTTCATCTGTTATTGCTTACATCCCTTTCAAGGTCAAATAAGGTCATAGGTCGAAAAAGATCAAGTCCGTATTGAACGAAAGTCAACTAATTCAGTGTTCATTTCATTTAAATACGCATCTGTAGCTGTTATTCGACGCAGAGTTATCACTGAGGTCACGCAAGTTCATGTCAAGGTCATTGAAGGTCAAGAAAGGTCATGAAAGGTCTGACCTTGTAAAAGTGATCCTCGAATGCTGGAAGAAAATATTCTGGACCAGTTTATAAGAAATTATGCTGCAAGAACGATGAGAGTCTGGAGCATTCACGTGAAAACGGGTACAGGCGCCCAAATGACCCCAGCATGCCTCCACTCTTGAGTTTATAGCTCCGTGACCTTGAAAGTTTGGAACTGTTTTTTTTCAAAACATGTGCAATGAATGCCCCAGAGGCTATACAAACTTTCAGGGCTCTAACCTAAAATGTTTGTTTTCAATTATTGAAAACCCTAAGGGAGAGTTGCAACAACCCCTTGTATTTGCGAGGGTTAGATATAACTTAAAAGAAAAATACAAAAATACGTTGCTACCAATTTCATTTCAAGGCTTAACAGATTCATGGTTCTCCGGATATGTTGGAGCATTACAAGGACATGCCGAACTCAGTTGACCTTAGTTCATGACCTAAAATGACCTCTGCTATTTTATCCCATTACACCATAGTCGAGACGTCTTCCATTTGAAAGACCATTTGGACGCCAGTTTGTTGTTATCAGATGCATCAGACTTGTAAATATCCTGTGGATGGGACAATATATTTTTCTCTTGCATAATTGGTCTTGTGTTGTATACGTTGCGGCAATAAATATGCAATCATAAACAACACAAAACGACAAAACTGGAACAGTGGAACAGGAACTGGAACAATTTCTGGGCCTTGGGCAGCCCCAGAAAAGACAAAAATTTCATCCCTGCACGATAGTTTAACGTTCTGGTCTAGCCTGGTTCCCAAAACTACGTAAAAATACCGAACTATATATGCATTTATTTTTTTGTGTTTCAAATTAAAAGAAATTAAGTTTGTGCATCACATATCAACTCAGAACATATTTTACTGGCCTCCAGATCCTTATGAAAATGTCGAGGCTTGGAGACTAAGTTAGCTTAGGAAAGGCCCTCAGTCAAGGGGCCTATTTTATGGGCAATAAAGGGAATCGAGACCTACCTATTACCCCATTTGCGTTGCTCTATACTCCACTCCCTCGCTCGGCGAGATTCTCACACAGGATTCCGGAAGGGCACCCTGTAATTAGGGACTGCGAGCTATTTTCTACACCGCTGCAACCCGAGAGGGTAAACCCGAAATATCCTCCACTACCCCTAAGAATGGTTAAAGCACAAAAAGGCAACGCGGATGTGCGTTTTTACGGAGCCGAGTTGTGCCCCGCTATACTGTAGATTGTAATTGTACAAAGGCTCTATCATTAAAACTCATCAAAGGCTCTATAGGTTAAGCAACACAAGATGTATGAACGGGTGCCCGGGAAACACTTGCCGCAGAACAAAGTAACTAGATTAATTTTTGCAAAATTGTAATGGAGCTTTGATTAGCGAAGGAGCTTTGAATATCGGCTAGTAATTTTTAGACTAATAGGCTTCAAACCTAGACCTATATTTTTAATCGCCACAATCGCACGGTAGCATCAGTCCATCTGCATTAGAGACCAAGTGGTGACGTCATAGCGCCATATAAACAAGATGATATATCAAGATCACTTCAAATGAAGATCAAGGTCAAGGTCAAAGGTCACAGGTCAATTTCATAGAGGCGTTTTTAAGGTCGTTGACTGTTCCATTTCTTCCCGTCAAATGACGTCACCCAGTATTATTTGTATTATTATATAGCATCGTAGTTGATGGTACTCAATGTTAAGTTAAAGGTCAGTGGTGAAGGCAAGAGGTCATTAGTCAATGTCAACCTCCCTTTTGCGCCCCAAGGGCAACCTAGTCCTAGCCATTAAGTACATACATTATAGGGAGGGTATACCATTGTGACTTCTTAGGCCAATTATCTTGTATGGCCTTAACCCGACACCGCCTGGGCTCTTTTCATACACACCATTGCCTAGGGGGTCCGCTCTGACACTCTCTACGAATGCGGGAAATGGAAGTGATACGGAAAAATGGAAACAGCGCTGGAAGCGCCTTACCATCTTCTACTCTGGAGCCGAGTTTAAACCATATCCGTTGATCTGTGGCGTCATAGTGGGTCAAAATGGGTCCACTCTAGACTGATTTGGAAAATCCTTTAGAACTTGGGAACCATTGCAGCTAACACAAACAAAATTCATCAATGTGTTCGTCTGTTCGTCTATCTAGATCCAAGAATATAAAATATATGTGGCTTAACCGTGTAAGATAAAATGATTTAGGTCGGGGTAAATTATGACTTTTCATTGTCCTGTTGCATATCATTTGAGTCTTTGGATCATGTCCATTTATATGATATCAAATTAAAGACTGTATCGTGTTTTCTCCGAAAGGTATAGACACCAAATTTATAAATCCGTGGCATTTGGTGACCTCTGGTGACCTTGGTATTGACATGGCCTCAAAATGGAAAATATTGCAGATCTTTCTCTTCAAGAGGTTTTGAATGATGTTTAGAAGCTTGCTCCAGCTCTGCTAGAAGCCGAGGTACACCCTGGTTTTGTCAGCCCCGACTTAGAAGAACAAAATAGCCTTCCATGCTTTTAGAAATGACAACGTAACGTGTTGAATTGATGTGACTTGACGCCAATTTTTGGCCATACGTTGTTAGATTGATCATCCTAGAGGTCTGCAAAGCGACATGCGTCTCATTTGAATCGGCTCAGAATCAATCCCAAATACCAAGGGGGTTCAATCAAACCCTCAGGCGTTGATGGGTTATCCAAGTACTACAGGAAATTGTTGAAACCTTCCGTCTATGACCTCGTCCGTTTTCAGTAATCCCCCACTTTTGCCTGCCTAATCACGGCACTTCTCAATGGGTTCAAGCACGGTCAGTATTCAACCTTTATGACCTCGTTCGACCCTGAAGATATTGACCTGGGTCGATGAAAGCTGGCTCTAAGATAGTCACAATAGCCCCCACACACCCACAAACGGCTCTTTTCCCAAGTCTCTTGGTTTGTGAGATCTCAGGGTGGACCCTCCCAACCCCCCTCCCATTACACGTTACTAGCATACCCCTCTCAATTGTGGGTGTTGATTTTAAGATATAGTAAACTAATTGTGTGCGTTTGTGCTGCGAAACCATGTGCTTCGCTATACTAGTGATTGTAAATGTAAAGTGCTATAGGCTATATAGGCTAATCAATAAACGGTATACGAACACCCACTACCTTAATGCTAAGACATTATAAAGTAACTATATCCTTTCTCGATAGATTTGACCCGAGCCAACTTAGTCCTTAACCCGATACCAGCTAATAATGTAATCGAACGTCTTTGATTACATCTAATACAAATTTCGAACAGTGTCATGTTCTAATCCACTTCAATGGTACGATGGCTGACACTGCCAAGATGCTTAAGATAAAATAGCAAAAATGAATCAATATACCTTTAGAAACGCCACTCTTCCACCACTGCACACGTCAGCATCATATCTAACAGAAAAAATGTGATAATCCCAGAAAGAGCTCCCACCTGTACTATCAAACAGGATAAGTGAGATGAAGGCAGTAAGATAATATATTTGAGTGTTGGCTGGTGTGTCGCGCCGTGGCCTTATACAGACCCCGACCGAAGTTCAACCGGCAGCAGTTAAATCGACAGAGGTTAGACCGACGTGGGGTTAAACTGACAGATGTCAGACCGACAGACGTCAGACCGACACAGGTCAGACCGACTGGGGTTAGACCGGTCGAGGTCGAACCATTTTATAAGAAGAACTGATGCCGCCACCGGTAAATGATGCATCATATGACTTGAAAGCTCAATCAACACATCGAAAGAAAGCGTAAGCACAATGGTAGGGCAGATTCAAACAGTTGAAAATGACTTAAGCCGGACTGTGGCGAGCTGTGTGGCAAGAACAGTGAAAGAGCGGCTCTGACCTCCCCTACTGGTCCCAGTTTGTGAGACGCAGCGCGGGAGCGTCTCTGTCAAGTCCCTCTCGTCCCAGTTTGTGAGACGCAGCGCGGGAGCGGCTCTGGCCTCCCCTACTGGTCCCAGTTTGTGAGACGCAGAAGGGAGCGGCTCTGACCTCCCCTACTGGTCCCAGTTTGTGAGACACAGCGCGGGAGCGGCTGTGGCCAGGCCCTCTCGTCCCAGTTTGTGAGACGCAGCGCGGGAGCGGCTCTGGCCAGCCCCTCTCGTCCCAGTTTGTGAGACGCTGTGGCGGGCATGGCAACAGCTCACCATCTGCCGTCTTTATCGCTCCCCGCGGCGATCTCCAGAAATCCCGGCGTCTGATAGCAAACAGCTGCCCTTCCTGGAAATGTTTGCTTTCACTGGCCGGAGCAGTGGCAGAGCGCCTTTTCAGGTTTCTTCGATGCCTTATATGACGACTGCATGAATAATATCACGCCGGACCCGGATGGAGGGGCTGCGGGCCTGTAAAAACCTGTTGAAAGGTATGTCTCCCCAGTTCACGTGCCGACCAATGGAACCATTAATGGTGTAAGACGTAGAAAAGTAAGTCTGCTGCACTGGCGCCATCAAATCAAAACCAGTTTGTAGGCTGATTAGAATTAGCTGGAATTAGGTGAAGAGATATCTGTTCTGTTTCATGCGAATGTAAAGAAGGTCTTTGCTCATAAAAATGCAATTCTACACTTTTCTTATGACTGGTAATGCAGCATTGTGGTTTACTGCAAAGCGCTTAGTTTCGATGTCAAATTTTATTTTCGTGGTTGTAGCTATACATCATGCAGTTACTTGCACATCCTACCGAGGCAGCATCGAGGGCATATCTTACCTTAAAGGAAATGTGGCACTTTGGTTGAATCCTGGAATTTGATGTAATTAGGGGTATTTTTAGCCGAAAATCATGAAAATGCCCAAGACTTTTCTGACAAAAATGTACAATAAGCTAATAATTTACAATAAGCTAATAATAAGATCCTATAGGGTAAGAAATAAACCTATGCCTGTGCATGACGTCATAATCTGGCAACTGCTACCATATTCAATGGGCTTTAATAGGCTGACTACTCACCGTGACGTCAGCATGTCGTCACCCCCAACAGCTGACAACTGTGGTCGGTTCCTTGGGTAAATTTTGGGTACATTTCAGGTAGGTTTTTTGCCTTTCTCTACGGAAATTTCGAGTTCCAAGACAAATGATGGGTTGAGTACCGGGTTCTTCGGCATGCTTTACAACTTAGCTATTTCAGTTAATGTCGCATAATAAAGGTACCACATTCCCTTTAAAGGAAATTTGGCATTGGCATCTTTATAATGGGATTTGAAATCAGGTAGTCGGATGACAGAGCAAACCGTAATAACGCTAGCCAAATGTGGATCCAGGACTTCATTTCGTGAGGGGGCTAGGGGGCTCGAGCCTGCCTCGCTATTACCTTGAACCGGTATCCAGCTGAGCAGTTACTATATGCACCCTGGCGTTTAGAGGGAGGGGGTTTGAGTTCCCTAGCCCCCTTGTATACGCCACTGACCCTAGCTTAGAATTTCGTTCATCCTACAGCTCACTATTTGTAAAAAAGGATGTGTCGATAGCAGAATCCGACCCCACCGACCCCCATCCGTCCCAGGTATCCCCGAGCGACCGCTGTCGGTTGCAAACCTGTTGGTGAAGAATTTAAACATACGAAATGAAACTACCTTCACACCGAATTTTCAGCGACCACTGCGTGGGGCTTTCCCTCCGTGACTCCATCCCTTATTTGCGATTTATTTTCGACACAATCACAACATTTCTCAACAGGTCCACAGCATGACCCAGATTTGACCTTTGTGACCTTGTTGAACCCTGAAAATATTTACCCAAGTCGATGGAATTTGGCTTTAATGATTTTTACTACTGTCCCGCAAATCCACAAATGGGGTTTTCTAATCATCTTGGTGGTCTAGATTTCAGGGGGATGCCACTTTACGGCTCCTCCCCTCAAATGCACGTTGATATGAGAACCCTTTCCCCTGGGCGGGTTCGGTAGCGGTGCTATCGTATCAATGCCTTCATCTCTCAGATAACCGAGGTCTTCATGGTAGCTGACAAACAGAATACCAGCGCCGCCTGAGCTGATTGAGATAGGCTGTTCCGCATGACATGAACGGACAACGGCACAGCATCCACGCGGTTTCCGGCGGTAGCAGCTCCCGGCGAACCGTTGGACTCGGCGATAAGGATAAACCTCTGTAAAAAGCCTGAAATTCCTCTTGGGAAGGGAAAAATGCCTCGCTGGAAAAGGAGCTCTCTTGTGTTCTGGACGCCGACATCCCTGCGATTGCTTTAAAGGGACAGGTTACTCGATTAGCCACAAATATATTCCCGATGTACTTGTTTTCCCCGTTACTTTTAATTGTATAGTGTTGGGTGGATATTATTCGTACCTTGTTTGAAACTCATTATGGTGGACAAACTAATTGAGCCAGAAACATGGACTAGTGATTTAAGGATCCCTATTACCTTGGAAACATCTTGACGACAAGATAAAACGAAAGGTTGGGGGGATTAGGGAGTAGAGGAACAAACGTCACATAATGTTAAATGTCCAAACTTGCCCCATTAGCGGTTGGGATGGTTTGGGGCCAAAACCATCCATCTATAAATACTGTATCTGTATCTGTCTGTATCTGTATCTGTATCAACTGTATCTGTCTTCTGCCCAAACTGTGGGCAAAGGACAGGTGGCTTTGCATGAAAGCCTATTAACAACACTATCTCTATCTCTATCTTCGATTCTTTCAACGATTTTCGCGCCGATGAAGCACTAAACTATCATCTATCCACAAGCAAAGTTTCAGGTCCATAACCTCATAACTATGGCCAGGGCTTCACAAAATGATTACGCATAAACCTTGAATTAGGGGATGAAGATAGTGTGATAAGTGACGCCATCGCTTCAACTCTTTGGAAAAACATACTTTTTGGCATGGATCCTTGCCCTGGCACACACCAAGGTCACTGAAACTCAAATTATGTAAAATTAAACATTTCTCTAAGAGCTAGATTAAATATAGCTTAAAACAGCGTCTGAGGATACCCCACTTTGCTTCGCCCAAACCATCCCCATACCACAATCTTGGGGGCGGATGCTTCAACCATGGGACGCTGATAATGCCAGGAAAACAATTCCTTTGCATGTTGTTATGAATAACTTAGGTCTATTTGTTAAGGCATCATCAACTAGAAGTCTGCAGCTACAAACAATTCAGGCTTCATCACATTTCACCAAAAATGGATCCCACCACGCCTCTTTTTCTTTCGATCTTTTTCTAATTTCTAAATTTAGGCTCGCGCTTCTTGCACAATGCCGCTTTCTTGACACTCCCTGGTGATCACTTGCACCCCGGTGAGCTCTCTAGCCCGTACAGCTTTTCAATTGAACGTCTCAAATCTCCTCTTGTGGTGCGGACGGTTGCCAATCGGGCTTTACCGTCACGACCGGGGTGGAGAGCTTGAACGGCAGCCGTCTTTGATGTCAAGAGATTCACTGGTACACCAGCCCACCGGGGACACCGGCTGGTTGTTGCCAGAGAGCATGATGACTGGACGCTTTCGATGTGGCTCAAATCGTCTCAATGTCAGCATAATTTTTATCATTTTCTCCCCTTTATTTTCCTTTCTCTTTCCTTTTCCTCTCTTTTCCCTTTCTCTCTCCCTTTCGCAGAGCCTCTCATCTCTCTCGATGACCTTTTCGCATAGCTTTCGGTTGCTTATTTTAGCGCGTCTGCTCCCTCAAGCCCTCATTTCTCGGCTATACCTAAATTATGCACAATCACGGTTACCATGTTACGAACGACTTAGGTCTACTCGTTAAGGTATCATCAATAAGTAGTCTGCAGTTACAAAACAATATTCACACCTCATCAAAAATTGTCTCACCACCTCCAAAGCAATTGAGATACTAGGTAACATTTTCACCGGATTTGAACCACGGACCAATAGGTGCGCGGTTTTACAGATGTTGGGGGAATTTTACATTTCTTAGGGAAAACGTTTTTCTGATCTAAGCATTAGATTTTTAAGCTTGAAGCACTTTTGATTTTATAAATTTAATTTATAACATATATACTATTCAAATTACATGAAACATTGTAGTTTTGTTTCCGTCTTGGTAGTCTTGGTAGTCTTGCTGGCAGTGCCAGTCAAGTAACTTGCCGACAATTGTAGGTACTCAAGACCGTTTCGATGAAAAATGCATTACTTTGTCATTTTATAGGACAAAACTGCAGTTTTGTATATTTAAAAGAATAATGAAATTAATTTAAGACCTTATAGGCTATTCATTTAAACCTATTACGCCACCCCGGTAAAAGTCAGAACCGGTAGGAGAGGGCCTCCATCGGCCCCCTCCCCGATAATATCTCGGAAAGTTCTGGGCCGTTTTAAATGAAACAAAAACCATTTCGTTTTTTTTGATGTGAAATCTCTGTTAAGCTTTATATCTTTCAAAAATTTCAGAAGGGGGGCCAGAGGGGCAAAAGAATAGGATATTTTGAACTTTTTCAACTGCTTACTGCGCCTCAATTTATGATTGGATTTGTATGAAACTTCGTGTGTAGTTTTTTAATTGTATTCTGATAAACATATATTTCGGGTTTGTTGAAATTCGAAATTCAAGGGCGGAGTCAGGAGGGGTAAATATCTGAAATTTTCGGATCTATGTTTTTGATGCTATTTTCTTATCTGAAGTGACTTGACGTTTGTGACTTGTACTGAGAGATGTAAGGAACCTATTTTTGCCGTTTTATTCCCACGGGCGGAGGTAGAATATTTAAAAAGGGGGACATTATAACAAAGTTGTTGCTTATTACCGTTTTTCATATTGAGAGGCTTGGTTCTCCAAATTTTACCTGCGAAATGTTGATTTTGATAAAACTGAAGTTTTGTACGTATTTTGGTGTTAATTCATAGGCGGTTCCAGGAGCAGAAAACCGAAGTAAGCTCATGAAATCATGAACATGAATTGTTATGAATCTCCTTGTAAACTGCTGCTCCCACGCCCTTAGCGCCTCTCTCCTCGAGATTTATTCCTGGATCCGCCACTGAGTGTCAACACTTCCGGCGTGCGTACGTTGGGAGGGGAAGATAACTGCTTCAAAGGGTTATTGGGCCGGCATGAGATAAGACAATATCCGGTCCCATGGCGCCGCTGCCAATACTGCCTCAGTGCGATAACAGCGCTGTGGTAACTCTTTGTGCTTCAATATGTCCAATATGACAATGTTAACTATACCAAGCGTCTGGAACTACGGACGGTAAGATGCATCCACACAGTGGTTAGCTTGGCTCAACACCCTCATGTACTCATCAACTGTTTCGATGCGAATTTTGTTCCGGTTACCTGACTAAAAATATGGTCTGACATCGCCACTGGCATGAAAATCATCAGAAAATATTAGATATTGATACAAAACAGAGGCAAAACAATCTAAAAAATTCGATTTAAATCACCCTATCGATGTATGTACATGTCTTGTAAAATATAAAAATTGTACCCCCAGTTTTTCTCCTGGATCCGCCCTTGGTAGAATCTGTAGATTTGCATCGATGTAAGTGAAAGATAGTATACAACATCCATCATACATCTTTATTATTTCTGTACCTCAGAGTCAAAAATTTTAACAATAATGCGGTTACGAGTCATTATCGTGCCAACTGCCCCACCCAAACCTCGCTCTGCCACCGCCACTGATCTCAAAAACGAAAATAAGCACAATAACCTGTCTGCAACCATATATCAAGAGCTTTTTCATTGCTAAAAAAGAATTACTTCTGATCAAAGAGTATTATGCAACTCATATGTAATGCCCCCAATTATATACCCCTGGAACTGCCCTTGGAACACAAAACCGCAAAGCAAGCACGGATATGACCACGTTGATAAATTAACGAGGCAATCGTTGCATTTCGCTAAAAAACAAGGAATTTTGTACCAGAAATAAAGCAAGTCACTGTTGAGCTCGTTCTTCTCATAGCCGGTTAACATGCCCCCAAAACACGTCCCTGGAGTCGCCCATGGACCACTTAGAATTTTTTTAAGTTCTGCTTGATGCCAAATCGATTTTTAAGGAAAATTCACAAAGTATGAAAGCGATATCTATTCAGGTTTAACCACGCCACGAGAAAAACCGTCAGGTGGGCCTCTGGAGCCCCCCTACACTAATAGGGCTAAAGTTCTAAGAAATGAAAAAAACAATAAATAAAATGGGGCACCCTGGAGACAAACCTTTGTCATCTTTAACCGCCGCCACAGAGCGCGTGCAGAACAATTCATGCTGATTCGCGCCAGTGTTTGCCGCCGCCGTCAGCTGGCGCTCCCTGTCCGGATTCGCAGCCGACGGTCCCGGTCTCTGACGGTGCCCATGTCTCTATTTTCCCTTGATATTCGTTTTATAATTTCCTCTTTCTTGCTAAACTTAGCCTCGGGATTCTTGCCTAATGCTGCTTTCGCGACACATGTTTCAGGATATGATAGCGACGTGGCATGTCAAGCTAAGGGTTAAAACATTAATCCTAAGTTTTTTTTTGTTTTAGATGCTTCAGCTTAACACGTGCAATGAAGAGGGTCCCGGAGCCCCCCTACCCCCTCTCCACCTATTTTTCCGAGCTGCCCCGAGAACCGTTTGCAAACGAAAAACGATGCTTAGCTGCATTTGAAAATATTCAATAGCACGTCGATTGGTGAAAGAAATTTGAAATTAATTTGGGTGTTCACCCAAAGAAATTATGCTGTACTTCTATGTTGCTTGTCCATGAAAGAGTGGCCTTGCTCCTGATTGGAGAGGGTGCGTTGCAGCTCATGAAGAAGCCTTGTGCACGTTATTGAAACCAAGCTAAGTTTTTAGTTGATTACCTGAATATGGAGCAGATGTGTCGTTCAGTAGATTTAGGGCGCTTTACGGAGCTGTGAAAGAACTGCGTTTGGAGCATGACGCTTTTAGCTGATTAAAGAGAAATTCAACAGCTATGCCATTCCAGATGTTCCAGACGTTTTACTGGGCCGTGAGCAGACCGTATGGAGCGCTATAGAGATGAGTGGAGGGGCATAAAGATGATATTAAAGTGAAAGTAAAATGTATTTGAGGAAAGGTTAATGATTGTTGAAGGAGGTAATTGTTTGGGGAGTCTACAATGGGCCTCTTGGGATGTATATTGTGGAATTGCTCCCGTATCGAGTGCAGGTGCTCGTGACTCAAAAGACAGAACCTGTTTCCATACCTCAAGGGGAACAGCTCATCTTCCTTACCCTTAGCCGGAAAATCGGATAGATGCTTCAACAAAGCTTTTGACTTTTCTTTCACTTATCAACTCGGAAAATTCTTCCAAATTTGATGTGAGTGAGCTGTCTTGGTAACACCACCAGGCCTGCAGCCATTAAATGCTGGTCTCCCCTTTCATCACCTGGTAGGCAGCGTTTGCTCTGGAGAAGGATGTAATCAGGCTGCGCCCGCTATTTTTTAGCCTTTCCACTGTGCATAGTTGCCGGTAACCAGTGACGTTATTGCGTCAAGTGAATATGACTTAAACTGACTTTGATTAATTTACCGGTGGTGACTGATGTCCTATTTAACATCTTGATCATGGAATTGCATGTTCCATAAGTTACACCAGGAAAAAAACCGGCGTATATCCAATAACGGCTAAGTCTCAGCAGGAAACACATCGGCGTACATAAACTGCTTGCAACAAAACATGCACACACGGATGCTCTCGATAGAGGCTAATTACCCGAGATTATATCCAAATTAAACGAAAATGCTACGGTGATCTATACCAACAGTTTTCCCCCAATCCTTATAATCAAACCCCCTCCCTACCCATTCCCTCTCATCCCATGCAACCACAATGCGTTCGACGCCCACAAGTTACACAGTGCATATGACATAGATTACAAAATACACAGTCGACTTGTTGGACAGAGCCATGCGAAGGATTTTTTATATACTAAACTGCAGATTCTCAAATGGGCTATACTGTTAGTGCATCAATATTTGCCGCACTGCTAGGTTGGTGGGGCATTGTTTTGGTGGTGCATGCCTACAAATGCTCTTAGTGGACGAAATTATGACAAGCAAGTTATGTTGATCGCTCATCAAAGATATACTTTGATAAGAACATATCACGTTGATAGCTTCCGCAGAAAATATCACCAATGCATTGGGAAAACATTGCGATCCGGGACCGGACCATTCGTCTACATTTGGGTCTTATCACATTTTGTTCACAAAATTTTAACTGGCACGACACAATTCAAAAGAAACAAACAAAGAAACTTTTTCTCGCACATTCTCTTTGTTGAGAAGGCAACAGCTGTGTTCAATTTTTCTTTGCAACCGAGGAGGTTATTTACAGTCCAGTTTTTTTGGGAAAGCTTAATATTACAAAAATGCGACAAACGAGGATTTGGAAAATTACATATTTGAAACCTACTTATGACGCTGTATAAACTATACTAGAATAAAAAACAAAATTCTGCGATCTCATTAATTTGAAATTAACAAAAACAGTGTGCGTTAAGAATCTAATCTGCTCATATAAGCCTATTAGGTACGAAATGGCGACCATGTTCACATTCCGTTTCTCCCTCAGCACATAAAAGAAGACTTAAATTTGTGCAGTACAGATTCATAAAACTTGTTGTTAGCTTTGACACTATTGCGCTCTTTAAAGGCTTCTTTTTTGCCAAACTACTTATTCTTATTTTGCTTTATAAGCGTGTGGGGAGCATAGCTGCTGAGATTATGTCTTGCCTGTGTAAATACGTCAACCGCCACTGTGCGGACCTGGTGGCATCCGGTTGGTTGTGTAGCGATGCCCTAGCTGTATACCCACTAGCTACTTGAGAGGTGTTTCTGGATGAGGTTCCTTTGTCGCCCAGCTTGCCACCTTTCTTCCTCTAAGACTATTGTTTGCGTGTGCCTGCAGAGCCGCCATTGGAGCCCTTTGGAGTGCGTGACAGGAGTTAGACACTTCCCTCTACTGTTACAGACTGTCCCTGCCGTAACGTCGAGCGATCGCGTAGCGATACTTTCGGCCACAAATTTACCGGCCTGGTAGCGGGTACCATCTGGGTACCGCTGAACCTGTGAGGCCGCTCCCGCAGCCGTGCGGGGGCACAGGGACACGTGAGGAGGTTCTCAGACCTCCCCGCTTCTTCACCGACGTCCGGCGAGCCTCTGGAGCCGTTGAGGCGCCGCTGCGCCCGTCGCCGGTCCCCAGGCCTGTGCGCTGGGGACGGGTGTTCAGCTGGAGGCACCACCCCGGCCTGGCAGCTGCCCCGAGCGGGGCACTGCCGCGCTGCATGGCCGGAGAGTGAGAGGGTGGGCCGGACGGCCAGCCCGCTGAGTGCGGGAAGGTGGGAGAGCACGGTGTGGCTGCCGGTACAGTGGTGAGACACTCGCCGGCGCCGCTGGCCGCATCGGCTCTGTCCGAGCGGACTGGTGGCGGCTAGACTGGCTTTTGGGCTTTGGCTTCCTCATGTTAATCCGTTGCCTTAACCTAATCCTGTCACATGCTGCTTTAATTTAATCTGTTCGACGTCTCGACGTCTCGACTTTGCGGCACCGACAGTCTGCACTTGGTCTAGGCCCATTCCCTCCCGTGAGTGCGAGAGGGTATTGAAAACTTTCCGCGGGCAGAGATGCATGTGGCAGTAATAGCTTGAGTTTCAATGTAACCAAGGGTAACATATTAAAGAAGTCTGCCCTGTGAACTCCGATTGGACCTTCGGTGTTTTGCATCAGTGGCATTACTCCTGATGCAGTGTTCTTTTACACGTGTGTACATGTGTCACGGTACGAAGTGTGTCGACCCGATCTGTCATTTCATTCGCACACATGCTGCTGATTTTTTCATAATGCTCGTGGACGCGGGGTACTGTTGGGGCTTTTGTGTCGTACTCCTGTCTTTTTCATACATGTCTTGTATATGCCATCTTTAAAAACGAAAGCAATAAAAATGAACGGAAAAACATGCATGACTGCAAGATGGTGATCTATTCAGACAGCGAAGACGTCCTTCACATCCAGCAATTTGATAAGTGACTGATTTTGTTTATTTTAATTTGGGAAAAGATGATATTCCCCAAACGCCACAGACACAATATTCCATTACAAAGCTAAATTTATGTTAAGATGTTGCATTGTTTTAAGTCTGCTGTACGTTTGACTTTTGAACTAGTTGCAAGTGGGTCTGTTGACATAATTTCGTGTAGTTAATCTGCCGAATCTGCTGAAAAACAGAGCCATTCCAGCTCAAACGGCGCAGAAAATGGGGCTGACCGACCGAATCCTGAAAACAGTGTCCACATACACAGCTGAAATCATAGTTTTATGTGTAAAAAACTGATGTGTCCTGGGCTGCTCTTGAATTCCTAGATGTACCCGTGAAGGACTTGCTATATTCAAGCTAACACTATAGCACAGGAGGGAGGGGGGATCTGGTGCTAACGCGCGCTGGAGGGAGAAGACTTACCAAGGTCACTGAGAGCTAAAAATGAAAGGCCCAATCTCAGCCTAATCGCCGCTATGGTGATCAAACTTACACTAAAACTCAAACAACCTGGGTCAACATTTTTTAAAGCAAAGTGGGGTTATCAAGGTATAATATTGGTTGTACTAGCAGTGGATTAGGTTCATCTTAGGCCAAGTGACCAGTGCATGTCAAGTGACCTCACCTCCAAAAATGTTTAAATTAGCATAAGTGATAAAACGGTAAATATATCAAATTGAAACTTATGCCATATAATGGGCCCACCAAGTGCTATAACGTATATTCCCGGATTTGTCATATCAATAACCTAGGATCAGGTACGAATCATGACCTCATCTTCATTCGAAATGCATGGGAAAACTGAAACTGGCAAAAATGAAAAATTGCTCTATTTCTGTAGACAACGCTTGGAATACCTTCGTATTATCCATGTCATACTATCATAGGCCCCTTAATAGGTTCATGCTGCAATTTTGGACCTTTGACCTATGAGAGGTCATCTAGGTCTATTTAAGCAGATTTTCAGACTTGGTTCCACAACATTGCAGGACATTATGGTAATTTATTATTTTTATTTCATTACGTTTGGATTTTTATTGCAACTTGATTGATATGCAAATTGACTACGGGCCTGTTCAGACCATCTTGCGAAAATCCGAGAGCTTTGGGTGCTAGGTGTTTTGTAAAAAATTATCCAAGACAAATGATGCAAGGGATTATAATACGTGAGTAATAATTGTCATAACCAAGAAAAAGTCAATAATAGCGCATTCATTAAAGTTCTTTACGTCATTTATCTTGGGCATTTTTCAAGGCCGGTAGGTATTTCCTGAAAAAGTCTGGTAGCAAAACTCTTAGATTTTCGTAAGAGGGTCTGGGACAAACCCTATGCTAGCTTAGATGGTGACCTTGACCTGATCTTAGGTCACGTCATTTTTAGGCTTTTCCTAGTATAACTATGTTATGTATCATTATATTCACTGTAACTAAAGGAAGCGAGTAGTACCTAGAAATGGTTCTAAGTCAACTCTGTCAGACGCTACAGCACAGAAACTTTTCTCTAACATCCAACCTTCTTTAGCCTATCATGGGCTCAATATTGACATCAGCCAAAAAGTGCCCGATGTAGTGTTCTCATGAATTTTTATGAACTTTCCATCAGCGCTTGCGTTTTTTCGCTACCCTGCAGAGGAGCCAAGTTTAAGGGGGTGTTTGAACACTCCCTAAACTCTGCCCCTATGCGGGATTGCGAAAAAACGCGGAGGCTGGTGAATAGCTCATAAAAATGTACGAAGAAACCATAGGGGAAGTCCGTGCAAGAGTACGCACTTAACTTTCTAAAGGCTTTCACTTTTCTCCTATATATCTAACAGCTAAAATTTTGATGTGGTTGTTTAGCCTGAAGAATTGTCTATGTATGGTCCGTGTTTCAACTTGATGTCTCTGAAAGGAACTCGCCACGAGCCCATCAAAATAAAAATTCACGTGCGTACTTTTGCCGGAGTGGGTCGGTAAGAGTACGCAAGAGAGGCGGCTGGAGCACGCATTGCTGCCCCGCTGTGGTTTAGGTGCATAGGCCATGTTGCGGTTTTTTTTGTCGTCAAACTGGGCGATTATGTGATTTTATATTGTTCCGGGTATACAAGAACTATGTTGAAACGTTTGGTTTTCCAAATATGAGTTGCGGACTCTGTCCCGAGCGAAAATTAAATTGTCCTATCTTTTAAGCATGCGCACTCTTGCCCAATGGTCTATTGCGTACTCTTGCCGGACATGCTCCTTGGGGAGAAAGTCTTCATAAACATGTTGATAGGCGTTTTAGACTGAGCTTCGGTCCTGGAGCACAATCCTAGCTCACCTTTCTTACTGATGACAGACCGTAATACAATAGTATTGATAATAGAATCATGGTCTACAAGTTTACCCAGTTAAGAAATATTACTTCAAGGGTGCCCAGAAACTTATTTTGCTCTGTACTCGCGGGAAGAACAGGAGCACGTTGAATTTTGGTGTGCAGCCTAGGCACTGACCTTGCTTTTATACCAGGGTATCCACCATCTCAGTGGTTGCTAAGTAACCAAAACAGCTGCTGCGTACTCTTATCTCCTGCGTACTCTTACCCGCCCTTACCCTATCTGTCGCTTTTTGGCTCAGATCAATATTAAAGTTATGACAGGTCAAAGACGATGACATTTTGGGTAGTTTTTTGGGCTCTAGGATTGAACAGGGGGTCATTCTACCATAAATCGACCAAGGCATAAAACCCTACTATTTTTAATTTCCTCCAAAATTAGTATATGGGGACTCACAAGGGCGTAGAATCCACCCATGGCACCCAAAAATTATTTAAAAATTTGTTTCAGAGAAATGGCCTCCGGCAATTTCTGAAGGCTATTACACAGGCATTGATTAGAATGCCTATATCTCCAAAGTTTTCAAAATATTTCTTGAAAATTTTATAGTTGTAGGATTTAAATTTTACGGGAAACATTTTGGCTATCTTCGATTTTGAAATTTAAACAAAACAAGTTTGGTGACCTCATGACCTAGTTTTATAACGGTGACCTTGACCCGTAGTACAGTGAAATTAAAAATTCTCTTGAAAGCGTCTTGACATATGGTAGTAGTCTTTCAGATCAAATAAAGAAAAAGGCTTTCGAAATGCATATGCTACTTTTAGCTTCATATATATAACACTAGGTGTCACTGTGGAGCTATGATATCGTAACTCATGTTCTAATTGACTTGCAACTTTAAAATAAAACATTTAAAGAATCAAAATCAAGCAGTCAACCTAGAGTTGAAGCATTTTAACACAAACACAGGAATAGGGGTTATCTTCCCTATTTTAAATTCACATTATTGTCCCTTTGGGAATGAACTTAGCTGTTGTAAATGTCAAGTATGGTTGTTTGGATCATTGTATATCTTTTGAACATAAATGTGTTCCCGTCACATTGAATCACCGAAATATGATGTCATTTCCAGAAGCATTTAACCCGCGCCCCATGGGGATCCGGCGCCACCTTCGCCCCACTGGTAGGGGGCATCAATGCCCCAACCCCGAAAATATGGAAGTTAGCGCAAAGCTGCAAAAGACATTAGAAATCTCATGTGAATTCAGTAAGATTTAATCACACGTTTAAGCGCTCAGGTCTATGTTTTGACCTACAGAGGTCAAGTTATGTCACGATAGGCTATTTCAGTAAAACATGTAATCCTTAACACGCGCATTGACGGGGGTCTGAGCCACCTTCGCATTGACGGGGGCGGGTACCCGCCCCCTAAGATCTCGAGAACCACGGTAGGTAGCGAAAAACGGTAAACGGCGTTGGGCTGCCCATCCACTTCTCCATCGAAAACATTCGAACCATTTTTTTGTCAGGTCACATTTAAAGTCACGAGAGGTCAAAACATGCCCGTCATAGGGATAACATGTAAATTCAGTTTTTCGGCCATTAAATCTGAACAAGTAAAGATAGAGCAAAACGATTTAAACTATATGAATCCTCTTAGCAAGCCGAATCGAATGATATATAAGTTGACCTTCCTAGGTCAAATCAAGGATTTGACCTGACCTGAGGTCAGGTCAGGGTCAAATTATATAAAATGCATATCATTAGAACCGCAAAGCCCAGGCGAGTCTAATGCAGCTAAAATAAATGCTCTATCACCATCCGTTACTGAGTTATTCCGTAAAAACAATTTTTCCCATGTATTTCCAATGGAGAGGTCATGCCTCGTACCTGACCTTAGGTCATCGATATCAAAAATACCGGAACATATTTTAGAGAACTCGGTGGGGCCATTATGTGATACGAGTTTCAATCGGATAAGTTCACCCTGCTCCGACTTATGCTATCTTAAACTTTTTTTGAGGTCGGGTCACTTGACCTGTAATGGTGACCTGACCTGAGATGACCTAACCTTAAAATTTTCACAGAAGTTGTAAAAATGATGAGGGAAAAGGTATACAAAGTACAGCGGCGCTACGCGCCGCCGTTTTTCTGCTATCTCCGAAAAACCCGAGGGGGCGGGTACCCGCCCCCGTCAATGCGCGTGTTAAGAAACCTGAGCATAGCCATTAGAGCTATTGAGATCTAGCAAACATCATTTGATAGGAAAATGCCCGAACTTTCTCTGCTATGTGGAACATAATACCCCCGCCAGTGGTTTGGCCTTCAGAGGGTACCTCGTGACTTAATATGACCGGAGATCTCGAAAGGTGAGAAAGTGACCGTGTTGTATATCAAATGAAAACTGGTAACGAGACATGCACGATGACCTTTGATTCAGTGTTGTAGCTTAATTAGGTCAAATTTTTTCGTCAAAATGCTGTTTTGACCAGAGGTCACCAGAGGACAAAACTGGTGACCTCTGATCTCAGATAGGTCAAAGGGCAATATCGCCCCTGGGGTCCATGAAAGGGTGTCCAAGAACGCTTGGCTGAGCAAATTGAGCATTTACAATTATTTTATGACTTTTAGCTCATAAGACAGCTTTTCCCATGTTTTTTCTATGGAAGAGGTTACCTGGTGACCTGACCTCAGGTCACCAAATCGAAGAATCCCGAAGATAAATTTTGTAGAATCCGGAGGGATCATTAAGTGTCAAAAGTTTTAAATCGATCGGCTTAGAAATGTAGCTATGGTAGAGCTCAAAAGTTAAAGTGAGGTGATTTTGGTTGACCTCACCTGGTGACCTGACCTAGGGTGACCCGGGGTAATAAATTACAGGGATGATGGGAAAATAATGGGGTAGACCCTGGTAGAATCCTCAACCGCGGTGCTTCCCTCGTTGTTTTTCTGTTGTTCTGAAAAAACCTTAGGGGGACCATCGATTTCATTATTCTAGGTGGGGCGAGAGTTAAGGAAGATTTTTGGATTTTGAGGCTTTGTGTCACGTTCCCAAGGACCTAGCTTGAATTTAAAACATTTTATAACCTCAGTTCGGCTTTTTATAGCCTTTTTTAATCTCTTGTGGTATTTTCAAACGTGTTTAAACTTGACCTATGGTAATCTCGTAGTGAATTTTGCTGAGCATACTCATTATTTTAGCTCTTTTATAATGAAGAAGTTTTAGGCACTAAAAGCATACCATCGGTGATTCTTAGTGGTACATTGCATTGCATGGGACTGGTTCAGATCTCAAGAGTACTCCTTAGAAGTGAAAGTAACTAGTTCGGAGTCCACATCATTTAAATGGATTATTCACAAGCCATTCTGAACCATTTACGCTAATTTAGTGAGTTTATAATCATCTGTCACTGCTTACACCCCTTCAAGGTCAAATTAGTTCAAAGGTTGAAAAAGGTCAAGCCCATTTTGGAAGAAAAAGTCTTGTTCAGTGTCCTTTTCATGCAAATTGATTATTCATAAGAAATTTTGCATCAGTTACGCCAAGTGCCTGCTTCATCATCTGTTATTGTTTACACTTCCTTCAAGGTCAAATAAGGATAAATTTCGAAAAAGGTCATGGCTATGTAATATGCGAACCAACTAGTTTAGTGTCCATATCATTCTAATTGACTATTCATTAACCATTCTGCATTATTTACTCCAAGTAAGTTTGCTTCTTCAATTGTTATTCCTTACGCCCTTTCAAAGTAAAAAAGTTCACAGGTCGAAAAGGTTAAGCCCGTATCGGACGCAAGTCAAATAATTCAGTGTTTAGAAATGATTCTCATTTAGAAATACCGAATTGAAACACGCATCTGTAGTCGATATTCGACACAGAGTTATCAGGGAGGTCATGCAAGGTCAAATAAAGGTCATTGAATGTTAAAAAGGTCATAGAAGGTTTAACCTGATAAAAATGAGCCTCGAAGGCTGGAAGAAAATATCCTGGGACAGTTTATGAGGAAATGATGCAAAAGAACGAAAAGAGTCTAGAGCATTCACGTGAAAACGGGTACAGGCATCCAAATGACCCCAACATGCCTCCATTCTTGAGGTCATAACTCCATGACCTTGAAGGTAGGAACACTTCCTTGCAAGATGTCCGCAATGAATGCGTCAGAGACTATACAACATTTCAAGACTCTAACTCAAGAAGCTCGTTTTCGGGAATGAGGTGGCTTGGTGGATAGCACCCTTGTCTTCTAAGCCACCGGTCCGGGTTCAGTCCTGGCGGAGCCTCTGAATAAGTCGATCTGATCCCCAAAATCCTTTCCAACAGGGTGAGAGTTGGCAACGCCGTATGACCCTGGCAGTTGGTGCGTCGTTAAACCCCAACAATTATTATTAAGCTCGTTTTCAATTCTTGAAAAACCTGAGGGGGTTGCAACACCCCCTGTACGTGTAAGGGTTAAAACCCCTATGGCGTTGACAGGAAATAAATTGGTTGAAAATTCCATGGGCCCCTCTTAAATTCGCACGTTCCGTCGTCACTGGCATTAATCGTACCGTGAGTTACTATGGTACTGCTCCATAGTGACACCTAGTGTCATGTTTCGGAAGTAAGAAGTAGTATATTTAGTGCGAAAGTCATATTTCTTATTACTTCACCTAAAATATTATTTCCAAAGGTAAAAATGCTTTTACACGAATCTATAAATTTCACTGTACGGGGGTCAAGGTCACCGTTCAAAAATTGGTCACGAGGTTATGACGTCAATTTTGCAGAAATATAAAAATACATGCTAAATGTTGAAAAAGTGTAAAATATCGTTACAATCATTAAAAAATGGCAGAACTATAGGCTTTCAAAACAATCACTACATGGTGACCCCGAAAAATGGCGGAGGCTATATCTGCCATACCAAAGTTTCAAATAATTTTTGACGCCATGATTAGGTTCTGCACCTTTGAAACCCCTTGACACCAATTTTGGAGAGAATAAAAATAGAAAGGTTTTATTTTACGAAATTTTTGGTCGATTTATGGTGGGATGACTCAGAGTTGAGTTAGAATCATTTTTTGCAACCGTTCGCTTCCTCACGTCACGGAGAATCGAATGATGTATAATATGACCATACTAGGTCAAAACACAAAAAATGACCTGACCTCAGGTCAGGTCAAAGTCACTTCTTGACCTAGCATAGTCAATATGCCTCACTCACCTCACTGAACCCAAAATTTGATTCAATGATGAAGCTGCACTATTGATGCGCATGAGGAAATATGCAGCCGTTTTGTCGAAAATTCTGGTATAACACGCGCGCTAGAGGTATAGGGACAGTCTCTGAAGCCACCATAATTATTTTTTCAATGCGTCTGGTGATCCATTCGCAGCCGAAAAACGCTACTTGGCTACCTTTGAGAAAATCAAATGGTGCGGCAACTGATACAAAACTTCAAAATCAGTGAACAATTGTTTCTATTTATCGGCTTTCAAAGATGGACCTGTATTTTGAGATCGCCACAATAGCGCAGTCGCACCAGTTCGCCTACATTGGACACCACGTGGGAACGCCATAACGCCATATAAACGAGATTATATATCGAGGTTACCTTACATGAAGGGAAATGCCTAGGTAAAATGTCACAGCTCAAGGTCATGCCAGGACATTTAACTTCATTGACCCCAGGCTGCCCGTCAAATGACGTTACCTAGTACGATGTATATTTTGCTATGACGTCATAGTTCAGGTTTCTCAATTCTAAGGTCATCGGTCAAGGTCAAAAGTCATAGATCAAGGTCAACCCTCTCCTCCCACTAAACGGTTGCTATAGTGATAGTGTACGTACGTAATATATCGTATAGTGTACGTAATATGGTATATGATGTAATATCATAATATAGTATATTTATAGCGTAGGTAATATACGTTCCGTACGTAAACTATCATATTGTGACGTTATAGATTAAAGACCGTGAATGACCTTGACCCCAAAATGAAAATTTTTTAATTCTTCCCTTCATAACCATGATCTGTTTTCAGAAATGGCAATTGAATGCTGCAGATTGCACGAATGGTGATGATTCATTTAGCCATGGTTGATACACATAGAAGGTAAAAATGGTACAAAAAACATAAACAAAACTCTGCATCTGCTGAGGAGCTGATAAGGTCCACGCCATCTGGACACAGTCGAATCTGATTGGTGCTCTTGTATAAACTGTTTTGAAAAGGCGTCTGGAATTTCGATTTCACGCTTTCAATATCAAATCCGTGTTCTTCTCTCACCTTAGGGCTTTCCCAGGAATGACTTTTTCTTTAAAGAGGTTTTGGATAATCGCCTGCTTCTGAGCCTGTGTGCATCTCCGCTTGCTAAGTAAATTTCTAGGTATAGAAGTTAGCTCATTCCGGCTGTCTCTACACAAGTACTTAATTCATTCCCCCACCCCACCCTCAGATACCCTACGCAAGTATTCCACATCACGCACGCATTCATACTTCGTTAGAATTACCACGTATTGACCATAGTGACAAAAAGTGAAAGCTATATGGTTAGGGCACGGCATGAAGCATGCACGTGGACCGCAAGAAACCGATAACAAGGCGGACATCGCTCCCAAAGCACAACTGCTAGCTCGGCAGAGCTAGACATTTCCACACCAACACTCTTCTTGGTTCGTATCTGCCTGCTGAAGTGTTCGGATGATATCATCACCAGTTTGACGATAGGACCAGATCATACCAGACCAGTTTCTCTCGTAAACAGCGTTAGAATAAAACCAGGGGGAAAAGCCGTCAGCGCTCGTCAGGTGACGTGCGACTGCCCCACAGGGGTGAGGCTGAGGCTGAGCTGAGGGTGATGAGGATGATGATGATGATATTCATTTAAAAACACATGACAATGACATAAACAACGAACATAGCTTTTACTGGATTGGCGCAAAAGTCGACAATCGGGCTAAGTCACGGCGCCTCTCCTTGGTTCACTCCGCAATCGTTCCGCTTGCTCACACATCGTTCGACACAAACAAACTTACACTCAGTATTGTTCAACACACACACACACACACACACACACACACACACACACACACACACACACACACACACACACACACACACACACACACACACACACACACACACACACACACACACACACACATACCCACACGTGCACACCACTAAGATTAGTGCATAATGACCTCCGCCCGGGGCACGGGCTCGGCCGAATCAAATGCTGCTCACTGCCGCCGCTGTGTTGCACCGGTCTTACTTTGGACATTGATATTTATCTGAATCTGTTAAACATGCAATTCGGCTGCTCGACAGACCTAGTATAAGCTACCTCTCCAAGTACATGATCGCTCTCCTGAGGGGGGGTGGGAGCGAATATTTTTTGCTCTACAGACCTAGTGTAAACACCTTTTTCAAAACAATTATCCCGCCTTTGGGGGGGGCCAAAAGATAGTTTACCCCCTCCAGCACTTTGGGGGCCATGACCGGAAAGCCCCCTGCGTCCGCCAATGCATGGAGCAAGTGAGTTGAAATTATAGTTCAATATCCGTGTGTACATCCGTGCGTACATCCGTGCGTACATCCGTGTGGAGGGTGTGTACATCATCAGCTACGCCTCCACCGGTACTGCCCCGTCGCCACCCGAGCAAGGATAGCTAATGCTTTCCCTACGGCTCCGTATATGATAGTTTCTCAAACAATACCCGGCAACACCAATTGTTACCATACGCAAACTACCCAGAAATGGGATACTGTAGCTTCACTAGTCTCAAGGCGGAAACATTCCGGGTGCCGGGGCATAGTCCATAGACAGAGCTGTAGAGTTTATTTAGACGAGAATAAGGAGACTTCACAATTATTAGTAAAATCAGGTTCGATCACTAGCCCAGCAGGAATTCAGCATTCAATTTTAAACTCTTGTTTAGAAGTCAGTAAACTGTTTTTTTCCATTGGACACATTTGGGCTGGTGTCGAACAGTTAATCCTTGATTCAGCCCAACCCAGTCTCCCCTACTGTCATCCCCATGTTGACCCTTGCCCCGGTGGTGGGAATGAGCCACCTTCGCCCTGGTGTGGGGTCAAAAAGACCCCCGCGATTTAAAAAAAGAAAACCAAGAGAGACAGAGAAAAGTGCAAAAAGGCAATCGAAAGCTCTTCAAAAATGAAATTGATAATATTTCGGTCATTTTTCTCGTCAGGTCAATATCCAGGTCACCAGAGGTCAAAATAGGTCAAAATAGCCAATATGAGGTGTACTAAGAAAACCTCATATATCTCAGAAACTAAGATAGCTAGAAACATTTCTTAACACCATTCGAAAGCTCTTGAGTTTCTCTTTCATTACAATGCCAATGATTATCGGGTCAGGTCAAAATCTATGGAGCTGCAGGTCACTGAACATTGGGAATGTTCTCGGGAATGTCCATAGCTACCCATGCATAAGGATGTTTCCTTTTTCGCTAATAACTTCCAAACCGAGCAAAATGCAGCCATAGTTGATGCACCATTGAAATTCTCTTGTCAATAAAACCGCATGATATATGATACTGATATGCCAGGTCCAATTTAAGATTTGAACTGATCCAGGATAACGGTTTATTTCAGCTTGACCCGGTATAGTCATGATGTATATCAATTGACTTGCTGTGACCATAAAAACGCCTTTGTGACAAAATAAAAGTTATATCTTGGTTTATTAAGAATGCATAGAGTAAAAAACGAAAAATGGTTATTTGACCTCAGGTGACCTTTCAAAGGTCAATGGTCAAAACTTTGTATATCACTTCAGAAATGGGCTAAAAGCAAGTCGTAACTGATGTTTGAAGTTGATTCCATCCATACTTAAAGAGAAAAGTTCATTTCTTGATTTTTCCTATGCATTTGCAATAAGAAGGTACATGACATGACCTTCTGTACATGACCTTAGTTCACCAACATAAAAAATCCCAGAACATATGTTGCAGCTCCTGGTGGGCCCAATATGTGGTATGCGTTTCAACATGATCAATTAACCCTCCTTTTAGTTATGCAGTCCTAAGAATTTTTTAGGTGAGGTCACTTCACCTAGCATGGTGACCTGACCTGATATGAACTTAAGCTAAAATTTTCAGGAAAGATGTAAAAATGATGAAGGAACAGCTAGACTAAGTTTGGCGGAGCTGCGCGTCGCCGGTTTTCGGTCACTTTGGAAAAACTAGAGGGGATCTAAAAAGAACCCCACCCATGCGAAGGTTAAGCTTCTAGGAAGTGCAGTCACGCTACACACAAGCGTGAATCTCACTCGATTCATATAACGCCCGAGTAATGTATTAGTCACGAATGTACTACATAAGTGGCATCGCCTTATCCCCGGTTAATGCTACATGATACATCCTGCAAAAACATGCATATGCAGGTAAATATTTGCTGGTCTACAGCGTCGCACTCTCAGTACCAGGCCTCTGATTGCATTAGCTGTTACTGGACACCATATCAAACCAAACTTTTTGTTAAATTACATTTATTGGAAACTGTACCTAATAAAGTATATCAAACGAGGTTACATTCCAAACAGTTAAACGTCGGAAGCAGAATATAAAAGACACACCCATATGGGAACAATTAGAGTTGAGTTATTTAAATAAACTTATATATATTCCAATGATTAGGAAGATCATGGCGAAAATTACAAACATACAAATGGAAAGAAACCAAAAAATCGTGCGTTTGAGCCCATAATTTTTTTAAAGAAATGGAATAAAAAGCATATGTTTTTATCCTCCTCAAAGAAATACACGGCTAAAAACACCCCTATTTTTTAATATAATTAGTAAGGAGGTAACGCAATAACAGACGGTACACGATGCTTGAAGCTCGACGGTTTTGAATTTTTAAGCTCTCAACTTTACCTTTTTCGTTATTATGTATATGCCTTTCGTCTTATAACTTTGGTTCTTTCCATCCCTATTTTGTCGATCCCGATGGATTTTTCGGTATCACGTCTCTCCGAGTCAGGGTGTGGGTTCATGAACTGATCAATTTCTTTGGAGGTTGATGAGTCCCTGTTCATTGGGTTCGTGTGTGAGTTTGTGTGTCGGTTTGTTAAGATCCGGTACAATAGTTCTGTCTTTCTTCTGAGGTTTTCATGAAACGTTCAAGAAAGTCCTGCGGTTGGATTCACGTCGGAGGATTGGAGTATGCTAAGGCATTGACCCCAAAAATACGAACAAATGACATCCTTTGTAAGGGAGAAGAATCCATATTGGGAGCTGCGACTTTTCTCATTACACTTACAGGGAGTCATAAGGGAAGAATATGGGCCTGAAATGATCTCTAGATATCTTCAGAGCTGTCAACTGATTCCTTTAGGGGAGCCTGGTGACTTAATTGGGTGTCAAATTACACTTTTCTCGGAGTGGTAAGACTCTTTAAGGGGTGTCAGATGATTCTTTTATTGCTCATAAATCAAGAGTCGTGACTCTGAGGATGAGAGTTTGACACCCCTGACTCCCTGTTTGGTAGAAAAAAATTCAAAGAGGGAGTCTTCCAGGGAAAAAGGGTGCACTTTTTACGGTATCAGCAGATCCCCCAATCAAGTGTCGTTTTTTCTCTCTCGGTGCGCCTTTAACAATGACAAAAAACGGAACACTTCCTTTGAAAGGCATGCATTTAAAAAAGAACAAGAGAAAAAAGCTCCCGCGCGGAGTGAGGAAGCTACTCGGTATCCGTATCTGCGGAACGCCACTGACAATTCCTGCAAACGATCAGCCGGACAAATGGAGCTGTTTACAGCGGCCGTCACTTTCGAATGACTCCAGAGGGTGACACACACCGCGGGACGGAACGGGAAACACCGGCAAAGGCGACGCCAGACACGTCAGCCCCCCCCCTACCAAGAAGGGAATACCGCGCGTATCCGGAGTCACGCCGCCCGGCAGGGTGTCTCCCAGAGAAGTCACCGATGACATCATGCTTCTGTCTTAGAGATCGGAGCTCAAGGTTCTGCGTATAGCTATTTCTGCGGGTAATACATTTTAAATGTTGTATAAGCTGCATTTGGTATGATGTATGAAGGTTGGGAACACGAATCATGTACATACATGCATTTTCGGCTGATGTGATGTCGAAGGAACTTACCATAAACCGAAGATAGTGTGGAAAGAGACATCTAAGGGTAAGGGGGAGAAATCCTATATAAAATATTGTGACCAGGATGGAGGAACCGGAAAAAGGGCCAGGACCTGGATGAATGAGATAGGGAGGGAGAGAGAGGGAGAGAGAGAGAGAGAGGGAGAAAGGGAGAGAGAGAGGGAGAGAGAGATGGAGATAGAGAGAGAGAGAGAGAGGGGGAGAGGGAGAGGGATAGGGAGAGAGGGAGGGAGAGGGAGATGGAGGTGAAGAAAGGAAAGACTTTATAGTGCAGTGGTTGGGAAACAGCAAGAATGAAGGGAGAACTTTTGAGCAGGAAACTTGCCTTTTTGGACCAGTTTTCAATCGACTCTGAAACATTGAAATTAAATCGGAATATAGAACTGTAGTCCACGTTCTTATCTTTAGAATCAATACAACATGCATTTCATTACATTCTTAAGCAGTCAAAATTTTGAACTATGGTTACGTGAGAAGGGAAAAAGTGGTACTGTGCACATATATACCTGGCTCATTGTGAAGGGAAGCATAAGGTCAAGGGTGAAATTGGTCAGATGACGGAAGTCTTAAAATGCGTCCAGTTACCTCATCCGCAAGATTAGCAATCCAAGCCTTCTACAAAGCCTACAGAAGCAAGTACGTATCATCTGCTTCACTGGCAAATATTGCCAGACATTTTCAAAATTAATGTTTACAACACTCGTCGCTGTCTTTACTCTGAATGCGTTTTAAGGTGTTTTGAATTTATTTTAACTCCACGGACAAACGGCCATATTACTGAACAGCTCAGTTTAGAAGCTTACTTGCAAAGTTAGATAGGTAAATTGTAATTGTAAATTGTAAATTGTAAAAGGTAAATTGTGCAATACCGTACAACCATTTCAACGCATTGAATAATGGAAATGTAAGGCCAATGTCACCACCTCAGACCCCTGCTTGATGACCAATTCTACCAGCAAAATGGTATAAGGCATGAACGACTGCAGTTGCATCACCAGTCTGTATCACTATTGCCGGACAAGGCTATCATCTTCATGGAATATTTCGCAAAGACGGCGGCATAATCCTTGGCACCGACGCCAGCATTGTGAGTGGGTTGCGTAATGATAATTCGTACTCTATGACCTTCAGGAGCATGCAGCTTAATGGGCTGCGTCTGCCCCCTATCACGACTGTCACCGAAAGCCAGAAGTCTGGCTTTCAACTGAATGGGAAGAACAGCATATTTAGTATCTGACACTTTAGTATCACATTTTAGAGAGCTGAGTAGGGATTTGGCTATATACTTATGTACATGAGAACTTAGTCAAATTTTGAGCTCTACTGTAGCTACATTTCTTGGCCGATTGATTCAAAGCTTTGTGCACTTGATCACCTTTAAAGGGTCTACTACATTTGTATCCGGGATTTCTTCATTTGATCACCTGAGGTCAGGTCACGAGGTGACCTCTCTCATTAAAAAAGCATGGGAAAATATATATTATGATATAAAGTCACACAGTGATTGCAAATGCTAAGAGTTCTCAGAAACACATTGTTTGCTACCTTTTCGTGGATTCCAGGGGTGAAATTTGCCCTTGATCTATCTGAGGTAATCACAGGTCACCAGGGGTCAAACACAGTATTTTTAATAACTTTTGACCCAATCAAGCTAGAGCGCGGAATTAAACGTCATCGTGTATGTCTTGTCAATTGTTTCATTTGATGTATGACAGAGTCACTTTCTGACCTTTTGTGACCTCAGGTCATGTTAGGTCAAGAGTGGCCTTCTGGGGGACGAACTACTGGCGGGGAGGTCATTATGTTTCACATAGCGGAGAAAGCCCTGGAATTTTCCTATCAGATTTGCCTTACCAGATCTCTATAGCTCTAATGACATGAAAGCTTTGGCCAGGTTTCTTAGGCATTGCGTATTTTAATGGAAATAGCCTATCATGACCTAACTTGACCTCTGGAGATCAAACCATTAAACTGAGCGCTGAACAATATGAAGTAAAATCATTCTGAATTCACACGAACTTTCCAATGCTCTTTGCAGATTTGTGCTGGCCCCTATGTTTTCGAAGTTAGAGGGGGGCAATCGATGGCCCCGGTGGAACGAAGGTAGCGCGGGACCTCCGGTGGGGTGCGTGTTAAGAGAGTAACAGTTGGGAGCGTGCAGCATCGCGTGACCAGAATCCTACATGAATGATCGGAGGAAAGCAAATAAACTGGACAGATGTCGGAATGGTGTTTCATCCACCACCACAACTGCAAGGAGGTCATTTTTGAGATGCACCATGTGTAGAATTAAGAAATCCGGATGGAAGACGATGCTGAGTTATCCGGCCGAAATATATATATATATATATATATATATATATATATATATATATATATATATATATATATATATATATATTGGATTTCAATGGGAAGGCAGCGAATCTCCTGTCAAGTATTGAACTCATTGTTCTATCGAAATACCAAGGAACGAAGTTTTTGGAGCGTTTTATTCTTAGATAAAGAAAAGTATCAACGACGTGCACATGATATGAACCAAAGATAACATTATAGCTACTGCTACCATCTAAAATCCCAATGTTTTCCCGGTACTATAAGTGCCTCAAAAGATTGAACCAATAACTTTCAAGAGCATAAATAGCTGAATCTGTTGTCCAAGCCTCCGGATCCGGGCGGATCCATCCGGTTGGTTGGGGAGGCAGGCCAACAGTGGCAGATCAGCCGGTTGGTTGGGGAGGCAGCCCAACAGTGGCAGATCTTGCCGGGTGGTTGGGGGAGGCAGGCCAACAGTGGCGAATCCAGCCAGTTGGTTGGGGAGGCAGACCAACAGTGGCAGATCAGCCGGTTGGTTGGGGAGGCAGGCCAACAGTGGTGAATCCAGCCAGTTGGTTGGGGAGGCAGGCCAACAGTGGCAGATCAGCCGGTTGGTTGGGGAGGCAGGCCAACAGTGGTGAATCCAGCCGGTTGGTTGGGGAGGCAGACCAACAGTGGCAGATCAGCCGGTTGGTTGGGGAGGCAGGCCAACAGTGGTGAATCCAGCCGGTTGGTTGGGGAGGCAGACCAACAGTGGCAGATCTTGCCGGTTGGTTGGGGAGGCAGGTCAACAGTGGCAGATCAACCGGTTGGTTGGGGAGGCAGACCAACAGTGGCAGATCAGCCGGTCGGTTGGGGGGGCAGACAAACAGTGGCAGATCAGCCGGTTGGTTGGGGAGGCAGACCAACAATGGCGGATCTTGCCGGTTGGTTGGGGAGGCAGACCAACAGTGGCAGATCAACCGGTTGGTTGGGGAGGCAGACCAACAGTGGCAGATCAGCCGGTTGGTTGGGGAGGCAGGCCAGCAGTGGCGAATCGAGCCAATTTGCTGGGGAGGGATCCAAACCCAGGCCAGTGAGTTAAAAAGGCCGTGGGAAAATGTACCACATTGGGACCACGAAACTATTTTTGGGAGTAAAAATGCCTCTGAAATTGAAGTGAAAATGTTGTGCTCAGACGGTACCGATGCAGCCACCATAAACAGACATTGACTGCTTCATGACATTCAAACTTCAGCATACTTTCGAAGACGCTTTGTACGATGAAGACTCTGCTTGGAAGGTTAAACTAATCAGTCTGCGCCAGCGCATACCACTCAGGATAGAACTTCCGAAAAATATGCATTTATTATTCAAGGGATCCCTAATCCGTACCAGCGGTGCCCTAAAAGCTGTTTCCATTTCAGAAGCTGAATTTCTGTTAAATCAGTTTTCTAGTCTTGTGCCCTTTCAATCAAAGCCAGGTATGCTCCAAAGAAAATATTTAACACATCAATAAACTCGAAATATTCGGAAGTTTAAACTTTTCATCAAATAACCCAGACTAATATCCCGAAAACATTTCTAACTACTTGACAACAGTTTCTGGGAAAAATATGACTCTTAAAACGTATATAAAGAAAATATTATCTGTTTTGAGCAGGCCTACCAAAGCACGTGAAATTATTACCCAACATTTCCCAACATTTCATAAATTAAGATCCGTTTTGAAGCTCGGTGTAACGTATTTCTCTGAATACTGGCAAATGTTACGATACCAGAAATACTAGGAACCACTGTCTTAAATCATTCTAGATACATGCTACTGCATCTTCGGCACTGGAAATAATAGTTGAACTTTGACTTCTTTGTTTGCTTGTTTCTGCATCCCTGTGTGTGGCTGCTGCATGTGTTCTGCAAAGGTTGAGAAAGATATCAGCTTTGGCGCTCGTGCAGTAACCGGAGGACGAGGACTCCATCACATTTCTTTCGCGGTAAGACGGCTGAGATGACTTACGTCTGATCAACTTGTTTGTTACCACACCGTCTATGTTATAGAGCAATCTCCTCACGTCAGACCGCCGGCCTTCTATCAACACTTGACGCGCTGAGGGGCCGTGGCGCAACCTAGGCGGTACCTCTCAGCATTAGAGGATCCAGCACTTCGAGGGGGGGTCTAAGAGACTCAAGGTTCCTCCACTATTGCCTCGGAACAATATCTGACTATGATTGATCTATTAACACTAATATTTCGTGGAGAGGGGTTGAGCCAATGCAGGTCGTTGTCCTTGTATCCGCCGCTGACTTTCAGCTATCCATCCCTCCGAGCACGGAGGCAGGCCGGCAACGGCACTACTAAGTCACACAGCTGAATACACGTGGTGTATAACTGGGAGAAGACGAACACGGGGTCGAGTGGAGAGCGGTACTGACTCCAGAGCTACCGGCGACGGAGAGGTCCCACTCGCTGAATATGAACATCCGTTATGAAGATGTGGCACAACGTTTTAGTTTGGGTTTCTGATTATCTCTGTGAGGCCTGTGCTCTGAATGGCTGCCCCTGAAATACCTGTTGAGGCAGTCATAACCCGGATATCGTACGTCTTTCCCTATTTCTTACTTTTCATCGTAGTATTACCTCTTGTATTTGTTGACGTGAAGAAATGAAAATCCTTGACATATGGGCTTCCTTCTAATAAATTACATATATAGTTTATGTTCCTGTCTCTTTATTGGTGAATTGCGTATGCCATGTGTTTGTAGCTTAGAGTGTCTTTTTAGTACAGGGTTTTTAGCTTTTATCTGTCAACTTGAGCTATGATTGGGACTACCAGCAACTTATCTGTGCCAAGTAACCAAATACATAAATATTATTCCGATACTGACAGCTCTGCTCATGGAATGGAGCCTGTATTGGCCCGCTAAAGCCGTGGGTTGTTTCCATAAAATTTTGTGTCAAAACCACTTGCAGAGGGAGTAACTAATCCCCTTTTTCAGCTGGCTACATATAAAAAGATGCATTTGTTTTTAGAAAACACCCTTCTCCTTTAGTGCATTTTGTCATAGGGCATATTTTAAGGAATTGGGACTGGTGGGCACTCTGCTGAAAAAGGCATAAATTCAAATGACTGATAACTGATGGGCACTGGGCTGTTCGGGGCCGTTCACTGGTGGGCATAGCATGGGGGGCTGGTGGGCGAAATTCCCACTACTTTGTAGCTTACAATATGCCTTGCTTTGTCGAGTCACAGTTCTGCTGTATAGAGATGAAGGGAGGATTCATACACATTTCATAATATTCCACGTATATTCTGGAAGTCAAGTCAACCGCGTGAAGGTAAAAGATCAAGCAATTGATACAATAAATGCATACTTTGATTGGTCGTGACCTAGCACCCTCGAAGAGATAAAACCCTACAGTCCAGACCAAAATGCTATAAAGAACTCACCTTCTTCGGCAGATCTTCCAACGCCCAAATAAAAAAGTGAATGACTGACCGACCGAAAAACTGCGTTCCAATTCGCAACTAACCCGCATCACATGAAAACTTGAAGTGTGGACGACGACCAGTTATGTTATGGTTATGGTTATGGTAGTTATGATTATGGTTATGCACAAACTAGATATCGAACCAAGTTTGTCAGATTATCAGTTGGCTGCAGTTCGGCCTTGTAGAGCCGTAACACACGGCTCTGAGCTGTGTACCACAGTGCTATAATTTTTAGGGTTTGTCGACGCAGCAACTGCCAGGGTCATATGGCATCGCCAACTCTTTCCCTGCTGGAAAGATCTCTCTGGAGCCAGCTTGCTCCTGTTCAGGGAAGCTGTCGGGCCTTGAACCCGGTTCGGCTGCGTGGAATGCCAGCTGCGCAGACCACTGCACCACCCTTACCACCGTGCTGGGCTCGACTTTATATGTATGCTTCTGGCCACAACGCTGCGATCTCGGGATCTCATGCCCTCATAACTATCAGAGCCTGTTCGCGTGCAGCGTGTCACCAGCTGGTGTGATACTGCAACCAGGAAGCTCGCTGGTGCATTTGCCACCAGCGGCCGCGGTCGCTGTCATGGTGTCGTTGCGTTCTGGTGCAGCTTCAGCTGCGGCTGGAGAGCTCCTAGTAGCCACAACGGCAGCAGCAGTGGCTTGCCGCAGCTGCTGCTGTCCCCAATGGTCCGTCACGACTGCATCCAAGCCACCAATTAACAACCTACATGCTTCTCGAGCTGGTTTTCCAGGAAGGTTCGGCCTGCCGATGTCTTTGATCGTAGTGCTCTGGTTGATATGTCAAATAATGTTACCATGCCTTGCCAGTGCTTAAAAATAAATTTATATTTTTCGGGTGCCTCCTGATCGCTTGCTTCAGGTCCCAACGTTTTCTTATTTCACAGTAGACTTTGTACTTGTTTCTTGTTGGCATAGAAGCTATTCTCCAAATATCGGTAACCTCTTCAGTGGTCTGTTCAATGTCTAAATGTATTGAAACGTGGAGTTCGTACACTTCTCTGGTCTCCATCTCTTCAAGCAGCTGCATAATGACGCGACCAGTCAGGCCTTGTGCGGAGCTGATTACGCGGTAGTATGCAAAGCGTGGCGAAAAGCCGGGTGTGGTGCAGCTTTAATTTTGTCTTCAGAAATACGGCACTTCCCGTGTTAGAGATAACAGGACCAAGCTAAACATTGCTGACTTACTCCTGAATGCATATTAAAGCTTGAAGCAGGCCACATGACCTTTGTTGTCGGCGCGCCCTAAACCATCAATTATGATGAAGCTTGAAGCTGACCCGGGGTGACTGCATGCCGAGATAATCTATATACAGCTGGGCAGTCTTATTTGTACCGTCTGCTTTAAAAACTATCATCACCAGGAACGCCTTAAAAGTGTGCAAGTGAGGACGCATCGACATCGTGTTGTTAAGGTAAATGCCGATTTATGGAATTCCTAAAAAAGTCCACAGCATATCTTCGGCTTCACTGGCTAATAGCCCCTTGATATAAGCGATAGTGGAACAGTGGCTGATAACTGCGTCATGCGCGCCATCTATTACCATATTAATAAACTCGATCATCCCAGTATTTTCAGTTTACCTACTTTTCAGGGGACGTTTTTATTTGAAAGAGTTAAAAAGGGGCTTCAGGCTATTTAGATTCAATGGCTTCAAACTTCTGGAGCCATTTGAATTCATTAATTGCATTTTATTGTCCGTGAGATGTCAAAACCTTGAATTCTGGCAACAAAAAAACTTCAATGGCTTACGCGAGAAAATATTTTTATTTTTAATTTATGACTGGAAAATAGTGATCAGCAGCCATCAACACATAAGAAAATACCCAGAAATCACAGTGATCAAGGATCTTGTGAAAAATGGTTATCATGATATGGCCTAGTGCTTATACATCGCGTTAAATTTGCCGATTCGTTAACCCTTCACCACCTGGGGGTCCGATGGATCCCTCCTCGGTCTTTTGCCAATGATTCTGAGCAGATTCAAATGAGATGAGCTCGCTTTGCAGGCCTGTAGGGTGATACAGTTGGTAAATTATGACCAAACATTGGAATTAGGTTAGGCCAGGTCAACGAGCTATGATGTCGTTTCTAACTAACGTAAGGAGACTCTGCTCTCCTAAATGTGACTAACAAAACCAGGTGTAACTCGCCTTTGGAAAGCTAGATCAGGTCCTAAATAACATTCAAATGAGATGAGCTCGCTTTGCAGGTCTGTAGGGTGATACAGTTGGTAAATTATGACCAAACATTGGAATTAGGTTAGGCCAGGTCAACGAGCTATGATGTCGTTTCTAAACTAACGTAAGGAGACTCTGCTCTTCTAAAATGGGACTAACAAAACCAGAGTGTAACTCGCCTTTTGGAAAAGCTAGATCAAGGTTCTAAATAACATTCAAAAGCTCTTGAAATGAAAATTTTGCGCGCTACCATATAGCTACTTTGAGATTAAGCCAATACCAAGGCCACTAGATGTCACCAAAGGTCACGGTTTTCGAAACATTGTGTTTAGAACTGTTGATCAAAACACGAAAGAGTCTTGATTTTGGCATCAAAGTAATGAGCATCACTGCAGCATTCGAATGATATGCAGCATTACCTTGAAAAACCATTATTTGACCTTGACCTTAGGTAAATATAATGAAGTAACCTAACAAGGTCAAGCCACATATCATTCGAATTCTTGGATCAAGATAGACACATTTATGCATTTTGCTTTCTCCTAGGTCTAATGATTCTCCAGTTATAAACGAGTTTCTAAATGGGCATAAATTTGATCCATTCTGCCTACTGTGAGGTCATGGGTCAACGGATATGGTTCAGCCTGGCTCCAGAGTAGAAGACGGTAAGGCCTTCCAGCACCGTTTCAATTTTTTCCGCATCACTTTCCGTTCTTGAGATAGTTGTGGCACGATCAGACCCCCAGGCGGTGGTGTGTACGAAAAGAGTCCAGGCGGTGCCGTGTTAAGCGCGCATTGACGGGGGCGGGTACCCGCCCCCTCGGGTTTTTCGCATGGAGAATAAAAACGGCGGCGCGTAGCGCCGCCGTACTTGGTATACCTTTTCTCTCATCTTTTTTTACAGCTCCTATCAATTTTTTAAAGGGAGATACGCGAAAAAATTATTGTTGCGGTCTCTCGCTATTTGACAAATCCTGAAAACGAAACTGTCAATTATTTTTGTATCTTCGGCAAAATTTTGGGAGGCCACTCACTTATTATCGAAATAGTTAAACAGTTCCGATAAAATGATGGAACATTCACCCATCGCTCACTTCTCGAAAACTATCTAAAGTTGAAAAGTAATGTATTTTTTGTAACAAAAATGTCTGTTCTCCTGTATTTGTATTTGAATTAGTTTTAAAAAGCCTTTAAAAATACAAAATTAATTAGTTTGCCCTAGAAACGGAAAAAACATAATTACACAAGTCTTCAGCCGTTTCGTACCTCGGGTCTTGTGCCGTCTTCTGCTTCCACCCCAGGATGACGAAGCTTTTGCGTCAGAAAGGTCACGTGACCCCACTTTGATGTGGCTGTACGTTCTGATTGGTCAATTGTGATTTCTTAAAAGTCCTATATTTATAATTGCATATTATTTTGGGCTGTAGCTTTTTTAAAATATTTTGTTCTTTAACAGTTCAATACTTTCAAGTCACTGCTTAGGAAAAATAGGACCGTTTTTTATAGAAATTGATAGCCTTAGCCGGGGGTACGTCATTTAAACCGATATGAGGTGTACCGGTAAAGTCGTCTAGAAATGTTGACTTTGAGAGTGATTTTAAGGCATTTGCAGGCCGAATTCGCAAAAATGAGAATAAGACTCCTGAAACAACTTTTAATGACCTTTTGATCTAGCCAAGAATTTTTTTGCGTATCTCCCTTTAAGGTTAGGTCATCCCAAGTCAGGCCACCAGTACAGGCCAAGTGACCTGACCTCAAAAAAAGTTTAAGATAGCAAAAATCTGAACAGAGTGAACTTATCGGATTGAAACTCATATCACATAATGAACCTACCGAGTTCTCTAAAATATGTTCCGGTATTTTTTATATCGATGACCTAAGGTCAGGTACGAGCAATGACCTCTCCATCGGAAATACATGGGAAAAATGATTTTAACTAAATACATTAGTAATGGATGGTGATAGGGCGTTTATTTTAATTGAATTAGATTTTCCTTATTTTTGCAGTTCTAATAATATGCATTTTACCTAATTTGACCTTGACATGACCTTGGATTAGGTCAAATCCTTGATTTGACCTAGCAAGATCATATTATATATCACTAGATTCGGCTCGCTGCGAGGATTCATATAGTTCAAATGGTTTGGTCTATCTTTACTTATTCAGATGTAATGGCCGAAAACCTTCATTTACATGTTATCCCTGTGACGGCATGTTTTGACCTCTAATGACCCTAAATGTCACCTGACAAAAATAGTTTAATTATTTTCGATGGAGAAGTGGATGGGATACCTAACGCCATCTACCATTTTTCGCTACCTAGCGTGGTTCTCGAGATCTTAGGGGGGTGGGTACCCGCCACCCCCGTCAAAGCAAAGGTGGCTCAGATCCCCGTCAATTCGCGTGCTGAAGGTAATGAATAGTTCGGCGTTTTGGGCTCCCAGGTGCAAGGCTGTTTGCTTTCTAACCACATTAAATATGCACTGTAAATTTTTCCAAAGTCTCACAGTGCTGATGAAAACATTCATGAAGTAAATCAGATACCTATCTCAGTTAACATCTTAGAAAAGGGTTCAGCTTGAGTCAGGCCCAACTCTGGACAGAGCTTCAGCATTCACTCCAGTCCATGTCAACTCAACTGAGACTGACTAACTGACATGCTTTCTAAACCCAGCACAGTCCACGCTCGTTTCGTACACATCATCGCCTGAGGTCTGATCGGACCTCCTATGGTCACGGAAAGGGGAAGTGATACGGAAAATATTGAAAGGACGCTAGAGACGCCTTGCCGCCTTCTACTCTGGAGCCGAGTTTGAACCATATCTGTTGACCATTGACGTCACAGTGAACCAAACTGGATCAAATTTAGTCCCATTTAGAGACTCCCTTATATCTCGGGAACCATGCGACCCAGAGCAAAATAATTGACATACGTGTTCGTATTTGCCTAAGAAGGTAAATATCTGAGACATAACCTTCTAAAATTAAATTATGACCCTGATTTTAGGTCAAGGTCAATTAATGACCTTTCAGGTGACCAACATGACTACATGACCAACATATAATTCGAATTCGTGCACGGTCATGCTCATTACTATGATACCAAATTTCAGGTTGTATCTTTCGTTCAAAAGTTATAGAAATAAACAATTTAAAAAGTGACATTTGATGAGTTCTGGTGACCTCGGTATTGAAATGAACTCAAAGTGGACGAAATACTGCAAAAGAATTAATTTCAAGAGCTTTTCAATTATGTATAGAAACTTATCGGGTTCTTCGAGAAGACGACTTACACATTGGTTTTGTCAGCCCCATTTTAGAACAGAATCACCTATCATGGATTTAGAAGTGACTTCATAACTCATTGACCTGACCTTATGTCCATTTTTGGTAGCGAGCTGTCAAATTGATCACCCTAGAGATCTGCAAGGCGACGTTTATCTTATTTGAATCGGCTCAGAATATTTGCGAAAAACCGAAGGAGTGTTCGATCGAAACCCCATGGTGGTGTCTGAATAGGTGTTCTGATCATAGCTCCTTTGTTTCCTTATAAAGGTTTGTGGGAGAATGTAGATTCAAGATGAATATGAGGGAAATCTCGCTTGAGCTGTCCCATTTCCACTCAGTCCCGAGAAGTATGTCACTTACACTGGTCAACAGCCAAAATGGATCCGGCACGTGAGCACCTGTTCGTACCTATTTCGATACCGCTGATTTCAAATTTAGTAACCGTTTTTTTGTCATCGGACCTGGTTTCTTCTTCAGAGCATACCTAGTGTATAGCCCTTACACTTTCCACACACAGTCCTAAGCCTAGCCTTTTGTGGAAAATCTAGATCAAGGATGTCGAGACCCCGGGTTATCTGCACCCAGACAATGCAGCTTATCACTCATACATGAAATAGATAACACAAATGCCCTCATCACTCACATGTGAATTTATTGCAACGGAAGACTACCTCGCATTTAACACGCGCATTGACGGGGGTATGAGCCACCTTCGCTTTGACGGGGGCGGGTACCCGCCCCCCTAAGATCTCGAGAACCACGGTAGGTAGCGAAAAACGGTAAAAGGCGTTGGGCTGCCCATCCACTTCTCCATCAAAAATATTTGAACCATTTTTTGTCAGGTCACATTTAAGGTCACGAGAGGTCAAAACATGCCGTCATAGGGATAACATGTAAATTTAGTTTTTCGGCCGTTTCATCTGAACAAGTAAAGGTAGAGCGAAACAACTGAAACCATATGAATCCTCTCAGCAAGACAAATCGAATGATATACAATTTGACCTTGCTAGGTCAAATCAAGGATTTGACCTGACCTGAGGTCAGGTCAGGGTCAAATTATATAGAATGCATATCATTAGAACCGAAAAGCCCAGGCGAGTCTAATGCAGCTAAAATAAATGCTCTATCACCATCCGTTACTGAGTTATTCGGTAAGAACCATTTTCCCATGTATTTCCAATGGAGAGGTCATGCCTCGTACCTGACCTTACGTCATCGCTATCAAAAATACCGGAACATATTTTAGAGAACTCGGTGGGGCCATTATGTGATATGAGTTTCAATCGGATAAGTTCACCCCGCTCTGACTTATGCTATCTTAAACTTTTTTTGAGGTCGGGTCACTTGACCTGTACTGGTGACCTGACCTTGGATAACCTAACCTTAATATTTTCACAGAAGTTGTAAAAATGATTAGGGAAAAGGTATGCCAAGTACGGTGGTGCTACGCGCCGCTGTTTTTCTGCTATCTCCGATAAACCTGAGGGGGGGTTGGGTACCCGCCCCCCGTCAATGCGCGTGTTAGGTGCATGAACATTGTACATTAAACAAGGCTTGCGCGCGGTCGCACAAGCTCGCCGAAATTTTAGACCGAGTGGTGATGTCGCCACATTATATGATGAGGATTTTATGTCAGTCACCTCCCTTGAATGTCAAGTCCAAGTAAAAAGTCACAGGTCAAGGTTATACCACCATTTTAAGGTCATTGACCCTAGTGCCTTCGGTCGGATAATGTCGCTTAATATGACGTATATTATGTTATGACGTCATAGGTTAAGTCACCCAATTTTGATCTAAAGGTCGCAAGTTCAAGTCAAAGGTCATAGGTCAAGTTCAAACCTGATTTCCCGCCCAACCGTTGCCATAGTGCTAGTTGCAGTATACGTTATAGGCAAAATGTAATATTTTGACGTCAAAGGTCAATGGCCTTGAACGACCTTGACCTAAAAGTTTCAGAGAACATTGCCTCAGACCTTTTCTCCGTTACTTTAGGTCACTTTCTCTCCATATCCGGCTTCTCATCGCATAATCCCGGCATTTCCCAATGGTTACCCTGCACGGACAGAATTTGACCTATATGGCCTCGTTTTACCTTGAACATGTTAACCTAGGTCTATGAAAATCGGGTTTATGGTAGAATACCCCAGCCTCCACAAACACCCAAACGTTCATTTTTCTAGACCTCTAGGGTTTTGCACTGTCAATGTCACTGATGCCAAGTAGGCTGAAACAAAGACGACACACAGAAATACTGGATCTAAAAATTCTGGTCTGATACGGCATTTCTGCTGCCAGATGCGTGTTCAGCGCCATAAATTACTATAGAAACGGACTATTTTGTATTGGATCCATGACAAAACTTAAATTTTGTTGACCATGTTATCTGGTCCCTTTCCGCCTTATTCCATTCCCTGGTACCATTTTTAAAGAACAAATTGTCACATTTAATGCCAACACAAAGTGAACCTGTAAAATTGTGTCCTATTCCGTCCTATCCCATCCCGTTCAATAGTTCCCGTCCCGTTTTCCATCTCACGCAAACTTTCTTCCCATCAGTGACTTGGAAACCCTACGAGTGTCCCTTTACTCGGACCCCAAAGATAGATCCCGGAGCGCCAGCGGCGCGTCCTTCCCCATCCAGAAGATGCAGCACCAGTGCTACACTGAAAACCGGTGGAGAACCCGTAGAGTTCTTGCACTTAACTTGCACCATATCAGTAATCGGACAGCAAATTTTAAGACCTGTCAGGGTTCTCAACGAGACTGATAGGACTTTCATATCGAGACGTGATGCGCTTCTTTATGTTCTTCGGTGAAACGTGTTTCATTTCTTTCAGGAGTATTCAAACAGTTCTCAGCTGTCTTAAGAATATTCTGTGAGTACCCTTTCGGTTTTTAGAGTTTTCTAGAAGAAGCCGTATCCATCTTTCAGAAGTAATAGATTCTCGAAATTTTCACGCTGCGTCTACTCTGAGACGACTACCTTTCTTCTTGAAGACGTGCTAAGATTCTTCTATGGTGCTTAAGGAGGAATACCGCTAGCTTCCGTAAATTATCCGCTTATTCGTGCACTTAGAATTGGGTCTAGGCCGGATGCCAGTCACATTTTTGATAAGCTCCACTGTTGTGGTGGAGCTAATCAAACATGACCTCGTGTTTTAGTCTCAGCCAAATTGTTAAGCACTTAGAAAAAACGGATAATTCACACAGAACTGAAGCTGAAAATGGGCATACGTAACCGTAATTCCCAAAGAATGGGATGCCGAAGAAGTGAACTGGTGTGATGAGGCATGGAAAATAACGCCAAAGTTAATACAATGCACTCGTGTTCAATCAAATATTTATAGACTCTTAAGATTCACTTGGCGACAAAACAACACAATGCGTTTTCTTTATATTGTAACACAAACAGATCAAATTGTTTGATGTGGCCTGCAAACAGTGAAGGCACATGACGTCAGTAGGGAGGTCGAACGCCCATATAAAGGGAGCATAACTAATGTCAGCCCTTATGTCTGCAGATAAAATAAGACATCTGTTCCAAACGCACGGGGCTTTGCGTGAGGCCCACTCACGTCAGAATCTCCTCTAAAAGCTGCTGATCTCCGAGGACTAGGCTGACCACGTCGATTTTCGCTTTGACGACCACCAACCCAGCAGTCCAGGCAGGCTTTTGATGGCCGCCACTTGTTCTGCCTCTGAAAAGGAAATGAGTCGGCTCAAACACGCGAAAAATGGACCAAAACACCCAAACGTTTGGGTTATGCGCGATCCAAGACTTCTTTGAGAGGGGGTGTGGGGGCTTGGCCTGCCCCACCAGCACCTCGGACGCATCCGTATGCTTTCTATTGGGGCTCGGACATTTCTAGGGGGGCCTCTTGGTGCCCTGGTCTGTTCTTTTGAGCATTAGATGCCGGTTTTAGTTATTTTAGCTTTATTTTAAAGATATATCGAGAAATATTGGGGATGCATAGCCGATCTTGGGACAAGAGACTTTTTAAAGACTTTTGCCCCCTTTGCCCACTGACTATCGTGCCCCCTGAGACACTTTTGAAGGTCAGGGGCCCCCTAATGTGCTCCTTCCCGGGAGCAGATAACGCTATCGCGATCGGTTTGGGCCCACGGATATATTTGTGTCGCCCTGGTTGGCGTCCCCGGTCTGGATGCGCCCTGACTGTGTTCCCTGATCGGCATTCAGATTGCCCATGGACGGATGGACAAACCAACCCTCCCCTTCCCAACCCCGCCCTTCGGAAGACGGAAAGTCCCTACTACACCGCCGTGGATCCGTGCCTTCTTCAAACGCAAGGCGTTTTGTTTTTTGTTTTTAACACTACGTTTTTTTTTTTTAGGGCTGGCCCCATCCAACGTTTTGCCGGTCTGCAGGGTCGGTGGTCGACGTTTTGTCAAGTGCAATTTTCCTAGGCCGGGCCACATTTGTTCCTCCGCGTTGTTCCTTACAGTGCCGTCCCTTCCTTCAAACAGGCGCCGATGCTCCCTTCTCCTCCCGCTTCCTGATGTTGCTGTGCGTCGTTGTGTTGCTGGCGCGCGCCGCGCGTCCGCCGCGCACATCGCTGAACCATTCCGTGTTGCCTTTTGGTTTTTGAAACTAAATCGATTTTTTGGTGCCGGTGCTCCGTGTTTTGCTGGGTCTGGTTCTTGAACGGGGGCTCTCTCCAATGAGAACTCTGGGTTGGGATGAGGCGCTTATGGGGTTTGTGAAGTTTTTAGTGTAGAAAGGACAGGACGAGCTCGCTTTTTTCTATATGAAAACAGTAATGCCTCCTACTTATTTTCAAAAACAGTCATCAGGCCTTCCATAGAAGCAACGAGAAGCTACCGTTCGATTTCAGCGAGCGAAATCGTCACGCTGTGTCACGCGGCCAGAGCTGGGGTGACGCCGGTGACGGAGGACGGCCATCACGTGACCGCGAGGGCGGGTATATAGCCAGGTACGGCGGTGGCCGGCTCGCTGCGCCCCTGTCCCGCCTGCCCTGCGCACGTGCCGCCTGTGTCTGCTGCTCCACCCCCGTCACCGCTACCGCCGCAGCCTCCGCCAGCCAACGTGAGTTTCTGCTGCTCTCAGATGGTCGCCCTGCTCAACCTCTTCCGCTGTCTGATCCAGCAGGAGCACAAAGAAACTGAGTCGGAATTTTGAATATTTTTTTTTGCTGCTGAAGATTGACTTTAGGATACTGAAGCTAGAAAATTCTAGAAAAGAAAGAAAGGTTTCGGTTCAAATTAAAGCTGTTTTCTCGATGTCCTTTTGCGCTTAGCATTGGGATAGGAAAGCTAGAACTAAAACTGATGCTAAAATTACAATTAGTCATAACAGCAGGATACTGCTGCACAATTAAAACCAAGACAACGAACCGATATCTACCATAGAAAAAAACTTGCATTACGCCTGCGCCTTTGTAAGATTTTCTATCCTAAGGCGCAAGGCGAAATTCAGGTAAACCGGTGATAAGCTGCATAGTAAAAAAGAGTGCATAATTACCTAATAAACAAGAAGTACCTATTTTTCCGAGTCTGTGGTAAGTCTTCAATGTCCTGGAATGCAATAATTCTAGTGGGCGCTATCCGATTTGAGGAACAATCTGTGGTCGTTCCATAAAAATTTTTATCTGAATTTAGAGTATGGATGTTTTCAGGTAAAAAAATATTTTTAGGGAGATTATGTACACATACAACAATATTTTAGCTTTTGGCTTTGGCACAATTTTCGTTCTTGTACATTTATTAACTGCTTTTACTTGATATGCTAAAATTATTCTTGCCATTCGGCTTCAGTGGTTTGGATTCCTCTGTTGGTTATAAGATATAGATGACAGGGTAAATAAAAAACTTGGTCAAAATTCAGGTAGGACAAGGACAAGGACAATCAACAGATTGTAATCCGAGACGGAACATATTCTGAGCGCAGTGACGGAAAAATACGATACAGGATGATGCACCGGAGGAAAATTTTGTTCCTTACGTGTGGAGTGTTATAAGTGAAATCTGAACGCAGGGTATACCAATATGTATATATGTATATGAACTAGCATATGGTGTGGAATGCCCACAATTTTACAATATGGTCTTTTTACTTGTTTTTAAACCTTTACTTTGGGTTGATCTGCATCACCTGGTTTCGAGTGATTATTCAGTGACTGGAAGCGACCAACAGTTGGAGGGATCAGTCATTTAGTTAGTGATAAGCTTCAACATCTTTTCTCCACTGCTTGTGAAGATTAGCGTCTGACATGAACTTTTCATAAGTGGATATCGGAAAAAATTCGTAAAAAAGCAATTAATTGGAAATCAAATAAATCGGGCAAATTCGGCTGTCTTGGATGAGTTCAAAGCTGCTGACTTATATCTACAAATTTCTCGGGTTTCACAGAAAAAAAAACATTTGAAGGTAATATGAGCACAAATACCTGACATTTTCTCAAATATTACACTAGTGAAGACATTTAAATTTCAAAAACAGTATATTTTGGTGTATTTACCAAGTATATTGCACGCTTGGCTCTTGGGATTGATGCCTGACTAGAGTCATCAAAGGCTATTTCATGGAAACAATGACCCCAGTATCCGAACGAGTGATTCCAGCAAAGACGGATTAATTTAGAAGTCTAATTTTAAGGTCTCGGAAAGCACAGGTACAGCCTCCTCACTCTCTCTCTCTCTATCTCTCTCTCTCTCGCTCTCTCGCTCTCTCGCTCTCTCGCTCCCTCGCTCTCTCGCTCTCTCACCCATCAACTACCAGCCAACCCACGTGGGGTAATTTTGAACGCCAGAGCGTCCCAGGGGAAGCGATGCCGATTTTACCGGTGCACTGTCACTCCATGTTTTTTAGCGAGCCGGAGCCCTACGCACTACCAACTGAGCAGCTGGGGCGGCCAACATGTGCTCAGCAACAGTCAGACGGATATTAAATCAACCAATAAACTATTGAACCTTACCGAACTCGATATAAAATCAAGATGAAAACAATTACTAGTATTATGATGGCGAATGGATGGCAATGGCTAAGGTGGTAAAAAGTATGTAATCTGCTAATTATGTACTGTTTTTACAGAGTTTTCCAAGCCAAAAGTAAGTCGATTATTATTGTCCAGTTTCAGCCACTAGTAACTGTATAACATTGTACAGGCTTTATATTGCTAATCTAATGATGTTATAAGTGACGGGAGCTTGAAATTGTTCTAGGAATGGCTCATAAGCCCGAAATTTTGGCCTCAATCATGGTAGGATGGAATGCGATTTTTTTCTTTAAGACTGTTAAAAATTGAATACAAAATAGATTCCACTGCCCCAATTCTGACCTATTTTCTACCACAAAAAGGGGCTAGTGATGGCTATAAAGGCCTCATTGTAAGTCAGCTGGACAAAGCCTTCTCGTATTCAGAGTATTCGGAGTATATTTTTAGACTCCTCCACATACATTTGAGGTTTTCCAGACTTCGCGTCTGAATAATCATACAGCCAACAGAGACATCTCGCATCCGGAAGCAGTCACAGAATTCTCTGCATAAAACACAAAGCGCACGAAATAAATACACATTGATATCCTGAACACATCACAAGGCACATCACTTAGACAAAAGAATACCCACTCAGCCTAAAAACGCCTAATGAAATAATGCATCAATACAATGTGAGAACCATGTTTTCAAAATGATGTGCTGACAGATAAAAAGGCAAGAGGATGACTCTGCAGTGGATTAACTAATTACTTGTTGAGGCTTATCGACGCACCAGCTGCCTGGGCTACTTGGTATCGCCAACTCTTTTCCTGCTGGAAGGGTTTCCAGGAGCCAGATGGCCGATAACGGGGCGGATTTCCTTGCTCTGGGTATGGGCCGTACCTTGGATCCGGGTCGACCACATGGAGAGCGAGCTCGCGAACCACAACCCCACTGCTCACGGATTTCCTTCACTGAGCACCGCCTTCCTTTGTGTCTAAGGGCTGGCGGCCGATGGGGAACCTCGAGGTGGTGAAATTTGTACTCGATAGGATCGATACTCTCCCGTTGTTTCTTGTTGTTGTTTGTTCGGGAGTGGTGATAAAAAATAGGATATCACACTCAGGGTTTTCCAATTTTCTCATCACATTGTTATTTCATATCAAATATCATGAAAAAGTGTTACAGTCCCCTTAAGCAATTAGTTGTCAAACCGGTTGTACAAGATGTGCCAAACACAGCGCACTGCTCACAAAAATTGGTTAATAACTATTCGATAAATACGAAAAGGGTATCCGAACAGAGCCTAGGCGATGCATCTAAACCATGAAAAGCAGCGACGCATATCCACCTCAGAGTGCATTTCGACTGAATGACTGTGCTTCCGGCTAGTATTCTGCTAATAGGTCTGGTATATCTCTAGATGTTTTATGAATCCTAGAAATGAATTAAAGCTTATTAAAGGAGTCTGCAAGCGTGGTTCTCGTATACAAGGAGATGGTTTGCTATCTTCACTTTTTTGTTGTTTGTGAGGGTGACATTTCGCGTTTCCTTTTTGCTCGAATAGGGACAGGAGGCCTCCCTTCAATCGAAAAGAGCAACAAAACAGAGGACACGCTAAATCCTATGCCGATAAACAAGCTCTTTTATGTTGGTCGATTTTGAATTCTACTATTTTGTCGGTAGGAACTTTACAGTATAGATTCGCTCTTATCTAGGCGGACCTAAGGGCTGAAAAAGAATGCCCAGGAGCTGGTAGAAAATTATAACGAGCTGAAAAGTGTTGTCTTAGAAATATTCCTCCAATTTACTCTCCATTGTTCTAAATCTATGTTTATTTTATTGGGTGTATCTTTCATAAGTATAAGGCTCTTAATGACTATATTATTATTTAAAATACTTGTGACCAATATAGTAAAAATTTGAACCGACCAATTTTTAGGCCTGTTACTTTGTGTACACGCTCCTCCACGCATGTCGTGTATAAGCGTCCCGTGATATATTTCCTGCGCCCATCAAAACTTAGCATCCCACTTCCATTTCTCATGTATGTACTTCCGTTTGTATTTTGCCTCCCCTCTCCCCTTCAAACCCTAGCTCATAAGTCGATTCTCAAGCTGCGTACGCGGGAGTTATTTCTGCTTCTCATAATGATAATTTAGGGTTAGCATATGCCATAGCAGAAAATTTTGACTCGCATTCATTTTTTGTCTTTTGACTCGCATTCATATATACATATGATGATCATGGAGAAAATCAACGTCCTTTCATTTAGCTAAATTTGCACAAAAGCTGAGACTAGAATCCACAATGACTTATAAAGTACGCTTTGGCTATTTCCGGTGCAGGTGTCGAAAAAGTCGGCCTCCATATAGTGTAAAACATTAAAAAGTGTGCAATAACAAAGGTAAGCACATGCCAATCTGAAAGAAAAGAGTATCTGCTTCAAATCTACTGAGACCAATTTTTTATGGAAAATTTTCATTGTCGTTCTACCGGAAGAAGCCACTCTTTTCCAAACAAACACTCGACACGACCGGTAGGGATTTTTACAGCTGTTTTTTATTCACTTGCAGCATACATGATATTTTGGACGCCATATGGAACTAATGGTATAGATATTGCAATGAATCTGAGAACGTTGTTCTTAACTTCATAATAAACCAGCTCAGAAGAAGTCCCTGCACGACTGCTTCGAACCCAGACTTTGAAGCAATAGTGAGTTTCCATTTACCTAGTCTTACTGATAGTCCCCTCATCTCGGCACAAAAGTACCTGGTTCCGCGCCTGCGCGCAGTCTCAAAGCACGAAAACATGTTTTTGAGTTGGGCCTGGCGCCAGGACACCCTGTGTACTTGTCGCGAACATAATCAAACAGCACACAGGCCTCGGCTAGGCCGGCAGTTCTCGCCGCTATTGTATCTCCCCGATTTGCCGGCAGTCGGCCAAACTGGGCATAACATTTATCTCAAATGCCCAAACGGTGGACTTTGGTTCTTCTGAGCGGTACCCAGCCAATGGAGGCCGGAGTTTGGCCGCAGGGGCGGGGGCTTGTTCCCCCGGCTACCCGGAGTTATACTGCCGGTGGCGGGGGAGGCAGGCTCAGTCTGTGGTCTGTCGGTAGCGCGAGGCGTCGGGCTGTGCTCAGCTCACCATCACAACTCTTGCAGGAATGCAGCTCAACATGCAGCCGACGACGGCGTCGCTAGTAGCCGGTCTCCTGGTCACAGTCTTGCTCTTCAACAGGTGAGCACGCCGATGCGTGGGCGCTGCAGTTGGCGAACGTGCCACAGTGGAGGCGTGAGTAGGTTTGTTTGGGTTGGCCTGGTGCCCGAGTTTTACCAGTAAACGACTTTAAGCTTTTTGTAGTGAGTAGATACTGCTTTGTAGATAGCAAGTCGCATCAGGCACAATGCCGTACTTTCGTTTATGAAACGCACAGATTTAGCTATTTGCCGCGAAATTGGTAATTCTTGCACCCGTCGATGTGGATTTGTAGATATGTCATCCCGGTTGTTTGAACTTCTTACCAAACAGCTGCTAGTTGCAAGATGAGTATAGATTCTACAATTAGTAAAATGTTATGCTCCAGAATTAAGCCATTGCCAAAATATCAGCCTAGAAATTAGATCGGTCTCGTTATAGAGCCCATGTTTAGGAAATTCTACGAGCTGCGAGAAAACCAGCAAGGGGAAGTCCAACATGTGAAAAATACATGGTAAGCGAAGAGTTTAACCCGGTACCGTCAGGAATCTTTTCATACACCTGTCCGCCTGGGGGTGCGATCGGACCCACCCTCTACGATCTCGGGAGCCGGAAGTGATACGGAATAAATTGAAATAACACTGGAATCGCTTTACCGTCTTCTAATCTGGAGCCGAGTTTGAGCCATATCCGTTAACCCGTGGCATTACAGCTGGTCAAAATGGGTCAGATTTAGACCCCTTTGGAAAATCCTTTACAACTCGGGAACCATGAGACTTGGTCTGATCTTAGAGAAGTCTCAGTTCCAGCTTGGGCCCACAAAGCAGGCTGAGAAACACTGACTTAATTGGGTATATTAAATGTTCTGCGAGACGCTAAGGGTATAAAAACCTCATCAGGTACCTCTATATCCAGAACATCAAAGAAGCTGACAAAAAGAAATCCCAGGCCTTGCTACCCACGTAGGAAGCCTTGAGACCGTGACGTTTTAATCTCGGCCACCGCCCGCGTTCTCTAGTCAGGTACTCGCCAGGTGAGGTGAAATCTAATTTTCTCTGGCTTTAATTGATCGCCTACATGGGATCTGGCTGACTGGGAACAAATCTCATTTAACGTTTTGCATAAATATTCAAGCAAGTATCTCATAGTATTGGCGCATTTTTTTCTGAATTAAGATTAATGTTGAGGACAATGACGTCAAATAGATGCTGAAGCATACCGAGGGTCTGAACCGAAACACTCTAATACAGAAACCGTGCCTCTGTTTCCGATTACCAAGGTCACCAGAGGTCACCAAATGTCACGGTTTTCGATTTTTCTGTGTCTATAACTTTTGGCCTAAACAAGATACCGTCTTAAATTTGGTATTATAATAATGAGCATCGCCCAAGGATTTGAATGATATGCATCCTGACCTTGCAAGTGTATCATTCGACCCGGACCTGTGATCAAGACCATACCGCAGAAAACTTGTATTCTTGGGTCAAGACGGACACATTTATGTTTTTGTTTGTTCCAGGCGTAATAGTTCCGGAGGTGTAAAGGATTTCCTAAATGTGTCAAAATTTGACCCATATGGCCCTCTGTAACGTCACGGGTCAACGGATATAGTACGAACTCGGCTCTAGAGTAGGATATGGTAAATTTTTCCGTATCACTTCCGGTTCCCAAGATCGTAGGGGGTAGAGCTCCGATCAAACCTCCAGGTGGTGGTATTTTCGAAAGGAGCCCAGGAGGTGCTGGGAAAGTCGTGACCTGTTTGTGGGTATTATTTCCTAGTTTTACTCTCTCGACAATTCGTTTGATTACTGCATAGCTATTCATTAATAATTGTAAGAGGTGCTTTCATCCCTATTGTCATGAGCATTCGTGGCATTTGAAATTCGGGATGCTGGTTGAGCACAGTCGTTAAAAATAGGCCTGTATTTGTGCGGTATTTGTGGAATCTTCATGATTTTACTGCCTCATCTAAGCGGGGATATAAAATTCCTGGCACTGAAGCCCCCAATGCCAATAATTGTATTAGGAAATTTGTTTTTCATTTGTATGTGGCCAACATGGACGGGGTATGAAAACTTGTATAGTGAGTTATAGTTGAGGCTTATTAATGCATCAGGGAGAGGCAAAAAATACATATATAACATTAATTAACTAGAAATGCAACAAGTTTCTAAATTTGAGTTGTTGACATTATTAGAGAAAATAAATATTGATTTTATAAATAGGGTCAGACTTAAAAGGGGAACACTTTTTCCCAATTTAAGTTTCAGTGCTTGCAAAACATAGAGAGTTTTCGGGAAGGTGAGCAAATGTCGGGCAATCATATTTTAAGGAATTATCAAAGAACTATGTATTATGCAACATCAGTAAATGAATGTTAAGTTTTTCTGGGCCAAGCTCTGCTTAGTAACTGCAATTCTAATTCTCCCTGCTCGCTCATGTCCCCTGAACAAATATATATACATTCAGTAGCGTTGTTGTTCAGTAGCCTACGTCGTTGCTGCAGTGTGCCTCAGGCTGACGTCTGGTTGTCCGCTGTTGCAGCGCATCATACACAGTGGCTGTGCCACGTTGCAGACTGACGACCGCCCTGGCGGTGGACACCAAGGACTGTCGCTGGGGCACCATCAACTACTGCGGCACACAAATCTGCGCCAAGGTACCCGCCCTAGCGGAGTGAATAGCCAGCTATACGGAGAGGACGTAGTTGTCTTGAAAGATAGAGCTGATAACGGCATATGATTAATGGGAATTAGTGAATATCTGAAGCTGGTTCATGAACTGACAAGGCCTCTGGTCGTATCACAGGGTTCTCCTAGAAAGTGGGAAATATTCAACCATTTTCAGAAATACAAATTCAGCTTGCACACCGTTCTTAAATTACGAAACGCTCGAAAAAGCATAAGCTGGATTATTATCATGTGTTTCGGTAATTTTATATCAAATGCCAACGTATTTTTTCGGAGCCAATTTCTCGTGCAAAATCAACAGCCAGTTATACTCTCTCCCACGAATCGTATGCTTAGCAACGCTAATACCTTCACGATGTAGACTATTTTGTCGTTTGATGAGAGTGAAGTACGGCAGTGCCTTTCATACATACATTTAATCGGGTAACTTGTGTGCGCCAGGGGTTCGGAGAAAGGTGCAGCAACCTCTCGCAGAGTCCCTACCGCTGTGGCGACGGCTACTTCTGCATGTGTGGCCAGTGCCAGGGCTGCTCTCTTGTAACCATCAACGACTGCTTCTACCAGACTACCAACTGCCTCGGCCCGCGAGACAGCTTTAAGTGAGGATGGTACCCCAGTCCGCACTCCGTCAAGTACTCGCCGTTGACGTGTGCCCATCCAGATTTGTTATGTAATGACCATAGAAATATGACTGTTCGGGCTACAGAGCTGGCCTCAAACAAGCAACGGCTCTGCAAGCTTTTCAAAAAGTGCTGCAAGTTTGAAAAGAAGGTAAAACAGTCTGGCCGCAAAACCCCGCGACTATCAGTAGTCTTAAGGCGTTCAGCGGCATCAGGTTGTTCAATCACCGGTAGATGTCTCTGGTGTTCCGTCGAGGTGTGGTGAAGCGCTGAGATGTTCGGCGAAAGTGCTCCGTCTAGGCTCGAGTTTGAATTGGCTGTGATTTGGCTGAAAACGCAATCCCAAACATGTTTTGTAGCTAATTTTTTGAAGCAGTTCCATGTAATGCCCAGAAGTAAATGGGCCGTAGAAATCTTTGATAGTGAGATTCCAGACGGGACAAGTGCTAATGAAAGATTCTAAAATATTTGCAAAGAGGAAAATGACAACATGAAACTAATGTTATCTTTATAAGATACCGTGGTCCTTATTATCGGAGCGAAGACGCCTGGAAGAACGTGCCAAATGTGACTTTGTGTAGGTTTCGAGGTGCGATTAACATCAGGTAACGATGCATTTTTCACAGTGCAAAACTCTTTGTGTTGAAACACAAAGGAATAAAGACAGTGATCTCAGTAGGATGTGCAGGAATATTTTATCTTTAGCGTCGCAGACGGACTTAAGATGACAAGACCGAATATCTACGTCGTTCTGCTGGGGTTTCGGAGTTGGACGACACGCTAAGTCATGTATAATATTTTTGTGGCGTGCTTTGCATTTAATTTCGTTTTAGTATTATGTTTTGACTGTGATATGGATATCGATCGTTCTGCTACCAACCGATTTCTTAAGGTTCTGAACATCGATGTTGTTTGGGTTGTGCTCCCAAATGTGTTTTGTGTTTGTGAACTTCTTCGCTCTTATTTATTAATTCATCAGAACTCCTCAAGGGATGAAGGAAGAATTCCACGAGGTGTTCAAATATACATTTGTAAGTGCATATGGAAGTCTTTGTAAATTGGTTTGGTCGTGCCTAGTGTAAATGGTCTATAAAAGGGACTTAAATGCTTACCTGACAAGACCTTTCATGTAAAAACTGCCTATTCTCTTCTAGAGAACAACTCATTAGGCTCTAATCAGCTGACATGTTTGAATACGGGCAAACCCCATTGCATTTTACTTAATTCAATACATTTACAATCCACGTAAATATCTCAATGATGTGACCAGGCCACCATTAAAAATGAAGTAGGAACACGGAGGCCAAGCGTCTAGCTTACACATAATAATCGGTGGGGTTTAATGACGCACCAATTGCCAGGGTCATATTGCGTCGCCGTCTAGCTTACACGGAGTCATACTGCTTTACACTGCTGTTTTCATCAATAAAAGTATCCCAAAGTTCCTCGGAAGATGGGAGGCTAAAATATATCAAGCGCTTGTCACTTTAGATCTCCAGTCAGCAGTTCATTAAGTGGAGCGGAGAAGGGGCGGGGGGGGGTAGGCAAACACTTCAGTCATAAACCTAGGGGTCCGATCTGACCCCTCCCTCGGTTTTTCGCAAATATTTCCGAGCCAATTCAAATGAGACGCATGTCGTATTGCAATCCTCTAGGGTCATTGATTTGACAACTCATGACCAAACATTGACATGATGTCAGGTCAGCTCAACGAGGTGTGACGTCATTTCTAAATCCATGTAAGACGATTCTTTTCTTCTAAAATTAGACTGGCAAAACCATGGAGAAACCCGGCTTCTAGAAGAGCTAGATCAAGTTTCTAAGCATCTTTCGAAAGCTCTTGAAGCCAACAATCAGCACGCTGTGATACAATTTGAGGTCAGGTTACTACGACCACCAGATGTCACCAAAAGTCCCGGATTTCAAAATAGTTTGTGTCTATACCTTTTTAACGAAACATGATACACTCTTAAATTTGGTATCATAGTGAAGAGCATGACCCAAGAACTTGATTGATAAACAGCATGACAAAGACAAATCATAATTTGACCTTAAAAGGCCATGCTGCTTATAATGGCAATCCCTGGCAATCGAAGACAAGCACATCGATCTACTCAGTTTTGTTCTCAGTCTAATCTGTAGTTTGAGTGTATCTTCTAAATGGGTCTAAAGATGACACGTTTTGGCCCACTGCGATGCCATGGGTCAACGGATATAGTTCCAACTCGGCTCCAGCGTACAAGACAGCAAGGCACTCCCGGCACCATTCCAATGTTTCCCATATCACTTTTGGTTCCCGAGATCGTAGGGGGAGCGGAAGTGGTCTGATTGGACACCCCATGTGATGGTGGTGTGTAAAACAAAGAGCCTAGTCAGTACCGGGTTAAGGGGTTCCTACCATGCTTGACATATAGGTAACATTTCTCCACACCATGGCGGAGATAGGAGTGTCGCATAACTTGCCATCCAAGGCCTTCAGACTACTTCAGATGAAGCATAAAAAATCAGGCGACCACCTATCTAGATATTTTTAGTTTCCGGTACAATTATATGTATAAATTCAACATACCTGACCCGTGAAATCCTCATTTGGCGCCTGCTTTTGCTATCAACGGTAATTTTTCAAGAAGGCTGGAAGCCAACAGCTTTCAAAATCTCGAAACAATGCATCAAGTTTCGTCGTTCTTGAACCACGAACGTAGTGAGAACTATTGGAAGCATTGGAAACAGATATCTCCATTCTTATCGTAGCATCTGTAATTTTGAAAAAAACAGCAATTTTCAGATATCAATGCCGATTCCCCATTCTCTGTGACCTCTCCAGACCAAGGGGCATTTTGCTTAAAAATTCCGCAGTAGCGTTGGGTTGCCTACTCGTTACCTTTGGTCAGATATCAAATAATAATTTTTAGGGCTTATCGTCGCACCAACCGCCAGGGTTATATAGCGTCACCAGGTCATATGTTAAAGCTGCATGCTGTATTAATTACTCTGCAGAACACCCTATAATACACAATATAACTAATACTATAGCAACCGCTGGGCGGGAAATTAATATGGAACATTACCCATGACCTTTAATCTTGACCTTTGACATTTAACATTGAGTTACCTTGACTATGAAGTCATAGCATATTATACGACAAACTGGGTAACGCCATTTGACCGGAAACACTGGGGCCAATGGCCTTGAAAATGTTTATACGACCTTGACCTCTGACCTTTGACCTTGACCTGTATGTGTGGTTACCCTGACATATTATCCCGCTTATATGGCGTTGTGAAGTCACAACAGGTATTCAATGCAAGTGCTCCGACCGACCGCGCGATTGTGGCGATCTCAAAATGTAGGTATGTCTTTGAAAGTGCATAAGTACAACATTTTTGACCGATTAAAAAAATTCTCTCGTCAACGTGCCGTTAAATTCTGTTAAATGTGTTCAAGTATCGTTTCTCGGTTACAAGCGGTTCTCCGGCTATCTTGGAAAAAACAGGTGGGGGTCTCCGGGGCCCCCGCCAGTGCGCGTGTTAAAGCTGGTACAGCAAGCTAACATTCTGCAGCGTTCGAAAAAAACTGCACATGTTCTGCTATGGAGCCTGGTCCAGATCATTTAAGGGCTAAATCTTGTAGGGCACCTCATAGGCAGATCCATGATTTTTTATCACGGGACACCATCCGGGCAAGGGAACGCCACTTCTGGGCGGCAATACCTACCAGGGCCCCGTTTCACAAAAGTTTGTAGAAATGCGATGTGTTTTACATCCCACTCACCTGCAAAATTACACTGTAATCGGGATCAGGTTTCATAAAGAGCAGCGACATTCACGCGAAAGCGCCGTAGATATGAAATGCAGCGTGAATTACGCCAAATTCCAGAATGCAATTACCCCTTGTAAATATAACACATAGCTTGATTATTAACATTAAACAGGTTATATGTATTTTTCATTAATTAGTTGAAAGAAATTGTTGGAGTTATTTGCTCTTATTCAATTCATTATTAATTGTTCCATGGACTCTTCAAAATTTTTCCGAAGAAAGTGCGCTAATAGCAGTCGTCGTAATAAATATACAACGCATTTTTTTGGAAAGACCCTCTTTTTTCTTGCTGTGGAAGGTTACCGTGTTGCTGTGCAAGTGAACTCTAGTGGAGGTCAAGTATGTCTACTAACCGTGAGTGAACTGGGAAATGCTTTATGAGCATGATAATTTAGTGAAACTGGGAAAGGAATAGCGAGCCAACATTGCCTAGATGTCATTACCTAGGTATGTACCTATATCATCATTTTGGCCAGAGGCCTCGGTGGAGATACTTAGATTTTGTAGGTCCTAAATTGAATAATTATCCTTCATAGAGTCCAGATATCACCGTGTCAGTGTCAGCCTATCTAGGGTTTTATACTCCCTAGACTGTAAAATATAAATCACGGAAGAAAGTCAAGGTAAAAAAATAATTTCAGCTTTCCTGTGTATTTGTATCGATAGTCATCATGTGTTGCCAAACCATAAAAATAATCATAGATCGCTATTATCAGCTCAGTTTGCCATGATTAACATGAGTAACTCTCACTTCAAACTAACGCAAGGAAGAACTTGAGCGCCAAGTTTATTTTACATTTATGACTCTGTTTGTCCTTCACACTAGTTGTTTTTCCTAAGATTCAAAATTTCAGAAGAAATTGAATATTTTTCATGTTTTGCAACATTTGTTGACATAAGTTAAGTTCCTTCTTCTTGTGTAACTTTTCAGAAGTGTTTTACATATTCAACCTACATGTTGTTTGCTGTATGAAACAGGACTGCGAATATTATACCCTGCCTCCCAGTGTAGCGTAGCTTACACTAGCGTAACTTTGCAAGTAGCTATATATGTTACGCTGCATTTTATGAAACAATATTGTGGTGTATCATTTACTTTCTACGCTGCATTATGCTACTTTCTACACCGTTAGCATAAGTAACACCTTTTATGAAATGGGGCCCAGGTGGGTGAAAATCCTATCGCGGGAGCGTCGATACTCGCATCCTAGAGGATATGGGTGGGAAGCTAAATTTCAGGGAGCGCCGAGGGCGATTGGTGGGGGGCGAGTGCCCCATTTGCTTCCTCCCCTAGATCTTCTTATGAGGCGGCTAGGAAGATCCAGGATTTACGAGTGTGTGAGCGTTTATGTGTAAATGAGCATAGACATGAGGGGGCCCTGCAGCGTCTCTGTCATCTGCAGCTGTAAACTACTGAAACATGTTTTTCAAGAGAAAATATTTATTAGAAATCACCACAGCAGCCATAGCTGATTCATCCAACGCACATAACAATCTCGAAGAGTATTTAAGAGATAATCTTAGCCATAAATAAGCGCACATGGATGGACCAACACCATCCAACATGCCAGGTACTGAATAACATGATGCGCACGTCCTCGGTTTAGACAAAGCGAGTGTTGAGAGGCGTCAGGCTTCATTTACAGGGCGTCTTCACAGATCATGCAAATAAGCGGCATCAGTTGTAGCGAGCGGTCCACGTGCCACAAACCTGAACATCAGCAAAAGTACCCTGTATAAGGCCTGCACGCGAACAGTACACAGCAACTGCGAACATAGTTCAATGTTTTCGTGCTGAGATCAGGCTGAGTGAACCTAAATGGAGATCAAAGCAGTCTCGGGCCTGTGAACAAAATACTCAGCTTATTCACCTGGTATTGCTTAACATCTTCTGTTCACAGCAGTGCACCGTGCAAATATCGTGCTTCGCAAGCGACTTTATCACGTGCCTTCCAGCCAGCCATAATAAATGAAGCAGAGCTTACTTAAGAGGAAATAATGTCTGAAACATATTTATCTAAGCTGGTTACTGGCTAGAAACGTACCATAGAGAAATTGTTTTATTTTTTTACAATAAAAGTGTAGCCAACTCCTTAAACTAGTTATCTTCAAGTAAAGGGTAGTACAGTATCATATAATTGTCACAACACCTATCAAACAACTCAGCACGTCTTCGTTATCCAATTCCTACCTCCCGCAGCGCCGAGAGGAGGTAGACTGGACTTGCAGGTACATATCATCGATGCCGCTAGCTGTTGCAGAGCTCCACTCCCTTGCATCAGACCATCTCTCCTCGGACGACTCCAGCAGGCCTAGCTGGTGGCGACAGGCTCACTGGAAGCAGAGGTTGGTCTCGTTGTAGCAGTCGCCGGGCTGCTGCAGGGAGCAGCCGTGACAGCGCTCGCAGAGACAAGTCAGACCGACGCCGCACTTCCGGGAGCTTAGCGACCAGTTGCTGCAGCTCTCACCCGGACCCTGAAGAGGGGAAGCCGTCAGGGTTGTCGTGGGGAAACATGGCCATGGTTCACTGCAGCTCATCGCGCCAAGAAATTGCGTTTCAATATTCAAGAGTCAGGGTGAAGGGATGCCCTCTTTGGTACTGGAGAGCGTTCACATTGTACGGGGGCACCTTTTTTCAAGTACTTGATTCGCCACGTTCTCAATTTCGCTTCCCAGAAGAGGTCAGTATGGCAGCTTCCATCCCGTGTCGTCCCATTTGAGGCTGTCCTATCCTATTCTGTCCCGGAAATGTTTTCCAACTTCCTCTTGGTTCAGTGGCGGATACCGGGGTAAGCGGGCAAAGGGGTTCAAATCCCCAAAATTTATATAAATTCCTAGAATGGCTGTAGTAAATGCATAGCCGGAGGCTGTTTTGAGGCAAGCTGGGCAGCCTCAAGCCCCTAGCCCCCAAAATGAAATCCTAGATCCGCCACTGCCCTCATTCTGTCTCATGATGCCCATCTAGTTTCTCATTCCATGCTGACCTCTACTGCCACACACGCAGCGCGAAGAGCGTTCCCAGTCCGTAGGGGCCCTCCAGCTATACAGAGTGCAGGCGTCACCTGACGCACCGTGCGTGCTGTTGTGTTTACCCACTTTCTATAGACGAATGCGTGTTTTGGCAAAGGTTAACATCCTGCTAGTACCGGCTTGATCTTCATTCTGTTTATTGATAATTATGTTTATAATATCAGCATTCCTCAGACTACAGCACCGTTTTCATCTTAATCCTCCGGAATGATTATGCACGGAGGATGATTTATGTTCACGCAATAAATAAACTGTACGGCTACGCCCCTGGTAACCATGTGCTCGTTGAGCTGACATACTCAAGGAACAGTTTGACGCCAATAGGGAAAATGTTTGTAGATAAACATGATTCGCTAACATACGATTAAGAAACGTTCTTATGACCGGTATTTGAATGTTCATCTAACCTGTAAGACTAACCGTCTTTCAAGTCAGATCATATGTGAATATAAAACTGGCTCTTGAGTCTTTAGTGGCACATGGTGCCAAACTTTGGTAGTAGGCACGGGAGCGTACCCATTATGCGCACTCTTTAACCTGTTTCTATGTAGACTAGATGTGTGAGGCGATACATGTGCATCACGGTGGCACAGAAAAAAACACGAACACATAATGGCGCCAACAGAACAAACAGCACAGAACATAACTTTGAACCAGGTGAGAGAATGTTCCCCACAATGGAGAGGTGTTCTTTGCAGGTCAGATCATAGGTTTGAGCGTATTAAGAAAAGTTCCCCTAATTCCGCCTCCTATGACATAGGGTCATAGGCAGCGGTACTAGGGGGATACCTATATGGTAGATTTAAGGCCCACCAACGTGCTCCTTAAATTGTCAATTTTAAAATTTTAAATATCATAATTTAAAATTTTGAACTAATGTTAAATGGCAACCCATGAACTGAAAGGAAATGTGTTGAAAAGCCATGGTCGCTCCTTTAAATCCGGGCCCACTGCCGGCGCTAATAGGGTGCTGGTAGACACGCATATTGTTTTTGAAAAGACTTCCGAGTAGTCACGATAGGTAGGTCTTTTGAGTGGTCGAAAGATCTTATATTCCAGTTTGTTAGAAGATTCGATTGAACCATATTTGTGGTCAAAGGCATGCAAATCGGAGTGTGGGTGGCGTCACTGTGTACGTTTCCTGGACGCTTCATCATTGTAGGATGATCATGGTCAATTCCTAGATTCTAATAGGAGGCCAGGGCTGTACGGAATTGACTCACTTTTGCACAGACGTTGACTCCGCAGAAGTGACGAACAGTTCCGTACCGACAGTCTTTGGGCAGCACCTCCACCGCGTACCGACACGAAGGCAGTGACGCCGAACGGCTGCGGAGGAACACTGCGTCAGCTCATGCACTTTCTCTATGGTCAATTTTTATAGAGTGGTAGTCCAACTTCCAATTTTGGTTCTACAGGGTGTCAGAAAACCAGCGAGCTCATTTAAAACATAGGTGTTTCAGGCAATATACGTGGCGGTATCATATTTTTGATATCACATGAAAGGAACTAGTGGGAAATTTAAGATATGTGTTAATCATAATGCACAATTTTACAGTTGAGCCAAGGGAAAAGCAAATTTCTGCAGTTTTCTAGGAAGGAATTGGTCTTCAGTGGCCCAAAGCAAATTCCGTGGTCTGATTCAAGTCAGAAAAGCACCATCAAGGAACTCCATGATTAGACTGAACAAGGTATTCCTATGAACTTCCAAGGAAAAAGTGTGAACGGTATAGAGATATGAAGAAAAAAGTTTAAACGGCCCAGAAAACTAGGGTCAATCCTATCACAAGATAAACAGGAATGTTAAAATACCAAAGAGTCATAGGAGGTTTATGTATATTTTTCATGATGAGAAACGCGATGCTGTAAATAACCGTTAGAGGGCGTGTTTATATTTGCCAAGTTCCTGAACACGCCAACTCGATACCTTGCTTCTATGCACCATTGAGGCGATTTGTCCGAATTTCCAGAATCCAAACTATCCAATATTGTCTGGTGAAAATTGGCCGGTATCGTATCAGGGATGGGCTGTTTTTTTGTAAATCAGGAAATATGTATTATATGAAAATAATTTTCAAAGGCCTATAACTTCTTTTACACGATTTGGGTGGATTTGAAATATTTTTCGTGAGTAAATTGATTAATTTTCAATCATTCCCACATTAATCAAGGTGTAATGCCCGTGGTGCACCATTAGTGCCTGTAAAGAAAGAAGTCAGTTCGTAAGGTGCCCGTACGAAATGCGCCATGGCAAATTAGAGGCATGTTTGCCAATGAACTTGTTATTCAAAATTTAGTTCATAGTCGCATCACTGAGCAAGACGTTAATCAGGCCGAATAGGTCATGTGAACAAAACATTTTGATTAGGATGACAAACTACCGTAATACTTTGCTCACGAGAACTGCCATGACACTAACACGCACATTTGACAGGTCCCCGGTACCCCTGTAGAGGGTCGGCCTTCGCTTTGACGGGGAGGCCGTCCCCTAGGTTCAGACCACGCTAGATGCGAACAAACGGTAACGGTGTTGATAACCCATTCACTTTCTATAGAAAACATTCATTTTTTGCCATTTAAGTCACTGGGTGGTGCCATTAAGGACTGTGATGGTTTGTTATTAATTCTGAAACAAGTTAAAGATAGAGCAAAACAATTCAGATCATTGGAATCCTCGCAGCAAGCCACATCAAATGATCTGATATGGCCTTGCTTGGTCAAATCAGGTCATATATAATTTGACCTGACCTGAGGTTAGGTCAAGTTCAAATTGGGTCAAGATCATATCATTAGAATCGCAAGGATAAGGCAAATCTAATACCGTCGAAATAAATGCTCTACCATCATACACTACTAAGTTATTCAGTTTAAGCCGTTCTTCCCATATGTTCCCAATGGAGAGGTCATGGCCCATACATGGCCTTTGGTCATCGATATAAAAATGATGGAATACATTTTGTAGACATTGGTAGGCCCATTGTGTGTTATGAGTTTCAATCTGATAGGCTCACCCTGTTCTGACTTATGCTATCTTAAACCTTTAGTGAGGTGAGATCACTCGACCTACACTGGTGACCTGACCTGAGATGACCCAACCTTAAAATTTTCCTTAAATTTATAAAAATGAGCAGAGAAAAGGTATTCCAAGGACGTCAGTTAAGTACTAAAATTAGTATTCTAGCAGCCATTGAGCTGGAAATGAGGATTTTTCTACGACCTTTGGCCTTGAACTGGTCTTTGCAATATATATATATATATATATATATATATATATATATATATATATATATATATATTTATTTATATAGTGAATTGCAAAAATATATATATATATATATATATATATATATATATATATATATATATATATATATATATTGGTGTAGTTTGGGAGTAGGTTTTGGTTGATGCATTCTTGATTGAAAATGACGGCATATCTGGCATTGAAGATGTTTTGGTTTAGAATCTCGATTCTTCTGATTTTTTTCCTTTTTTATTTCGCTTTTTTCATCTTTCGAGGAGTATTTAAACAATATTTTTACAAATGATTCATTTTCCAACGTTTCGTTAATCACAGTAACATCTTCAGGCATGTCATTTGGCACATATAATTAGTATAAAAGTCATTAATATAGGACACATCTTCCACTCTGTTCGATTCGTCTCGATGCTGAGTTATTTCTTCAAGAGTAAGGACACCAAAAATAAGCTTCAACTTCATGCAGTTGTAATGAAACGGCACCATTGTGAGAAAGAAGTTTCAACATGTTTTACAAATTAGCAGAATATTTTATTTTTCGCTTTTCGTTTAAAACATGCAGATTATTTATCTAAAAACCTACACTCCACATTCTCATAAACGGTGAGTTTATCGCATTCACACACCCATGTATTCATCACAATGTTCTTCACCGCCTGGGCCCTAGAGAGGGCCCATCAAACAGCGACAGTATGGATACCTGGCTCATTTGGCGGTTGATGGTGGGGGTCAGGTCCCGAATGAACACAGATTCCAGGGCCTGCAGCTTCCTCCTATTTGGGCAATGCGCCAGGATGTCATTGTTCTGAATAAGCATTGTCCTGGTTACAGTCTTGTTGTGGTAGCGTTTTAGATGTTTTTCTGGGGCGCCTTCTTGAAGATGCATCGTCATTCTCCGCGAGAGACTTGTTGTTGTGTGTCCAACGTAGCTACATGCTGGACGGTGTGTGCAGTCATGGACAATTAAATTTGTATACTACGTTGTTCACCTTCAACTTCGAGCACTCTGCGGACAGGTTGTTTTTCATCACCAGGCTGGATATTCTGGGGTTCTTGTAATAGACTACCAGGTTGAGACTGTCTTCTTTTCTCGAGGGTATACAGTTCCTCTTCACAATGTCACGTAAGCTCTTTTCCTCTTTCTTGTATTCCGATGTCAGGGTGCTCTGGTAGAAAATTTGAATATTGTCGCCTTCCACTTTGGTTTTAGTTTTGGGCTGGCAGTGCTTGCTGAGCTGCATTCGAATGATGTCTTCGATCTTTTCTTTCTCGTAGTTATTGCTTGACAATATATTTCGGATACGGTCAAGCTAGCTCTTGGTGGACGAGCTCCCAGGTGCTGCAGTGTGTGTAGGGGCCCAATGGACATAGGCTCTGATCACGCTGTCTTTATATCTTTGCGGACATTCGCTTTTTCCGTTGAGGCAATGGCCGGTGTTTTAGTTTCAATATATATATATATATATATATATATATATATATATATATATATATATATTTTTCAATATTGACTTAGTTTAGTTTCAATATGTATAATATATATATATATATATATATAAATACTTCACCATAAATGGAGAACTATGCCCTAGATCTGCCATTGAAATTTCAATTTTCACATAACTGAAAGATATAACAATTTTGGATAAGTTGTGTAGAGCGAGTCGAGAAACCAACATTGGCACAAAGCTCTTTGTTTTAAATTTACAAAAAATGTTAAGCTTCAAAGAAAGAATAGACGTGGTTGCACTGATTTCATTGGTGTGAGTCCCTTGGGTCATTCTCACCTATGAAAAATGTCCTTATAACGATTGAGCCATCCATGCTATCTGCCTGCTCTAATTCTTAACGTAACAACTTCACATGACGGCAAATTCCAGAGAGATGGAATAAATAAGTTTTTTTAAAGAAGTATCCAATGCCAACTTAAATTCCATCTTTACCCTTGACTTTAAATTTTGAAGAGAAAAAGGATTGGACATGTAAAGTCAATTGGTACTGTGAGTCTATGTTGTGACTGCGATCAAAATTATAATTTTGCAAACGCTCAAAAACATGTTGGTTTGATGACGTTATAAGTTATTGGAAAAATTGTTCTGAATGATTAAAAACAGAGAAAATGCGGTTTCCAGATTAAAACTTTTATTTTGTCTATAAATAGTCATTTTTGGAATTCCGGGGAATCATACACGTTCCATTTAAGCCACTGAACATTTATACTTCCTTGGTCAGATTAAAATTCAGAAGCAAAGACAAATATTACGTCCATAGGCAATATTTACATACTTATAGGCCTGGTGCTATTGCTAATTGCATTTTGTTTCAACAAAGGGATCCCATAAATAAATTTTCTTCACCTTTTCAGGTACCATTCCTTTGAGTCAACCCAGTCTTACAAATGAAATTAAGTGCCTGTTCATGGCTGTTGGGAAACCTATATAGAAGCTGTAAAAAATTAAAGTAAAGTAGCATCTGAGTACTCACCTCACTAACAACAGAGCTACAAGTAGCATCCGAATAAGGTGGATCATCTCCAGCTGCATTATGATTATATAACTCACAAGAAACAAAAAAGACCTAAAAATTGAAGTATTAATGCTTTTATAGCACTCGAAAGCCAAACCACCGTCTTCTATCACTCCTCAGACAATCTCTTCTCAAAACCTGTCAGCTCACACGTCTTTCCTATTCAAATCAGTACGCAACACTGGAACAACGGTTTTTGGCGGTGCCGCTCTTATCACCTCGTGAGGACACAGCCGGTGCACGCCACATCTGATTGGTCACAGCGGCCGGTTGCCTGCGGCGTTTCAGTGTACCCGCTCGTTCGGACTTGCCGCCAGTTGCGTCATCCAAAGTCGTTTCCAGGCACTGGAAGGAGGCGCCCAGAGATTGCCCAGGGTTCACTCTCATGCCAGTGCCACGTACCCGTGCTGGAACGGTTCATGGGCTGGTCATGCTTCTCCGAGAGAAAAATTGCCGGCAATTGTCCATGGTTGGAAGCCGACGTCTTCAGATGTGGTATAGAGCGCACACTCTGGAATATACAACAGCTGGTCTCTGTTTCAAAGTAGTCTCCGGATCGAGGTCAAGTTTCTTGAAATGTCGTCAAGCTGGGGCGCTTGCTCTCCCGCAGGTGACTGGTACCGTTTCGGAGGAGGATTTGACACCCCTGCAAGGTTATGTTCGGCTGATGGTGAGAGGGAGTGGCCGGTATTTTGGGACGTGCTGGATGATGGAAGCGTGATATCTTAACACCAGGAACGTGGACAGAACATGCTTGGTGGAGTTTGACCGACAGTTGGGGGCGCGAAGCTCTGGCCTGGTATCAACGTGTCGTCAGAAGCTGACATCATGGTATCTCACATAGCGGGAACCAAGCTTGCATTAGGCATGAGTGTGCTACAGCTGCATGTTTACAGTAGTTCCGCACATATATTTGTTCATCTATTCATTTCATCCAACTAATCAATCATATTTCACCTCGGCCAACAAAAATTTAAGAGTTGTACATCCCTGATATTTTTTCAGTTATTCAAATGCTTCTATATCTTTGGGTTGGACGTTTACAAAAGCCACTGAACTATTACTCCCAGTGAGGAGAGTAAAACACTCACTGACATCATTCAAAATGTTGTTGCGCTAAAACCAATAAAAAACAGTATGGTTCGTTCCTTTCATACCTTATCTTGTGACATGCAAAGAAAATTTGTCAATTTAAACCAGTTAAAGATGGTGATTTGTACTGACACATCCAGGTGTCAAGGAGGACATATCACAAGGCTGATAATTTATTATCGGGTCCCCAAGCAGTTCCCAATAAATCAGGTATATGCTAGACAGCAAAAATATATAAAAAACTTACAAAAATCTTCCCCAAAGCTAAGTGACATCAAAATCATTCAGAACACGACAAAAAGTATCAATTTCGTTAAAGATCGCTGGCGTTCCTACGTCTCATCCCTTTCCCCATTCAGATTTCCACCCATGGAAGTCATATCGTGCCCCGCCCCCCCCCACCACCACTTGCCTGCAGTCAGCATAATCTCGGCTCAGATGACCTCTCCCAAACTGAAGTCCTGGATTCGTCAATGACGATTTGCACCAATATTTACCAGCTGGAGGAGTGGCCTCACTGTCGCTTCCCAGACAGCTGGAAAACCGTGAAGCTTCAAACAACAGTTCGGCAGGTCTCAGCGCTGCTGCAGTCGGTAAATACCAATAACTGGACAATTATTTCTAAACTACGTTCGGAAATGATGAACCGATACATGCGGAAGGTAATGAACGAGATATCCCGCTCTTTGTGAATAGAGAATGTTTGTAGTGTCTATGTGCAAACAAGTAACTATTGCCACACCTTGTGTTAAGCCAGCGAACCAGTTGGCCTCCAACTGGTTTTAATCGTTCATCTTGGTGGGTGGGTGGTGTTCATTTTGAGCTAAATGTTTCAAAGTGGCTGCAAAACTGAATAGCGCAGCGTCCCCAAACTTCTTTTTTTCAAAAGTTTGCTTGGAGCTCTCTGCATGACTTTGGGAAAAGAAGACAGCTCAATAGGCAAAACAATTTATATTCTTAACCACATTTCTAATCGAAGTCTCCCGCACTTTCCACACGTCCTGTTGATGTCTTAGTGTGACTGTTTTCCTTGTCTGTATATTTGTTCCGATTTCCATGTTAAAGAGAATGTGGCACCTTTATAACGTGATTTCAACTGAGATAGCCAAGTTTTAAGACTTGCTGTAAACCCCGTTACTCAATGTATCATGTGTCTTGAAAATCAAAATTTCCGTGGAGAAAAGAAAAAAACCTGCCTGAAATGTACCTCAAATCTACCCCAGGCAGGTGGCCACAGTTGTCAGCTGTTGGTGTAACGACGGTGCTGACGTCACAGTATGGAAAGCCTATTGCATTTGGTAGCAGTTACCAGATCATCAATCCACATCCTCAAGCAGAGGCTTATTTTTCACCCCAGAGGGACATTCTAAAAATCAAAATATTGAGCTCATTATATATTTTGTAGAGAAATAATTGATGTTTTCAAAATTGTCGGCTAAAAATACTCCCTAATTACACTAAATTCCTAGATTCGACCAAGGTGCCACATTCCCTTTAAAGGGAATGTGGCACCTTGGTCGAATCCTGGAATTTAGTGTAATTAGGGGTACATTTAGCCGAAAAATACCATAAGCGCAATATTTTTATTTCTAAAATGTTCCTCTCGGGAAGAAATTAAAGATATGCCTGTGGATGATGTCATGATCTGACAACCACTACCATATTCAATACGCTTCAAGAGCTTCGATTGGCTGATACTCACCGTGACGTCCGCAAATGTCGTCACACCAACAGCCATGACAACCGGTGGCCTGCTGCTAAGGGTACATGTGGGGTACATTTCAGGTAGTTTTTAGCTTTTCTCGATGGAAATTTTGGGTTTCAAGACAAATGATATATAGAGTACCTGGTTTTCTGAAATGCTTTATAACTTGGCTATCTCAGTTAAAATCACGTTAAAAGGTGCCACATTCCCTTAAAACTCATTACAGGTAGGTACGGTGCAAGACAATTCAAGCGACCACGCATCAAGATATATGAAGATAAAATAAGCCTCCAATTCATAGTGGGAGATGAAGACGCTTCCAAGTCACTTCAGCTCACCCTAAGAAGGCACTTTTTCTTCAGAGCTTAAATAATCATGTGAAACCCATTTACACCGTGAATATATCAATAGCTACAATTCTGCTATTCAAGTTTTTTTCGTATCAGTGACCTAGCCTCAGGTCAGAATAGTGACCTTCCTGTTGTTAGCCGATGGCGAAGTTCTTAGGTCACACCTTTGTCAGTTCATACGGCTCGGGTCCACTTATATATTTCAATACCACGGTTCCCCGGTACGTTCCCTATTTCTTAATTCAAATGTTTTACCGGTGGTCTCAGGAAGTTTTTTTTAGAGCACGGGAGCAGTTTTCAATGCTTAAAGGGAATGTGGCACATCGGCCGAATCCCGTAACTTACTAAATAATTTCCGGACTTCTAGATATGTCTTTTGTCCTCTTTCCTGTGCTTTGATTGAATTATTAGCCGGACATCGCTTTTAGCGAGAGTGATGCGCTCACAGATACTGTGGCCTGTCCTACCAGCCGGTCCTCTCGCTGCTGCAGCTCCAAACCAGAATGATCTGGACAGAGCACTCAAGTGACCCTCTAGAGGACTTAAAAATGTTCTCGTTATGGGGGTGTCTGACCAGCATGTAGTTTGTTTAGAAGAGAGTTCAAGTCAGTGGCCACACCAGCGACGACCATGCCACATTTGGACTTTCTAAGAAGCTCGCCTGCGCGAAGTACCTACAGCCCCCGGTTCGGTGAGAATGCTGGAGAGAATCAGCCTGCAGCCTCCGGCGTCTCTGATGTTGTCGTCGGACCTCGGGACTGGGTCCCATTCAGATTGAGCCGGGTCTGAGCCAACTGGCCCCTCTGTCCCGATGATGATCCAGTGTTCATCAGTGGTCCAGAGGTGCTTAAACAGCAGCTCAAACTCTACCTTAACTACCTGCAGTGACATGTCGCGGCATGTTTACGATTTTATTCATATGTAGGGGAGACCTGCCCATGTCAGACTTATGGGCAGTCACGTTTTGAAGCCCTACATGAACGCTCCCCGACCTGGTCGCTAATCGAATATCGGGAAAATCATTGACCTTGCGCATGACAAGCCCACACCGTGGCACACAGCTACACTAAATATTTATTTAGGGGAAATGTGACACTCCTCACAAGCCACTGACAGTTCTTTCCAAAGTTTATTTAACCAGCATGCATTCCAGAGAATTTTGCAGCAACCGCGTCGATCAAACCGTTTACTGCGGTACTGGAATGAGCGCCCAGTGAATTACTACACGTGCGGCTGGGAGATTGGGCACGGTCCCGCCTAGAGACCCAGAACCACAAAAACCATCCGCGGACAAACATCCGGAAAACCTTGACCAATATCGCAAGGTGTTGTACTCGTCCAGCAAATATTTATGAAGCGCGATGCTTATGGATTTTTTCTCTATGGTGAGGCTTAGACTGTAAACGCATAACCTACATAAATGAAATATGTTCTGTCCACGAAACCATGCTTTAAATGTTAAACAGACCCGTGGTGCTTTATGCAGGGCGTTTCCAGGGAAATTTTGTTTTAGCTTTTTGTTCACTGGAAGGGAACTATCAATCACTGCAAAATACATTAACCCGGCACCACTTGGGCTCTTTTCATACACACCACTGCCTGGGGTCCGATCGGACCCCGCGATCTAAAAAAGGGGAAGTGATACAGAAAAAACTTGAATGGGCAATGGAAGCGCCTTAAGGTCTTTTTCTTTGATACCGAATTTAAACCATATCTGTATACATGTGACGTCACAGTAAGACAAATGGGTCAAATTTTGGTCAGTTTAGAAAATATATTTGAGCTCAGAAATCATTAAAGCTAAAAGAAGCCGAAAGACAAAAAATGTGTTTCTCTTTACTCAAGCATTCAAATGATATGCATCATGGCCTTGCAAGATTACATTGTGAACTTGAACTTAGGCAAAATTCACAAAGGAGCTTTCGATGTCACGTTTCATATAATTCAAATCCTTTGGACCTGCTCATTGCTATTTTTCTAAATGTAATGTCGAGTTATTCCCTGGTTTTGTCAGCCTTAATTTTGGAAGAAGTGAATCGCCTTACATGGGTTTAGAACTGACGTCATAATTAGTGGACCCAACCTGACCCGTCAATTGACGTTCATATGTTGTCAATGCTCTGGCAAGTGCAGATCACCGGCTGTGGCGTCACACCTCGTAGCCTGTATCATGGGAAAATTAGATGCTTAAATATCCAAATTTTTGCATTAAGAGGCCCAGAATCGGAGATGAAATATCTATTTCTTGAATTTGGGATAAACATGGTTAACGTGTATTCTCACAAATTCGTAAGCGGGCAGTGCAATTAGCAGCAGTTTACCACACGGCCCAAAGGTGAAGAAACTCCTCCACGTCCATGTGACATCAATCGGGCGTGAAGGAGTCTGTCTTGTACATGACTTTAACCCTCGCCCCACCGGGGGCCATCGATGGCCCCTAAGGTTTTTTCAAGATAGCAAAAAAACGACGAAACGCAGGACCGCGGTTGAGCGCTCTATCTCTCACCTCATCATTTTCCCACCATCCCTGAAAATTTTTACCCCGGGTCACCCAAGGTCAGGTCACCAGGCGAGGTCAACCAAGGTCACCTCACTTCAACTTTGAAGCTCTATCAAAGCTACATTTCTTAGTCGATCGATTTTAAACTTGCTACACCTCATGACCCTTTCAGGGTCTACAAGGTGTATATCCGGGATTTTTCGATTTCGTGACCTGAGGTCAGGTCACGAGGCGACCTCTCCCATTGGAAAAGCATGGTGAAAAGCTGTCTTATGATCTAAAAGCCACAAAAAAGATTGCAGATACTCAGATCAGCATGTTCACATAAATCACCCCTCCCAATATAGATGATGGCGGATGCATCGTGCACCCCCAAACTAGGACTTGCCTATTTTCTAATTAACCATTCATGCCATAGACGATCCCCTGCAAAATTTAAGCAATAGCTGCTTAACCCTAGAATGGTATAGGTTATTGTAGGCTAATAGAAGGTTATCTTAGGCTAGCTTTGAAACCAGCGTAGGCTAAAGTAGGTTCCATCTCTTAACCGCAGTGATACCTTTCACTGCGGCTCTAAAGCCAACCACACTCATACTCTTACTAACAATCTAACTGTCCTCTCACACTTCTCTTTTCCTCTGCGCGGCGGCTGCCCAACAGGAGAGGGGAGCTGCAGCCTCACCTCCGGGTTGCAGGGTAGATTCGCGGCACCCTGGCCAGGTGTTTAGAGCAGTTTCTAAAGTATGAAAATGTGTGATTTAACGGATGTTTTCGAGTAACGTAGACAAAGTGGACATCATTAGCTGACACACAAATTTCTAAATTCCAAAATATAAATTTAAGGTCTTCAACCACAGCGATAACAGTCATCCCTTCGCACTCTGCGGGTCCAAATTTTAAAAGAACTCCTTTGGCATGGCTTATGCTATCGCCACGACCGTCCATTCGCAAGCTGAAACATCTTGCAACCCTTTACTTGAAATAACTCCCATTGCTTTAACAGACTAACGTAGCTTGCCCTCACGCAAAATGCTAAAATTCTCCTCACACACTTCTTTAGAGGCGGACAAAGGTGCTATGCACAGAACGCCTTATAAAAAGCCTTAAGTATGTAAGTCACTCGCCAGCGTAGTATTTTCAGCGAGTGGGCGAGACGTAGGGCTTACGATCAATCAGATTACTGCAACCATATTGAAGGTATATCTACAGGGTTTGAACTGAGCCAATAGACCCCTTTACTTTGAATCTTAACCCGCGCCCCACCGGGGTCCGGCGCCACTTGCCCCACCGGGGGCCATCGATGGCCCCCCTTAACTCCGAAAATATGGGCGTTAGCGCAAATCTGCAAGTGAATGAAAGCTCGCGTGAATTCAGTAGAATTACTTGCATGTTTTAGTGTCAGGTCAATGGTTTGACCTCCAGAGGTCAAATTAGGTCAAGATCGGCTATTTTACTCAAATATGCAATGATTAAGCAAACTGGGCATAACTCTTTGTCATTAGGCTATTGAGGCCTGGTAAGTACATTTGATAGCAAATTGCCAGTACTTTTTCGCTATGTGGAACGTAAGACCTCCCGCCAGTGGTTTGACGCCAGGGTCACCTCGTGACCTAATATGACCTGAGGTCCGAAAGGTCAAAAGTGACCTTGCCGTATATTAAATGAAAGCCAGTGACAAGACAAACACGATGGTGTTTGTTTCACCGCTCTAGCTTAATTAGGTCAAAAGTTTTGTCCAAATACTGTTTTTGACCTCTGGTGACCTTGGATGACCTTGGAAAAGTCAAGGGCAAATATGACCCTGGGATCCGTGAAGGGTGTCCAAAACGTTGTTCTGAGCAGTCTGAGTATTTGCAATCATTTTTGTGGCTTTTATATCATGAAATAGCTTTTCCCATGCTTTGTCAATGGGAGAGGTCGCCTCGTGACCTGACCTCAGGGCACGAAATCGAAAATCCCGGATATACACCTTGTAGACCCTGGAGGGGTCATGAAGTGTAGGAAGTTTCAAATCGATCGACTTTGAAATGTAGCTCTTACAGAGCTCTAAAGGTGAAGTGAGGTGACCTTGGTTGCCTCGTCTGGTGACCTGACCTTGGGTGACCCGGGGTAAAAATTTCAGGGATGATGGGAAATGATGCAGTGGAGGTGGCCCTCACCGTGGTGCTGGCCTCGTCTTTTTCTGCTATCCAAACCTTAGGGGGCCATCTGGCCGGTGGGTTAAAGCCAGCGGAAATTTATGCTGAGAGCTTTAGGTGAAATTAAATATATCAATGGCGATGTCTCAACACGCTCTACAAAACTGCTATCTCACTTCAAAACCTATCAGCGAAAAGATATGCCAAGTACATCGGCGCCGTTTTTATACTGTCTCCAAGAAACCCGAGGGGTGGCGGGTATCTGCCCCCCCTTCATCAATGCACGCGTTAAAATGGCCCACAGCAGGGCCATGTTAACACACTATCGGCCATCTGCTACCCTTGTCATGCTTTTATCTACGCTATATATCATGCAGGGCCTCGGTAGTGGCTAATCAACCGTAAACACCCCAGACGTCCTGGAACAGTTTGTCGTTTGCCGTGAACCGGCGCGGACAGTGGGACCGTGACCTGTACCTTCTGCACTTTAATGACGGAGCTGCTCTCCTCGCTCACAGAAGCCTCCAGGCATAGAGCCCTGACACTGACTGTAAGCTGAGCAATGCATGTACAATGATGTCGGATAGTCATAAATCCCTGACGAATCCAGAAATATAGAATGGTCCGGCTCTCAACTGTGGAGCTATAAATTATCAGCCATGACTCGGAACACCTGCTGAGCTAAATCTGCTATGAGTAGGGATATCCGTGCTGTCGATAATAGAAGCAAACGCAAGCAGGTAGTGCACTTCACTGGCAAAGGCCATTTGAGGCCAACGACGATTTTACCTTTCATATGATTGCTGATCCTGGATAGCTTTTGGCTAGCAAGCTGTCAAAGGTAAAGCCGGTTGACAGCTGTGTTTGGATACATTAAATGATTTTATGAAATTAGATCATTTTAATTCATGACTTTGCTGGATCTCGAATGGGTCAGACAAAGCGAAATCACCTAGGAAACCGCTAAGCAATTTGCTCAACTAATCTGGGTCAAAATCATGTCATCCATTTCCTCATTATTCAGCCGGGCATATTGAAATGAAGCTGCCGGTGTCACGGGGCCACGTGAGGTCACTGACCCATGTCACACGCTCAGTGGTGAAGAACCATTCAGGTGTGACCATGTCATTGTAAATATCATACGCACTGGAGGCGGGGGGAGGGAAGGGTCGGAGGTCCCCTACCTATTTTTCTGAGGTGACCGGAAAGCCGCTGGTAGCCAAAAAATGATGCTTGGCCAAATCTGAGACGCGACACGTCGATTGGTGAACAATTGTTTGCTTAAGGCCTTCAAAATCAGACCTGCATTTTGAGATCGCCACAATCAAGCGGTCGGACCTGTTTGCTTGTGTTGGAGGCCGAGTGGGGACGTCATAACTCTATATAAACGGGATGATATTTTAAGGTCACCTCACATGGGTCGGCCAATGTCGGCCAAGGCCATATCGACTAGGCCCCGTGTTTCCGTAATGGCGTCTCTGACATATTATGTATGCGTGTGTTGGTAACGAAGGTCAATGTCAAATATCACGGGTAAGAGTCAATCCTCATTTCCCGCCAAACAGTTGCTATAGTGCTAGTTATGATGTACATAAATATAGGTAGTATTCTATATTATGTCCTCATGGGCCAATGACCATGCAGAAGCTTGACCCCAAACCACTCTCCATTGCGGGTGTTAACGCGCGTCCCTATGGGAGTGAACATCGCTCCCTCCTGATTTCCACCAAATAGCTAAAAAACGAGACGCAGAACAACGCAACTTACAGAACATACCTTACACCTGATCAATTTCATGCATCCGCTCTTTTTTAGATCAGGTCATGTCAGGCCAAGTAACAATTTAAGGTAAAGCGAACAGACATAAAAACCCAAAATAATGGGTTGAAAGCAGAGGAAAAACAACATCTTCCAAATGATCAGTTGAAAAATTTTAAAATATGACGAAGTCATCAGGGTCTAAAAATATGTTTTCCGGGAATTTCTATCTTGTTGACCTAAGATTTTGTCAATTTTTCGGCACTCAATTTTAAGGATATGGTGAAAAATGTTTTTTCAATCAATACTAGATATATTAACTTGAAGGCCCTTGTATATTACATTCTTAGTACAATCCCAAGCATACTGTTGAGTTTGTGAGAATCTGGCCTTTTAAAGGTCATGAAAGGTCACATGAGCTCACAGTGATTAATTTTTTGTCAATAGTTTCTCACTAAATTGAGATAGAACTTCCATTTTGATTTCAATGTGCTTGTCTTGTCTCGGTAAGTAAATCGATATGCAGCATGACTGAACCAACTACCAGGTCACCAAGTGGCTCAACACTGAACTCACCATCACATCACCATAAATTTCCGTTTCAAGAGTTTTCGGATGGCGTATAGAAACCTAGTCTAACTCTTCTACAAGCTGAGTTACATCTTGGTTTTGTCAGCCTCATTTTAGAATACAAGATCGTTCTACATTGGTTTAGAAATGACGCCATAACTTGGTGCACCAAGGACATGGCCTTACTTGACCCGCCAATTCTTGTCATAAATTGTCAAATTAATCGTCCTACAGGCATTCAAGGTAACTCGGATCTCCTTCACAGCGGCTCGGTATAATTCGCAAAAAAACAAGGGGCTCACTCGGACACCCCAGGCGGTGAATGGATATAGATAGAGTGACGCAGGGTCCCAAACAAAAATGCACAAACATTTTGTATCTTGGAATCATTAAATGATTTAGGAATGTAATAGGGTTGTACATGGGTACTGTATTCATCTGTAATAATAGTTTTTGGGGTTTAACGACGCATCAACTGTCAGGGTCTTACGGCGTCACCAACTCTCACCCTGTTGGAAGGGATGTTGGGGATCAGATCGACTTTTACAGAAGCTCCGCCGGGACTTGAACCCGGGACCGGTGGCTTAGAAGACAAGGGTGCTATCCACTAAGCCACCTCAGGCCCTCAGGGGGGGCGGCTGTCCCTGCCACCCCCCCCCCCCCCCCTTGGCTTCCGCCCCCTGGTCTTACATAAAAACGCAAACTTACTGATTGCAGTTTTATTGAGGATCCTTTTAAAGATAAACAAACGCTGTTTTACCTTTCTTGGCTCGGATTGCTAATTTTGGGAGAGCAACACAAAATTATGTGATCCTTACCCTTCACATTTCCTTTCCACCATTTGTGCCCACTGGCAATATGAGCCTGGAGTATCGCTAGCGGTAGCGTCATCTCTCTCCATCAGCTGGGGACAGCGCCAGCTGCTGTCCCCAGAGCTGCAGAAGCAGCAGTTCCGGATAAGTCCGAAAGGTGGCAGAAGAGTGCTAGCGATCGCACGTTACCGCAGTATCAGTTCAAAACCAAACGGGGATAGTGAGAGAGTTTGTTTATCTCTGAGAAAAGAGGAAATGTGGGATCGGATTCGATGGGTGTGGCAGCGTCGATTCTACCACCGCCTTGAGTGCTCGTATCGTGCACGGCAGAAGGGGATTGCACATCTGACCACACCTGCTCCGCCTCCGCAGTCTAATGGGCTGGCAGAGAGGCTTATCTCCACATTAGAGGAAAGGTTGTGATGTTTATCTCACCTGCCGACCTGTTCTTGAGTCGCAGGGTCAGGATTTATCCAGTGTTCTCCGACTCGACCTCGGCAAACACGTCCGTAACAGACCCGCCAGGCTGAAAGTGTTGAACTCCAGTGGATGTTCTCTGACCCGATCTCCGTGAACAGGTCCGTAACAGACAGGCTAGACAGAAAGTGTTGAACTCTGCTAGATTTTTACTGACCCGATCTCGACGAACACGTCCGTAACAGACAGGCCACACAAAAGTTGTTGAACTCCAGTGGATGTTCTCTGACCCGATCTTGACGAACGGGTCCGGAACAGACAGGCCAAACAGAGGGTGTATGGGGACGTGGGGACGAATGCGCGCTGTACAGATGTTGGCGATTCTGTGTACGTGTCTGCTGCTGATAGAGTGCGGGGTGGTCACCCCCTGGCCCGCACGGGTGTGAATACAACAGTCTGAACCCGAGCACGTGACTCTTACAGCAAACAGGGAAAATATGTGTTATTGCGTTAGTCTGTTCCCCGCTGATAAGTCATTCCTGCGCACCTACCATGCGGGCGCGGGAATTTCACATGACACGGCCTGTTCTTCTATGGAAGATGACTTCGAACTGATGGATGTTCTTCGGTGTTATGTACAGCTGGCGCTCGCCGCGGGAGGCCAGCTGGGGCATCTAACCGTATGTCGGTACCATAATCTATGTGGTGATTTTCTGGGATTTGAGGATGTTAAAGCATCAGTTGTTTTTTAATCCGCTTCACATATGAAGCAAAACTTTATCACAACATTATATAGTTTATTTTCCAAAACAGGTGTAAATGCAGCAAACATAGATGAAGATATACATTAAGCGCATGCGCCTGGCAGGCTACTCCAGTCTAGTCCTAGACATTAGTTTATGAAACTTCATTTGAAAACTGGGCATTGCACGATTGAATAAAAAATGTCATAAATTTCAGCACACCGCCAAAATCTGACATTTTCTTTCCACTTAGGCATCAAGTGGAAATATCTCACTTCTAGATATGCTCATCTAACCTACAGGAGCATAGCCATCGGGTCACTTAATTGACCCTCTTTTCATTTTTGAACACTTTCACGCGCATTGACGGGGGGGGGGCCCCCCCCCCCCCTTTTTTGGGGAAAAAAAAAAAAAGCGACGGCGCCCCCCCCCCCCCCCCCTTTTCCCCCCCCTTTTTCCCCTTTTTAAAAAAAATAAAAAAAATTAAAAAAAAGTTAACCTCAAGACAAACCACCAAAAAAAGCCAAACAAACCAAAAAAAAAAAAAAAAAAAAAAAAAAAAAGCCGAGGAGGGAAAAAATAACCTAAAAAAAACAAAAAAAAAAAATCCCCCCCACGCACACCCAAAAAAAAAAAATGAATTTATAAAAAAAAAAAAAAAAAAGAGAAAAAAAAAAAAAACCAAAAACAATAAAAAAAAAAAAAAAAAAAAAAAAAAAAATAAAAAAAAAAAAAAAAAAAATAGATTAAAAAAATTAATTTACCTTAATTTAACCCTCCCCAACTTTACGCATCTAAAAAAATAAAAAAAAAAAAATAAAACCCCCCACACCCCAACCAAAGACAAAACAAACCAAAATAAAAAAAATTAAAAAAAAAAATAAAAAAATTTAAAATAGTTTTAAAAAAAATTTAAATTATTCCAATTTTTTTCTCTTTACATAAATAAAAATAAAAAAAAAAAAAAAAAAAAAAAAAAAAAAAACAAACATTTGAACGCACCTAAAAACCTACAAAAAAAATAAAAAAAAAAAAAAAAAAAAAATAAAAAATTTAAAAGGAAAAGAAGACGATCACCCCCTAACCCCTTTTTCCTTTTTCCCGTTTTTCCCGGGTTTTTTTGAGGGAGGTGGGGGCCGCCCCCCCGAAGATAAGGAAAATTAATTGTATCCCCATGGGGCATATGTCACAATGCTGTGTTAGGAGTAGGCTGCGCGAGACAATCATGAGTCTAAGTTTTACGAGATTTTGTTTTTAAAAGAAGCAGTCTACAGCGAGAGCGGAGTGAAAGGTGACCACAGTCCGCTATAGAACTGCCAAATTTTGGCCGCTTACGACGTCTATTTTGGCTTATATGCTCTGCTTCGATCCGTTTAAGTCATCGGTCGCCATAATAAACTCTTAAGACACCAGAGGGGCTCGAGCATTACCCGGGCGGGTGAGGTCAAGCTGGGTCAACACAGGTCACGCCGTCGCAGCCGACTGAGCGCCAGGCAAGTTCGGAAGTTCTTCAGAAGGTGGCAGCACTGGGCTTCCATCCGAGTTCCGGTCATCAAAGCCGTCATCAACAGAGGGATCCAGCCCCTCCCGCTGTTGAACTTTGTCCCTCTTCAGAGCTGAAAAGACAAAGATCATGCACTCAGGAAAGAAATCTGTCAGTGTCACACGTCAAGACTCAGCAATCAGCAATCCCATCAAAATTTTGTTGGATAGATTTCTAAGCTCATTATGGGAGAAAATTGGATTTCAATGCAATCGCGAGTTAGGGACTATGGCTAATGACTATCCAATACCTAAAATCACAGTCGAAACGGGTATGTGTGTACGAAAGACCGCATGAATTTATGGATGACAAGCTTTGTGAGAACACATTTCAGGCGTCTATTAATTGAGAGCTAGAAATTAAGATAAAGTATTATGGACTTATTGGCCAGGAAAAAATAAATTAAATTTTTTTGTTGCATTGTTGAGAATTGTTTACGCAGTGCGGGAGATATTTGAATTTGTGTCACGTGACTGGAGCGAGAAATTTGATGTACGCGATGCAAGAAATCGAAGAGCAAGAAAAAGATCAAGAATGTGTGAGTGCAGTGATGTTTTAAATATATAACTGTATTTCTTAACACGGGTGTTGCCTCCCTAAGTGGCGAAAATAACCAGCATGTATTATAAAACCCGACGAGTTTTGGCTTCCGCCATCTTATTGGAGTGATACAATTACTCGAAAATATCAGCACATAAAAATCCAGCGTCGTGGCACAGTAATTACATGGCTTACAGCCCCGACAAGCTCGCTCTTGGAGGCCAGAAATAAACACAAAGAATCCTATCTTAATGCCTACACTTCTTATGCGAGAGAGTTTAATCATAAAATTCCGATGCCACTAAATCATATCACTTTCCAGGGATAAAGTATGCTGTTGATAGTGGGTTTGGATTCTCAAATATAGATTGACTCAGTAATTCTGAGGTCTGCGTTGTCAATGAGTTCCAAGATATTTTCCTCTTAAGTTGAACTCTCAATAAAAAACCAGGAAATAAAGCGATTTTCTTTATATTAACAATATATTCATTAATTCCTATTCGATACTACCAGTCGCGCACGGGGCATCTGGGTGATGCCTTTTGGTGCCGGAGGTGCCCCTTCCGAGGCAGCGATGCCGCTGCTGGTGACTTCCTCGCAGGTGCAACCAGGCCATGCAAACACCTGGCACGATTTTAGGAGTGCTCCTCTTTCACACTATGGGGCCTCCTCACCGCTACAAAAAGACTTGAAAATTCTCCACTTCGGGAGACATCTCTCTCATTTCCAAGAGCACCTCTAAGGAACAAACCGTAAAATACCTCAGGGGCGCCTCTTGATTTACATTGAGAGGATGCCCATGGGAAGCAGCGTTGTCCCCTAAAATGGGTGCCCCTGGGCACCAGTTTCACTAAAACGGCTTTGACCTTTGACTAGAAAGGGGTCCCCTGCATGCACTCGTCCAGTGCTTTACATAAATGCATTTTGCTTGAGACGTTGTCCCTCCTCCTCCTTTTTCAGGAATGTCGCTTCTTCCCTGAGTTAAGTTTTTAGGTGGTTATTATCCCCTTCGTTGACGAATTTAACACGCGCATTGACGGGGGGCGGGTACCCGCCCCCTCTGGTTTTTCGGAGATAGCAGTAAAACGGCGGTGCGTAGCGCCGCCGTACTTGGCATACCTTTTGCCTCATCATTTTTACAACTTATGTGAAAATTTTAATGTTCGGTCATCTCAGGTCAGGTCGCCAGTACAGGTCAAGTGACCTGACCTCAAAAAAGTTTAAGATAGCATAAGTCGGAGCAGGATGAACTTATCTGATTGAAACTCATATCAAATAATGGGCCCACCAAGTTCTCTAAAATATGTTCCGGTATTAATGATATCGATGACTTTAGGCCAGATACGAGGCATGCCTCTCCATTGGAAATACATGGGAAAAATAGTTTTTACTTAATAACTCAGTAACAGATGGTCATAGAGCATTTATTTTAGCTGCATTAGACTTGCCTTGGCTTTGCAGTTCTAATGATATGCATTTTATATAATTTGACCTCACCTGACCTCAGGTCAGGTCAAATCCACAATTTGACCTAGCAAGGTCAACTTATATATCATTCGATTCGGCTTGCTGCGAGGAATTCATATGGTTTAAGTAGTTTTGCTCTATCTTTACTTGTTCAGATGTTATGGGCGAAAAACTTATTTACATTTTATCCCTATGACGGCATGTTGTGAACTTCGTGACCTTAACCCTATTTCCGTCAGGCAGAGGTGCAGAAACTTGCCAACTCGGCTACTGGAGTTTGTGACACATTTATGATAGTCGAGGTGCATAAGTGTGACAAAATAGCGATCGTGACAGTATGGTTCAAAATCAAACCACACATTTTCGAAATACAGAATGAAGCGTGTAGCGAATATTTTAATTTAGCAACTCTGTCCTTCAATTGCACAGCGTACCATCAGTGCTACAATATTGGTACTGTGTTCAGTTTCTACTAAAACGAGAGACCCCCGCTGCAGAAAACCCGAAAACCGCTGTCACAGTTGCCAGATTTTAACATGCAGCCCAATGGTGCTGATTGTTAGTAGTTGCCAGAAAGTTGTCGCCTAGATGCCCGAAATGTGACAGTCAATTTTTTCAAGAAATACATGATTGTGGGCATATTTAAGGTATTAAAGATAACGCAGATACGTTATCAAGTACTTCTCTGTCCATTTTGTCAGGTTAAATAATATTTAAAGTTTGAGTATCTTCGATTTAGCGGTCCCTATTTCTTTGAATTTAGTATCAAGTACGCCTAAAAGCTACTAGGAAAAGTACTAAATGAGTGAAAGAAATAAACATAGCTTGGCAGCAATTCTACCTAAACTACGCAACAGCGACAAGACAAGTTCGCAATGTTTGTGTGATGTAGAGCCTGCCCAAAAAATTTAAACGGGTGGGAAGCTACTTCTGTTGAGGGCATATTTATTAGGTATGTCTGAGATAAGTGCAGGCTAAAACTAGCTGGAATAAATAGTGCTGCCCATGGCTAATCTAAGATGAATGTAGGCTACTTTGATACTGATGCACTTTCACACATCAAACTTGGTTTTTCATTCCTTAGCTTGCTTGTGCCTTACCTTATTTGTGCCCTAGATCAAGATTGGTTAGGTAGATTTGGAGCTGGAGGAAGTTGGGAGAGTTGGCGCCAGCAACAGACTGGCAACAACAGTAATTCAGGTGAGATTTCATGATCAAATTATCATGTCAATATTGTACAGATAGCAAATGTGTGCCAATGCAGTCCTCCACAAAGTGTTAAAACACACACTGGAGAGGGGCCTGGCACTAACATGCACTAGAGGGGGCCTAGTAGACCCCCTTCTCATCTCAGAAAATCACAGAAAATCTCAGAAAGAAAGAGACTTTGAAAAACGCTGGTTGGGGGTGTGTTGCTTACTACCAGTGGTAGTAAGCAACACACAGGACCTGAACTGCCTGGAGTTAAAACAGGATTTTGACTTATACACTGGATCTTTCTTTGATATGAGACTTCCAATACCTCTGTACATATTAGGCCAATAGACATAATTTTACATCTATGCAGGGTAGTTGCCTCAGAGTTTTTACTGCAAGAAGGAACGACCAGGCAGGTGATAATCAGGTGTTGGGGTAAAATCTTAAGCATTTGATCTGGCTATAAAATGCTACCTAAGGTCCACTTTACCAACACATTTTAGGTAGATCCAAATCCTATGTTGACATTGACATTTTTGTCCCTTTTGTTGATATGTGAGATAGAAGTTCAGTGGGGGGTGGGGGGAAGCTGTGATCAGGGTTCCCAATTGTGTGTAGGTGTACGCTCCCATTTATAGATTAGTTCCCAATAATAATTTTCATAATTGCCACATTTAATCATGGGGAAATATACCATAATTGGGAACACTCCTTCCAAAAATGGAAACTTCTTCAAAAAGGGAAATGCATGTCATTGGGGGAAACTCCAGTCAGAGTTGCCAATAATAGTTATGATCCCAATACTGAAAACAATGATCCATAATTGGAAATTTTCCTTCCAAAACATAAACATGATCTAAAAATGAAAACACAGTTTACTACTTGCATGCGGTAATGGCTTGGTGCTTGAACCTTGTCCGTTGCAAAAAGTAAGAGACAGGTAGATGACATTCAGCATATTGGAAATAGTATTCAAGTATAAAATTATTATTTCCAGCTTTGTGTGACAGAGGAGGCATACGTCTCATTGAGTTTGTGACAGCCAGTATACTTTCTGCACCTCTGCCGTCAGGCTCCCGGCTACCCCTATTTCCGGCAGGGGGGCAATATCGGCCCCCCTAAGATCTCGTAATCTAACCGGCCGATTTTGAAAATTCAAAGTGCTATAGATTCCCCTGACGCTAAACTTTATTTTGAAAAAGAAAATTTCAAAATTTTTATTTTTAAGGAGAAAGTCGTGCAAAATATACAATTTTTGTGTATTTTTTAGATTTTCCATAACCCTTGTCTCTGTTGTACGATTTTCACAAAACTAGTTCAGATTTACAAATAATTGACCCAAAATTGTCATATACTCGAGTTACGCAAAAATTCGAAATTCAATGGCAGTTCCAGGACCAGGACTATGAGGGGAAATATATACAACCTAAAAAGTTTTTGTTACGCGGATTAGAAGCCGTGATATACTGTTGGCATCTTTGACACATAAATAAATGAAAAAAGTGAAAAACTCATCAGGGGCGGATGCAGTAAGGTAAAACAGTGGGGTAAAATACATCCCAACAATATGCGAGTGGTATGCATGAGTATATTAGTCCCTCGACTAGTTGAAATTTATTTCTGATAATTTTTACCCTCCCATGGCAGCTCTGGGAAAGGGGGTGACATAGGCGGATCAAGGACTCTCGTCGTGGGGGGGGCGGGTGGGGGTGATTGGAAACACATTTTTAATATACAACGATATTGAGTCGCGGCGGTGATACTGGCTGGGAATATGCATTTTGAAAATGTGTAGTGACTGGACACGCCTCTGGTAATCTAGAATTTGGTTATAACTATTTTGAATTTTCATATACCCAATTGTATTCGCCCTGGCACGGCTGTAAGCAGTCTTCTCACTTACTAACGTTTAGTCCTTCTTGATAACATTCCCCCATTTTGAACTGCTGTAACCGCCCCTGATGAATACAAATAGTGACAATTGTGAATGCACTATCATCTCACATAAAAATGATATAATAAAACCATATAACTGGTATCAGGATCAGCAGAGACGGCTTCCTTTTACAAAGAACCCATCGCATACGATAATACTTGGTTTGTGGATAGAACCTCCCCAAAAACCCAGCCATAGCTCCGCCCCTGGTAAATATATAATATTGACAATTTCAGAAAACCTGCCTGTACTAGTTTTAGGAAAAGTCAGGAAGTTTCAAAGTTCTATCGCAAGCCGTTTCGGAGATATTCTTGAAAAACCCTAGGGGGGCAATATTAGCCCCCTGCCGGAAATAGGGTTAAATGTGACCTGACAAAAAATGGTCCAAATATTTTCGGTGGAGAAATGGATGGGCTACCCAGCACCGTTTACTGTTTTTCGCTACCTACCATGGTTCTCGAGATCTTAGGGGCGGGTACCCGCCCCCTCGTCAAAGCGAAGGTGGCTCAGACCCCCGTCAATGCGCGTGTTAATGCTTAAAACCCGCAGTGGACAGGGGTTTCGCGTCAAAGCGCAGTGATGGGTGGTCCTAAGTACCCCTTCCCGAGGTGTCTGAAACTAAGAGGTCTAAAAAAGCGGCCGTTTGGGGGTTTGCGAGTCCTATGATGATCTACATTACAGTCAACTTCTTAGTTAAGTCACTACCATTGAGGCAAAGCGCCTTACTTAAAAATTATTTTGAACAAATATATCATCTCAAGAAATGCTTCCAACAATTCATTAGTATATCTTCCCTTGAAAGCCAAGTCATAGAATCGCCCCTGGGCAATATGTCATTCAAAATGTTAGGGAAATATGTCCCGCGAGGGTGATGGGTGGGCATAATCTGCCCCCTGACAAGAATAATGTTACACGTGTTTTATCTTGGCTGTGCTTTATCTCTGCCTCCTCTCATTTCTTAAATGTCTAATCTACCCCTCTCCGGTCTCCAAATATAATCGTATATATATAAAATATATATATATATATATATATATATATATATATATATATATATATATATATATATATATATATATTCTTTTAGGCACACTGAATTGAATAAGGTGGCGTTTTCACTTTTTGATAGCTTCTTCTTATGTTTGATAATGCTGTTAATTATATTTTACTTTTATCTGGTAGTCCGAATATCAACTCTCCGATACTCATATGAAGTCACTTGATTACGACGCATCAACCTCCAAACAAACACACACATATCATTGGCACTGTGGGGAGAAGGTGTGTCATAATGTGATAAAAGGTAGCAATCGTGCAATGTGTAGTGTTAATTGAGCTATGTATGTATCGGCTTTATGACGTTAGTGTAATGGGCGTATAAGTGTCTTTATTATTGTATTATAATATTGTGTCTTGAAAATGTTACAGAATTGAAAGCAATAAGTTAAGGAGGAATTTCATACAGGAGGAACTGTCAATAATGTCGCTTGTTCAAAAAAATTTGACTTGAATGTTTTTCAAAACCTATAGAAAAGTAAAAAACCTAGGAGCACTGTTTTTACCCGATCATGAGTTAGTTAAAATAAGCTCGAAACGCGTCGTAATCAAGTCACTTCATATGACTATCGGAGTGTTGATATTCGGACTACCAGTTCAAATTAAAAATATAATTAATAGCATTATCAAACATAAGGAGAAGCTATCAACAATGAAAGCACTATCTTATTTAATTCAGTGTGCCTAAAAGAATATTTACTGCCGAGGTACACAAATGTTTTATATATATATATATATATATATATATATATATATATATATATATTACCCAGTATATATTCCAATTTTACCCAGTGTGTGACCTTTATCGACTCTGCACAATCAGGCATTGCACCAGCATACATTACAATGGCGCACGGCAATATCATGCAGCGTCCCGCACGATAGAGCTTTTTAACAGATTAGCAGGTCTTTTCAACGGAAATTAAGCTTACAACAAGACCAGCATTGGTTCGGGTATTATGTATGCTAGAGGTGTAATGTTAAATGACTGGGACAAGGTGGCAGGAGTTGTCGGCAGGTAAGCTTGTCAAGGCTATCGATGCATTCTGGCAAAGAAAAACACTTATATCTTAAACGTTATTTTATCACATGCTCCATATGAAACTATTTTTGCTGTATTGGGCTTTATAGTTGTCTCCTAGCAAAGCCTTGATTACTTTAAACGCAAGTGTCTTGCCGCGCGAGAGAGAGAGAGAGAGAGAGAGAGAGAGAGGAGACAGAGAGGGAGCTGGATAAACAGTCGGACGTCTGTTCGGGTTCCCCGCACACACAAACACACACGGACGCATCTCGCTCCACACCGGCCAGGCCCGCGCTCCCATGGCTCAAACAATGGCTCGAGCACCCGGAATTTATCTCAGTTAATGGCCAATGCAACTGATTTCAGTTCACCCACAATTTAGCTAATTTCATAGCGGTTATTTCTGTCTAGTTGTACCACGATGTTGCCATGGAAAGTTCACAGCATGCAATACGGTAAACACGCTACTCTGACTTCAAGCTACGTTGTCTTTCCTGAAATTGACTTTTTTGAACACATGAAATGCACCTACCCGTCTTTCTGGAAGTACAATGCTGTAAGTACAAGTTTTGCAAGAAAACATTTCCAAAATTAAATCTACTTGGATACATCAGATCAGATTAACATCTGTACAGCAGTTGTATGCACCATCAGCGTTCAAAAATTCCCAAGCCAGCAGAAGAGGTCTCTATCAGATCTAAAACCGATGCTAAGCTCGGAATATGCTCGCAAAGCACAGTCTCTTACCATCATCAATGACGTAAGATCCCTTTGAGAAATGTGACGAAATGCATCCCATGACGTCGGCAGCAGTCCTCCAGCCGCTCACGCTCATGCACAACCAGAGTGACGTCACACAGCAGTTGATGTCGGCGGGATCAGCCGAGCTGGAGCATCACGTCACACCACATCACTGATAACCGTACTTCACGCGTCAGCTCGTTGCTGCTAGGCTCCGGTACATTGCTCTGCGGCGTTTGTCGTCGGCTCGAGACGGCCGACGCGGCATATTTTTAGACGGCACGCTACTCGCCGCGCAGCGGATAGACCCGCCGCCTCTGACGTCACATCGTACGTGTGACGTCACTGTGTGTATCCTGAGCGCCTGCTGCTGATGGTTTCATATAATGATCTGGAATTCATATCGCATAACTGGCCGATCGAGTACCGCCTGTTATGCTAACGGGATTCTGGTATATCGATGGTCAGGGTCAGGTAAAGGTCATACATGACCTACCAATTAGAAATACATAACAAAAATAGGAAATTGTGAATTGACTATTTTGCTAGATACGGCTTGACATGACTTCTTAATTTAAAAATCGTGGTTTCTTAGGCCACTCTTGAGATTCATGTTGAAAGTTTTGACCTTGAATCTGGCAGAGGTCATCTGTAACTATATAAGCACGCAATATCCTATTCGTCAATCGTGAATACCCTATTCCCGTCAGACTTCTGGCTATCCCTATACCTGTCGGGGGAGAATAATCGGCCTCACCCCGTGTGATGATACTCACTGCCAGTGGCTGATCTAGGATACAATTTTGGACGGGGGAGGGGAGGGGAGGCTGGAGGGTTCGGGCCTTCGCACTCCGCAGTCATTGCCTCGGAACAGTCTACGGCTGTGTATTAACTATAGAAACTCCGAAATTGGGAAGGTGGGTTGAGCCCACATAGCACCCACTTGTATCTGCCCCTGCCCACTGCCTCAGTTCCATTGAAAAAGATGTAATTTAAAAGCTGAGTGCTGAATATCTTGATTTAACAACGATGCATGACTATTCCTGATTAATGATAATAAAAAGGTAGCTAACCAGGACCGCGACGTCATCCGGGATATTAATAGCGGGATATTGTGGCATACAAACCAATTCTTAGGACTAAATTTAAAAAATTGAACATTCACGGTTAGACGGCAGTGCACAGTGGCTTCTGGCTACCTGGAGCCCGGGTGGTACCGGCATCGAAAGGATGTGATAGGGAATGGCCTATGTTAAATGAATGCAATGATATTCATGTCATAAGAGTATACTAACCCACTCAGTTAATTGCCTCGTGCATCCTGCGAGTTGCCTGGAACCCTTTTGCTTACACGGTCAGAACTACTTATCCACTCGCCTCAGATAGTCATTTTAGCATCTTAAACCTCTATTGTTGAATAATCCTGAAATGTCAGCTAGGCGTGCTTGTCACATGTACCGTGTGTGTTGTATTAGCAATGGGTGTCAATTTAAAAACCCTTGACAAGCTGGAACATTTACAGACATGTGGAAAATAATTCGGGCTGGAAAACAGTGCCTGTAATTTTTCCCGCCAAGCCAACCCACTGTTCATATACCGACCTCATTTAATGCACTGATGCTTTTCCAGTGCTATCAACACCGCACACTGTGCCGCAGAACGCCTAACACATGGGTATAGAATGTCTCCTACACCTGTCCCTCTCCCTCGGTTCAACAGCATGGCACAACCACTGCCATCCTCAACGCTACGCATGCAGGTTTTATAATCCGCCACGCGACCCCTACCTACCGAGGCTTGAACTCGGCGTCAGCGCTGCCCCAGCCTGACCTTTCTAACCCCTGCGCCCTCCGGCAAGCGGCAGCTAGCGGATGGCGGCCGCTGATTGGTGGAGGCGGGTTCACTTGCAAGGCGATAAATTCAGCGGACATTTCACCATGAAAATGATAGAACTTAAAACCATGAAGCAGGAACTGTATAGAACTATCATTTTCAAACATTTCTTCCCATACTTGGCTCTCTATTGGCATGATTACCAGCTCCACCATCCGAGGCTGTTCTTCCGTACGGGCGAGACGGCGACAGTCGGCACAGGCCAGCCGGCGGCCGAGTTCGCTGAAGTCAAGAGTGTCGCGATGAGCTTCTGCTGAGTGGAGAAGAGTGGGGCCCGGTCCAGAGGCAGCCGAGGGAAGGAGGAGAAATGTGCGTATAAAACGTTTAATTCAGAACACAAAAAATTGTCGATGAGTTAACACACTTCAGCTTTTTGACGTTTTATCGCGACAATTAATACTCTAAAGCGAGACCAAAAATACGGGTGACGGACATTTCAAAGAGTGTTTTCGCCGGCGACTGGCACTCTCAATGGGCCCATCGTACTAACGAGGATTTTCGAAGACCAATCGTGGTTCGCAAATAAGAAAACTGACAATTAGGATAGCGTTAAGAGAACAGTTGTATTGTAAAGACTATTATCGAAACACTGCAGCTCCCTTAACACGCGCCCCGCTGGGGGGAATTCGCCCCTCCTGGTTTTCACCAGATAACGCAAGAACAAAGAAATGCAGAAAACCGAAACTGACAGTACCTTATTCCTGATCAGTTTACAAATCTGGCTAAATTTTTAAGGTAAGGTCATTTCAGGTTAAGGAGCTATTCAAGGACAAGTGACTCAACCTCAAAACCTAAAATCACGAGTTTGAAGCGGCGCCCAGGGAACATCAGCGAACCGATCAGTTTGAAACTTTCACAATATGATAAGGTCATTAACCCATTAACGCCCGCACCTAGTTCCAGCTTTCAAATTGGCAAAACAAATGTTTTCCTATGCTTAGAATATGCCCAATAAGATGTTCCTAAAGTTTTTAATCGATACCACTTTTAGATTCTGAGATATGACACCGGACAAAAATGACCCGCTGGGTGTTTGGGACATCGGCTGGCACTGCGCGGCCGGCTCCCGGGCGGCGCTGTCACCGCACCCAGCGGCCCAATGCGCATCGCTTTTACTGCAGTTCTGTGAAGTGTTTTTATTTCCTCTTGCATATAGGCCATAGTAAAATGTTTAGACAGTTCCATGTCCTTAACACGCGCATTGACGGGGGCGAGTACCCGTCCCCCTCGGGTTTTTCGGAGACAGTAGAAAAACGGCGGCGCTACGCGCCGCCGTACTTGGTATACCTTTTCCCTCATCATTTGTACAACTTCTGTGAAAATTATCTCAGGTCAGGTCACCAGTACAGGTCAAGTGACCCGACCTCAAAAAAGTTTAAGATAGCACAAGTCGGAGCAGGGTGAACTTATCCGATTGAAACTCATATTACATAATGGCCCCACCGAGTTCTCTAAAATATGTCCCGGTATTTTTGATATCGTTGACCTAAGGTCAGGTACGAGACATGACCTCTCCATTGGAAATACATAGGAAAAATGTTTTTACGGAATGACTCAGTAACGGATGGTGATAGAGCATTTATTTTAGCTGCATTAGACTCGCCTGGGCTTTGCGGTTCTAATGATATGCATTTTATATAATTTGACCCTGACCTGACCTCAGGTCAGGTCAAATCCTTGATTTGACCTAGCAAGGTCAAATTATATATCATTTGATTCGGCTTGCTAAGAGGATTCATATAGTTTAAGTCGTTTTGCTCTATCTTTACTTGTTCAGATGTAATGGCCGAAAAACTGAATTTACATGTTATCCCTATGACGGGCATGTTTTGACCTCTCGTGACCTTAAATGTGACCTGACAAAAAAATGGTGCAAATTTTTTCGATGGAGAAGTGGATGGGCAGTCCAACGCCGTTTACCGTTTCTCGCTACCTACCGTGGTTCTCGAGATCTTAGGGGGGCGGGTACCCGCCCCCCGTCAATGCGAAGGTGGCTCAGACCCCCGTCAATGCGCGTGTTAAGGTTTAATTAAAGACAACACTAACAACATATTTGCAAATAGTATACAAACGTGGTTTACCTAGACTGATGATTTGCGGGGGATAGACTAAAATTGTGAACATCATAGTATTTTAAAAATATTTGTGAATATCAAAGGTTTTGGGAAACTGTTTCTTTTGTCTCTACCCCCTTCCTTCTCCGCCTCCCAGACTTTGTGACTATGCTCACTGAGCTTTCAACGAGAAATCGTAATATTCAGAATACAGATGAAAAGTTTTGAAAACTCAATCCGTTAGCTCCCCACGCGGTGCACATTAGCTTGATTAATCTCCAAATCTCCAAACGGGTTCATTTCCATCTTTCCAACTTTTCTTTGGAACAAGTAGCGCGCTTCATAGTTGCATAAATGTGAACCTCCACATTTCCAGGCACGCCACTGGTCTTTGCAACGCTGGTCAGCTCATCATCTTTCTCATCCTAATGACTAATATATTTTGTGATGGTATGATTATGATATGCACTTGATCCGCTCCGCTATCTTGCGCACTTAAAACAACTTATTTTGCTTCTTTTCCTGCAAAACATTTGATCTGTGGTATTCCTAACAACTATGCTTTCGATATTATGTCTCCATGGCTGGATATTTTTCTTGATCCAGGAGGAGTTCTGGATGGTTTAACGCTGGCACTGCAATCCAGGCCCTAGACAAAGTCTGTGGGAGACAAAAAAATACAGGCAGGTCTTGACCCCTCCTCCTAACCCTCGGGATGTTCACTCATGGTAGTTTCACTTGACTAGGACCAAGCAAAAATAGTGCTAGTTGCGTTTTAGACAGACGTTCTAGAACTTCCCAAGCTTTCACCCGTTTTTATTATGCTCCAGACGTTTGACACTGCACCATCTCGTCAAAACAAACCAGCGCGGCGGCCGCGATAATTTCCAACTCATTTTTGTCAGCTGGTCATTGGCTTTCAATCATTAGTGGACACAAGGGGGCTAGGAAGGCTCAAGCCCCCCCTACCGAAATGTCAGTGTGCCTATAGTACCTAAATGCATTACTGAGGGCTGTTCCGAGGCCAGGGCGGGGGGAGGCTCGAGATCCCTAACCCCCCCACCACCCAATGAAGTCCTCAATCCGCTACTGTTCCCTATTCTCTCTATCCAATACACATAATCCATCAAGGGGAAAAGACAAGGCTCTGCTAGCTTTTAGTCAGTGCTAAAATTTCGATAAGTTTTCAAATTCCCTGAAAATTGTATTTAATAACGCCTTTGCAAAATACTGGAACCATCTTGCATGTTTCCGTTAAAATTATGTAATAATCATTCCCAAAATAAGACAGACCCCGAAAACGGTAGGAAGCATTTCATGAACTTCAAAGTTTCCAAACGTATCGACATTGCACTAAAAATCTTCAGATTTGATGAAAATATATAAACTGGCAACCCAGCGTTCGCAAGACCCACAATGCCTCCCTTCCCTGTAGGTAACATTGTGCACCTAACGCACCAGACGGGAGGACAGGACACATCCTTTTCCTCATTTTCAGCGGCCCGCAGATGTCCGCAACGCCCAGCGGGTCATTTTTGTCCGCTTCATATTTGACGATGTCTCATGGCAAAGCCGTTCAAGAAAATCTTACTCCTTTTTCACCATCTGACTCCTAGTGGTCTTGGCTTAATGTCAATCATGCAAACCCTTTTCAGCTTTCCATATGTTATTGCGAGGAACAAAATTTGCAGAGCTATCTCACGCTGACCAAAACCTCGCCAAAATAAGTTCCACCAAAATCGTCCCATAAAAACCTAGAATTTTCAAATACATTTTCCAGCTTGTCCACGCTCTGAAACACACATCCATATCATAAACATGAAGATCACTTCACTGGTACCGATTCTGCAGCCCGTCAAAGTCAGAGGACAAAAATGACCCGCTGGGCGTTAATGGGTTAAGGTTTACAAATCTGCTATCTCGTAATTTTGACATTGTTGACCTAAGGTGGGGTCAATTTTTTTGGTCACCCTATTATAAGTCTATGGTGAAAAATAGAATGGGCTCGTTTTCAGCAAATACTGGATATATAAAGCTGAAAATCCTCAAACCGTGTATTCTTACCAAGATCTTGATCTAAAGTTGAGGTTTTGAGCATCTGACCTCTCAAAGGTCATGTCAGGTCACGGGAGCATAGAGTGATTGTTTTACCCATAACTTCTCACTGAATTGAGGTGAAGCTACCATTTTGCTTGCATTGTGCTTATATTGTCACGGGGAGTCGATTGACATGCAGCATGACCATGCTAGGTCACTCTGTGACCCTGACCTAGCTCGAGGTCAGGTCATTTTCATTATTTGACCTAGCAAGGTTATATTATACATCATTAGATTGGCCGCGATGAGAGGAATCCAACGAGGCATAAATATTTGCTCTAGCTCCCTGAGGACAGCTCTAGAGAGAGAAACGTACACTGCTCTATTGGAAGCCTATGGAGCCTTCTTTGACCTATGCTGACCTCAATATTGACCTGACATAGAAAATTCGCATACAATTTATTCGTCTTGTCAAGAGCTTTCGAACGCCGCCGTAATTTTTCTTTAGCTTTCGTAGGAAATGAGATACGGAGGGGGGGCGAAAAACGCCCCCCTCAGCGGGGTGCGTTATGCCAGGGACCCCAGCGGGCGCGTGTTAGCACACGTAGTGGAGGGGGGTCTGATGTCAACGCGTAGTGGAGGCGTCCTAAACTACCCCTCCCTGAGATACTGGAAACCAAGGGGGTTAGAAAAACTACCCTTGGAGGGTTTGTGGTAGCGATGGTGATCAACGTTATTGTAAAGCTTCATTGGCTTAGGTCAATATCTATAAGGTCAAACGAGGTCGTAAATATCAAATCTGGGCCGTGCTGGAGGCCTTTTGAGGAATGTCGTGATTATGTGAAAAACAGGTAATTCCCTAAAGGCGGACAAAGGTCATAGTGGGAAGGTCCCATACAATGTTCTCTGAAATTTTGAGGTTAGGTTCATGCAAAGCTACTGACATATGGCGTAGCAATATAGCAGATATCCAATCATTTAAAATATAGCTGGTACTATATCAGCCTTTGGGTGATGAATGAAGGTTTGACCTTGAAAAACACTTTTGAATTTGACATGTGACCTTGACTTGACCTTCATTAGCTTTAACTATGAAGTCTTAGCAAAACATACGTCAAACTGAATAATGTCATCTGGCCGGAATACTGACCACTGGGGTCAATGACCTTGACCTTGTACTTGTGACCTTGACCTTGACCTTCATGTGGATTGAGCTTGACATATAATCTGATTATATGACTTTGTGATATCACCACTCGGTCTACAGTGCAAGCGAATTGTTGCAACCGCGTGATTGCGACGGCCTCAAAATATAGGTCTGATTTTGAAAGCCTTTAAATATAAAAAAATTTTGACCGATTTTCAAAATGTCTCACCAATTAACCTGTTCATTAATTCGCTCAAATGTGGCCAAGCAGCGTTTTCCGACGGCGAACGATCTTCGCCCACCTCTGAAAAATTGGTGGGGGCAGGGGTGTAATTTTCTATCTCTTTGGGGGTGCCCGAGCACCCCCAATCCTAATGTCACCCTATCTCATCACTGCCACCCTGATTCGTGCCGCCCCTGTCAAGTTTTTCCCGTTCCGGGATTCATTACTTCCACTCTGATTGGTTCCACCTCTAGCTAATCAATGCCACCTGACTTATCCTTTCCTCCTGATTTATGACGCCGCATCATTGCCGCCCCCGTCTGATCAATGTCGCCAAAAATTAATCACTGCCGCTCCCCCTCCGGATGAGTACTGCCGCCTTTTGTTTCATCACTGATCAGCTGGCTGATCACGGACACTGCCGCCTTGATTCATGCCGCCCCTGGTGAAAAAACCCGGTTTATTTCAACATCCATATACTTGCCCCTCCTGGTTAGTTACTGTCGCCCACCGAATTATCACTGCCGCCCGTGGCTGATCATTGCGCCCCCTGACTGATAAATGCCGCCCCTTGACTGCTAACTGCCGCCCCTGGCGGATGACTGCCGCCCTTGGTGGATAACTGCCGCCTCCTGGCAGATCAATGCCGCCCCTGGCAGATCACTGCCGCCCACTGACTGATAATTGCCGCCCCTGACTCATCACTACCGCCCCCTGGCTAATCACTGGCGCCCCCTGACTGATAACTGCCGCCCCTTGGCTGATCACTGCCGCCCCTGGCTGATCACTGTCGCCTCTCTGACTGATCACTGTCGCCCCCTGACTGATCACTACCGTCCCTGGCTGTTCATTGCCGCCCCCTGGGCTGATCATTGCCGCCCTCTGACTGCAAACTGCTGGCTCTTGGCTGATAACTGCCGCCCCTTGACTGATAACTGCTGCCCCTTGGATGCTAACTGCTGCCCCTGGCTGACTCCTGCCGCCCCTGACTGATTATTGCCGCCCTTGGCTGCTAACTACCGCCCCTGGCTGACCACTACCGCCCCCTGGCTGATCGTTGCCGCCCCTGACTGAAAACTGCCAGCTCTTGGCTGATAACTGCCGTCCCTGGCGGATCACTGCCGCCCCTTGACTGATAACTGCCGCCCCTTGACTGATAACTGCCGCCCCTTGACTGATAACTGCCGCCCCTTGGCTGTTAACTGCCGCCCCTGGCTGATAACTGCCGCCCCCGGCGGATTGATAAATGCCACCCCCTGTCTGATAACTGTTGCCCCTGGCTGGTAGCTGCCTCCCCTTCACTGATAAATTCCGCCCCCTGGCGGATAACTGCCGCCCTAACTGATATCTGCTGCCCCTGGTTCATCACTGCCGTCTCCCGGGGCAGTGAGCATCCTGGGGATATCTGGGCAGTGAGCATTCTGGGGGAGCATCCTTCTGTGGATATCACTAACATCATGTTATATGGAACGTTAGTTTTAACATTGTATATTCATCCTAGTAGTCTTTCATGTTTTACATAACGTCGAGTTTCATGTTACCTATAGTCTCTGACTTTAGTATCCCATGTGAAATTGTCTGTATCGTTTTTTCAGAATTTGTATTTCATCTCATTTCTTATGTTTTTTATCATCTTGATACAACTTTCACAATCTGACCTGTTTTACCACCTGACTTGTTAAAATTCGTGCGGAAATGTCCTATTTTCGTATTTTATTTAGTGTTATGGGCGCCGTATGACCCTAGATGTCGGCGCGCTCTAAAACCTCAAATATGATGATGGACCGTCTCACGGCTGATCACTGCCACCCCTGGTTCATCACTGCCGCCTGAATTCATCTCGCCTCTGGCTCGTTGATGCTGTCCCTGGCATATTTTGACCCGAATGCACGCCGCCCCGCCTCGTCGCTGCCGCCCCTGGTTCATCACTGCCGCCCCCTGGCTGATCACTGTCTCCCCTGGTTCATAACTGCCGCCCAGATTAATCATTGCTGCCTTGATTCACGCCGCCCCTGGCTGATCAATGCTGTCCCTGTTTTTTTATTAACCCATATATGAGCGGCCTCTGGTTAGACACTTCCTCCCCCGAGTCTTCACTGCCGCCCCCGGCTGATCACTGCCGCCCCTGGTTTATTACTGCCGAGGAGACCCGTCTGGCCATGGCCCCCAAAACCATTCAAACTTAGGCCCTGCTGTAGGCACAGTTTTGTCAGGAGGAATCTCTAACACCCCTCCAGAAAGCAAGCAGCAGCCCACAATCGTCTAATCGTTATCTGTTTGTCTATTGGAGGAATTCTCCGAGCCGAGTAAATGTTAGAATGCTTCTGGCGTACTTTTATTGTTTTAGTGTCAGCCAGCGGGTAATTTTTTATCTCTATGAGGCGTGCGAGCACCCCTAATCTCAATGAGAGCACCCCCAATACATGCGTCGCCCCCGACTCAGCATTTCTGTCCTGATTCATGCCGCCTCCGTCTTGCCACTGTGATCATGCCGCCCCGGTTCATCACTACCACCCTGTTTTATGCCGCCATGCTTCATCACTGACGCCTTCTACCTATCACTGCCACCCTGATTCTTGCCAACACTGACTTATCACTGCCGCTCTGATTCAAACAGCACCCCGCTCATCACTGCTGCCAGTGGCTCACCAATGCTGTCCCCAGCTTATCACTGCCACCCTGTTTCATGCTGCCCCCAGCTCATCACTACCGCCTTGGCTAATGAATGCCACCCCTGACTTATCACTTCCGCTCTAATTCGTGCCGCCCTGGGCTCACGACTGCCGCCCCCAGCTCGGGGACGGCGGATTCCATTTTCGGGCGGTTGTACAAGATTTTCGGGAGGGGGTGCCTTCCTTCTCAAGGGGAAAGGGGGCGCTTCCATCCCCAGGGGGGGGCACGTTTGGCTCCCTAGGGGTGCCCACTCAGGGGGAGGGGCGCCGACATTATTTCCCTGCGTTGAGTCGATAAATTGGGTCTATTTGCTCTCCATGGGATGACTTTGATGAAAGGGGGCACCATTCATATTTGAAACTGTTTTTATTTCGCACAGAGGGCCCTACCTCTTTAGGTAGGCGGTGTTTAGGGCTGATGTTTTCTTGGCCGGCCGGGGCGCCGCCCAAATCCGGGGCACTTCCCCGAACGAAGCCAAAACCGGGTGTGCAAAAACATACTTTTGCACACCCTCATTTTTTTCAGGGTGTGCAATTGCACACCCTACCCTCCCCCGACCGGAGGCCGCCGTCCCTGTCCCAGCTTATCTCCTCCGCCCTGATCTGTGCCACCCGTAGTTTATAACTACTACCTACGGCTCACCATTCCCGTCCTCGGCTTATGCCCTTTGCCTTGATGCGTGCCACCCCCGGCTAATCAATGCTACCCCCTCCCCAACTTATCACTTCCGCCCTGAATTGTGCCGCCCCTAGTTCGTAGCTCCCCCCGAGTCTTCACTGCCGCCCTCTCCTTATCACTTCCACTCTGGTTCGCGCCGCTCCTAGTTCATAGCTATTGGCCCTAGCTCATCACTGCCGCCCTCGACTTGTGACTTTGCCCTGTTTCTTGCCGCTTTGGCCAATCACTGTCGCCCCCAGCTTATCACTTTCATCCTAATTTGCGCCGTTCTTAGTCCATAACTGCTGCACTGGGCTCATCACTGCAGCACTAATGCTTGCCTCCACTGTGCGTTAGGGTAAATTAACCCTCGCCCCACCGGGGCCATTGATGGCCCCCTAAGGTTTTTTCGAGATAGCAGAAAAACGACGAAACGCAGCACCACGGTTGAGGGCTCTATCTCTCACCTCATCATTTTCCCACCATCCCTGAAAAATTTTACCCTGGGTCACCCAAGGTCAGGTCACCAGGCGAGGCCAACCAAGGTCACCTCACTTCAAACCTTGAAGCTCTATAAGAGCTACATTTCTTAGTCGATCAATTTGAAACTTGCTACACTTCATGACCCTTCCAGGCTCTACGACGTGTATATCCGTGATTTTTCGATTTCGTGACCTGAAGTCAGGTCACGAGGCGACCTCTCCCATTGGAAAAGCATGGGAAAAAGCTGTCTCATAATCTAAAAGCCACAAAAATGACTGCAAATGCTCAGAATGCTCAGAACAGCGTTTTTGGACACCCTTTCAGGGATCCCAGGGGTCATATTTGCCCTTTGACTTTTCCAAGGTCATCCAAGGTCACCAGGGGTCAAAAACAGTATTTTGACAATAACTTTTGACCTAATTAAGCTAGAGCGCTGAAACAAACACCATCGTGTTTGTCGTGTCACTGGCTTTCGTTTGATATAAAAACAAGGTCACTTTCTGACCTTTCGTAACTTCAGGTCATATTAGGTCACGAGGTGACCTCTGGAGGTCAAACCATTGACCTGAGCGCTTAAACGTGTGAAGTAATTTCTTACTGAATTCACGCGAGCTTTCTAATGCACTTTGCAGATTTTTGCTAACCCCCATATTTTCGGAGTTAGAGGGGGGCATCGATGGTCATCCGGTGGGGCGAAGGTGGCGCCGGACCTCCGGTGGGGCACGGGTTAAAAGGCGGTAGGGCAAAAATAAAGGGAATGCATGGGTACAGTGGAGTTGCTATATTTCTTAATATTGACAGAACAATACACGCGTTGTTTGGAGCACTATCGGTGTTTTTGCTTTCTTTCCACGTAGCGATTAACCCGCGCCCCACCGGGGGTCCGGCGCCACCTTCGCCCCACCGGGGGGCATCGATGGCCCCCCCTCTAACTCCGAAAATATGGGCGTTAGCGCAAATCTGCAAAGTGCAATAGAAAGCTCGCGTGAATTCAGTAAGAAATTACTTCGCATGTTTTAGTGCTCAGGTCAATGGTTTGACCTCCAGAGGTCAAATTAGGTCAAGACCGGCTATTTTCACTCAAATATGCAATGATTAAGCAAACTGGGCATAACTCTTATGTCATTAGAGCTATTGAGGCCTGGTAAAGTACATTTGATAGCAAATTGCCAGTACTTTTTCCACTATGTGGAACGTAAGGACCTCCCGAAAGTGGTTTGACCGCCAGAGGTCACCTCGTGACCTAATATGACCTGAGGTCACGAAAGGTCAAAAAGTGACCTTGCCGTATATCAAATGAAAGCCAGTGACAAGACAAACACGATGGTGTTTGTTTTATTGCTTTAGCTCAATTAGATCAAAAGTTATTGTCAAAATACTGTTTTTGACCTCTGGTGACCTTGGATGACCTTGGAAAAGTCAAAGGGAAAATATGACCCCTGGGATCCGTGAAAGGGTGTCCAAAAACGTTGTTCTGAACAGTCTGAGTATTTGCAATCATTTTTGTGGCTTTTATATCATGAAATAGCTTTTCCCCATGCTTTTCCAATGGGAGAGGTCGCCTCGTGACCTGACCTCAGGGCACGAAATCGAAAAATCCCGGATATACACCTTGTAGACCCTGGAGGGGTCATGAAGTGTAGGAAGTTTCAAATCGATCGACTTTGAAATGTAGCTCTTACAGAGCTCTAAAGGTGAAGTGAGGTGACCTTGGTTGACCTCGTCTGGTGACCTGACCTTGGGTGACCCGGGGTAAAAATTTCAGGGATGATGGGAAAATGATGCAGTGAGAGGTAGAGTCCTCAACCGCGGTGCTGCAGCTCGTCGTTTTTCTGCTATCCCGGAAAACTTTAGAGGGGGCCATCGATGGCCCCCCGGTGGGGCGAGGGTTAAAGGGAATGTGGTACCTTTATAACGTGATTTGAACTGAGGTAGCCAAGTTAAAAAGCATGCCAGAAAACCCGATGCGCTATATATCATTTGACTTGAAACTCAAACTTTACGAGGAAAAAAGCTAAAAACTACCTGAAATGTACCCTAAGCAGCAAGCCACAGTTGACAGCCATGTTGGTGTGACGACATATGCTGACGTCACTGTGAGTATCAGCCAATCGAAGCCCTTGAAGCCTATTGAATATCGTAGTGGTTGCCAGATCATGACATCATCCACAGGCAGATATTTATTTATTTCCCTAGAGGAGCATTTTAAAAATCAAAATATTGAGCCTATTGTACATTTTTCAGAGAAACAATGGACGTATCCCTGATTTTTGGCTAAAAGTTCCCCTAATTACACTAAATTTCAGGATTCAACCAAGGTGCCACCTTCCCTTTAAGGGGGTTCCTTTTAACACGCGCATTGACGGGGGTCTGAGCCACCTTCGCTTTGACGGGGAGGGCGGGTAGCCGCACACCCCCCTAAGATCTCGAGAACCACGCTAGGTAGCGAAAACGGTAAACAACGTTGGGTAGCCCATCCACTTCTCAATCGAAAATATTTGAACAATTTTTCAGGTCACATTTAAGGCCACGAGAGGCAAAACATGCCGTCATAGGGATAACATGTAAATGAAGGTTTTCGGCCGTTAAATCTGAACAAGAAAAGATAGAGCAAAACGACTAGAACTGTTTGAATCCTTGCAGCAAGCCGAATCGAATGGTATATAATTTGACCTTGCTAGGTCAAATCAAGGATTTGACCTGACCTGAGGTCAGGGCAAAGTCAAAATATATAAAGTGCATATCATTAGAACCTCAAAGACAAGGCGAGTCTAATGCAGCTAAAATAAACGCTCTATCACCACCCGTTACTGAGTTATTCACTTAAAACCATTTTTCCCATGCATATCCATGGAGAGGTCATAGCTTGTACCTGACCTGAAGTCATCGATATAAAAAATACCGGACCATATTTTAGAGAATTCGGTGGGTCCATTATGTGATATGAGTTTCAATAGGATAAGTTCACTCTGCTCCGACTTATGCTATCTTAAACTTTTTTGTCAGGTCACTGGACCTGTACTGGTGACCTGACCTGAGATGACCTAACCTTAAAATTTTCACAAAAGTTGTAAAAATGATGAGAAAAAAGATATGCCAAGTACGGTGGCGCTACGCGCCACCGTCTTTCTGCTATCTCCGAAAAACCCCGAGGGTGGGGGCGGGTGTCCGCCCCCATCAATGCGCGTGTTAAAGAGAATCCCTTTAAGGGGAATGCGGCACATTGGCTGAATCCTGAAATTTAGAGTAATTAGGGAAACTTTTAGCCGAAAATCACATTCCCTTTAAAGGGATTCCCTTTAAAGGGAATTCTTTTAAAGGGAATGCGGCACCTTGGTTGAATCCTGAAATTTAGTGTAATTAGGGGAACTTTTAGCCGGAAATCATGGAGGCGTCCATTATTTCTCTGAAAAATGTACAACAAGCTCAATGTTTTGATTTCTAAAATGCTCCTCTACGGAAATAAATAAATATCTGCATGTGGATGATGTCATGATCTGGCAGTCACTACCATATTCCATAGGCTTCAAGGGCTTCGATTGGCTGATACTCACCGTGACGTCAGCATATGTCGTCACAGCAACCTGGTTGTCAACTGTGGACTGCTGCTAAGGGTACATGAGGGGTACATTTCAGGTAGTGTTTTTTCTTCGGAAAGTTTGAGTTTGAAGACAAATGATATATAGAGTACCGGGTTTTCCAGCATGCTATACAACTTGGCTATCTCAGTTAAAATCACGTTTAAAGGTGCCACATTCCCTTTAAGTCTTTTCTTCTCATTTCAATCTCCATCCACTCTGCCATGCTGAAGGTAAAATTTGACCCTACAAAACTGATACACTTCAATCGTGGGCAGGGGCGCAGGCAGGTGGACACGTGCCCCCATCGGTGCCGAAGTGCCCTTTGATCGCTAGGCGGTTTACCCGGTTTGGGCTGTGCCGCTCGAAATTTATTGCCCTACGGCGTCGAACCAAGATGCAATTAGATCACATTTAACGATTTCAACTATTGTTTGACAATTAAGTACCTTATTTTGGTCAGCTAGGGCATTCTGTCGCCTTTCCAAGCACCCGGGAGAATATGGGTACGTAATTCGTGACCAACTAATGCCTCATCGTCGCCAATAATCGCACCGGCGGAGCTAATCTGGTGACCCTTGAGCTCATCTAGGGCCCACTAAGCTGGTCTTGGCCACTTGAGTAGATCACGTGCCCTCTAAGCTGATGTGGTGCCCGGTGAGTCAATCTGGTGCCCCTTGAGCAAATAATTGTGCTTCTTGAACCTAGCTAATGCTCTCTGAGTTAGTCTGATGCCTTTGAGCTCGCCTGGTGCCCTATTGGCTGTTTTAGTGCCCCTTGAGCTAATCTGGGCCCCCTGAGCTGATCTCATGCCTCGCAGAGTTGATCTACTGTCCCCTGAGCCAATATGGTGCCTCTTTGAGCTATGATCTGGTGCCCCCTGAGCTGGTCTGGTGCACCCTGAGCTGATCTTGTGTTCTCTGAGCTGAGCTATGCCCCTGCTTTGGTATGGGGCTGGGAGCTGATCTGGGCTCCCGGGCTGCTCAATCTGGTTCCCCCTGAGCAGATATGTTTCCCCCTGAGCTAAACGAATGCCTCCTGAGTCGATTTGGTGCCTCCTGAGCCAACATTTTGCCTCCTGGGCCCATCTCATGCCCTCTGAGCTCGTCGAGTCTCCCCTGAGCTAGTATGGTGCCCCCTGAGCCAATCTAGTGCCTTTTAGGCTGATCTTGGCCTCCGAAATTGCTTAAGTTATTTCCTCAGAAGCTCTGGGGCCCTGAGCTGAGTTGTGCCCACTGAGGCTGATGAAGGCCCCTCAGCTGGTATGGGGCTCCTGGGCTGATTAAATGCCCCCTGGCTTGGTCTAGTACCTCCCTAGTTGATCTGTGCCCTGAGCAGATCGGGGACCACTGAGCTGATCCATTGCCCTCCTCGGAGCTGATATGGTGCTCCCTGAGCTGATCTAGACCCCTACTCTGGTCTGGGGACTAGGAGTTTATCTGGGCCCCCGAGATGATTGATCTGGTGCCCCCTGAGCAGGTATATTGTTCCTGAGCTAAACTAATGCCCTCTGAGTTGATCTGGTGCCTCATGTGTCATCATTGTGCCTTCTGAGCCCATCTGATGCCCTCTGAGCTAGTCTGGTGCCCCTGAGCTAATATGGTGCAAGGCCCTTTGAGCCCATCTGCGGCCCATTGAGCTAGTCTGATGACCCCCCCATCTTTGGGGCCACTGAGCTAGTCTAGTCCCGCGCCAAGCATGAGCTGCTCTGGGGGGGCTCTGATCCACACCAGGGGCCCCTGAGCTGGTCTTGAATATACAGAGAATAAGAACACAAGGCCAACTCCCATCACCTCGGGGGTCACGGGGCTAGTCTAATCCCAGGGGGCACAACTGGGGGAATGAGGGGCAGTTGCTCTGGAGGACTCTGATCCACACTAGGGGACCCCTGAGCTGGTCTTGAATAGATGGGGAATAAGGACACAGTGCAAGCTCCCCTTGTAAAATGAAGCTAATGAAGAATGAGCCGTCATCGCTAAAACGGCTTGTGATGCCTAGGCACCCCGGGTTGAATGAATTGCTTATTATACTGGTGGATTCTGGGGAGGGGTGATAAAAAGGCATGTGCCCCTGAGCTCAGAGCACAGTCGCCTGAACCAGGATTTGCACTAATTAATTTAAATGAATGAAGAACTAGTTTCTCACAATTTTCAGCCCTATCCAAACTACCAGCCTGTTTACTTTTTCTTTACTTCAACTGGGACCGATCCTGGTATCTCCAAAATTATTCCGGCAACAAAAATTGTATCCGTCCAATATCACTATGCCACACTTCCTCCCACGGCCCTTGTGGGAGCCGCGGAACTTAATCCACGTTCAACCAGGGCTCACTCGTCACGACACAACCAGTGGGCATAACAAATGAATTTTCGACTCCAATATGTCTTATTTTGCACATAGTGACAGATATCACAGGCTCCGCTGAATTCTCTGATGTCCGGTACTTGCATGAGTTGGCTAATTTGTCCTTAAATCTATCCCAAAAAGTCGTGTTCTGGGTATTTTCATGATATTTCCGTGACACTTTTCTTTTCTTCTGGTTTTAATTCAGTTTTCCTTCTCCGTCAATGCTTGCTTTTCATTTTTCTTGGACCAAAGGTACCCAAAAGTTGACTTTAACTAAGATGTAAAAAGTTTTTTAGGTTACGTTAAAGTGCCCTTTCTCTCCCGGGGTGCCCCTCAAAGGTGGTGTGCCTCCCACACCAAAGCTCTGGCTGCGCCCCTGATCGTGGAAAGATTTAAAGCTCAGATTTGATTATTTTTAAGACGTGTATATAGCTTTGGGATGTCGCCTAAAAAAATACCTGCCCAACATTGAAATAAAATGCTCCCTGTGCTATAAAAGGCGCAAAAAGCGATGAATAACAGATTTGGTGCAATGAAGTGGTGCCGCCCCCAACGCCGCCGCCCCTACGGGGTGCCGCCCCCACCGGCTGAGCACCCTCAAAGATTTTTGGAAAATTACACTCCACCGTGGGGGCACTTTAGGACCGCCTTCAATGCGCGTGTTAAAGACATGTAACCAAGTAGACTGCCTAATATGAAAAAGTCATAGGCTGAGCATTACACATCCAGAGATCGAAATCCACAACCCAGCCATATAGATATTTTAAAGCTTCATTAGCAATATAGCATTTAGCTGGCCACTACGTATATGCCTAGGAAACTTGGCTAGGTTAGGCTAGGTTAGGTTAGGTTGGGTTAGGTTAGGTTAGGTTAGAATAAGTAAAAATGGATGAATTATATACCCACCCCAGTCACCTAGTACTTCCTGCCCAGTTGGAACTCATCTAGCGGTTTGGCCGAGACCAACCATAGTTTGCGGCAACTAAAAATTATTTTCGTTAATATATACAAACACCTGACCATTTAAAGGGAATGTGGCACCTTCACAACGTGATTTTAACTGAGATAGCCAAGTTGTAAAGCAGGTCTGAAAACCCGGTACTCCATATTTCATTTGTCTTGAAACTCGATATTTCCGTAGAAAAAAGCTAAAATCTACCTGACACCAGCCCCCCTCAGCCCCCCGTCGCCGGCGGCCATTGTTGTGAGCTACTGGTGTGACGACATATGCTGACGTCACGATAAGCATCAGCCAATCGAAGCCCTTGAAGCGTTTCAAGTATGGTAGTGGTTGCCAGATCGTGACATCATCCACAGGCTGATATTTATTTCTTTTTCTAGAGGAGTATTTTTAAAAACCAAATATTGAGCTTATTGTACATTTTTTTCAGAGAAATCGTGAGTGGTTTAATTATTTTTTACTAAAAGTACGCCTAATAACACTATATTCCAGGATTCGACCAAGGTGCCACATTCCCTTTAACACGCACAGTGGAAGGGCTCCTAAAGCTCCCCTCCCCACCTACTTTTTCAAGGGGGCCGGGAACTTTTCGCTGCGGGAAACACTACTTGGCTACCTTTGAGAGAATTCATGAGCGCGTCGATTGGGGAAGAAATTTTGAAAATCAGTCAATACTTTGTTGACTTTCAGGTTTTGAAAGCCAGACCTATATTGTGAGACCTCACAATCACAAGGTTGCACCATTTCGCTTGCATTATATATCGAGTGGTCACGTAATCACGTCATAGAATCGGGTTTTATGTAAAGGTCACCCCGCATGAATTTCCATGGCAAGGTCAATGGTCACAGGTCAAGGTCATTGGCCCAAGTATTCTGGTCAGATGACAGTATTCGGCATGGCGAACGTTATACTATGACTTCACAGTTGAGACTACTTAATACAATATTGAGAACATGTCATTATGTTATGTCATAGGTCAGGCCGTTCAAGGTCACTGACCTATGAAGTAATATAATTCCATATTCTCAATACTATATAATATAACTGTCACTATGGCAGCCTTTGGGCAGGAAATGAGGGTTTCACCTTTAGGAAGGAACTTTGATATTGACCTGTGACTCTGATCTTGACGTTTATTTGCCCTAATAAAATAAATGTGAACATCACGGTCACAGGTCAAGGTCAAAGTTTCTCCTTAAAAGTAAAACCTTCATTTCCCGCCCAAAGGCTGCTATAGTGACAGTTATATAATACAATATTGAGAATAGGTATGTCATTATGTTATGACATAGGCCAGTGACCTTGACCACAGATGTTCAGAGAACATTGTGTAGGACCTTCTCTCTATGACCTTAATCTACTTTTGGTGTCTTCCTGTCCTTCTCCCGGAATTTCCCGATAGGTTTCCTGCACGGACCAGATTTGACACTTAACACGCGGATTTAAGGGGGAGGAGGGCAGGTACCCACCCCTCAAGTTTCCCGAAGACAGAGGAAAAACGGCGGCGCGTACGCGCCGCCGTACTTGGTATGCCTTTTCTTTGATCATTTCTAAAACTTCTGGAAAAATTTTAAGGTTGGGTCATCTTAGGTCAGGTCACCAGTGCAGGTCAAGTGACCTCTTCTCAAACAAAGTTTAAAACCGCATGGATCAGTACAGGGTAAACCTATCCAATTGAAACTCATATCACATAATGGCCCCACCGAGTTCCGCAAAATGCATTCCGGTATTTTTGATATCTATGACCTAAGATTACCTACGAGTCATGACCTCTCTCTATTGGAAATACATGGAATAAAGGGTTTAAACTGAATAACTTGATAAGGAATGGTGATAGATCATGTATTTTAACGGCATTATGTTTGGCTCATCATCTCGGTTCTAACTTAACCAAACCTCCGGTCAGGGCAAATCCTTGATTTGACATGGTTTGGCCTAAAAAGGTCATGTTATACATCATTCGATTCGGCTTGATGAGAGGATTCCAATTATGGCTTAACTTGTTATGCTCTATCTCTACTAGTTCAGATGTAATGGCTGGAAACCTTCATCTACATTTTATCCCTATGGTGACATGCCTTGACCTCTAGTGACCTTACATGTGACCTGACAAAAATGGTTCAAATGTTTCCCATAGAGAATTGGATTGGCTATTTAACGCCGTTTACCGTTTTTCGCTATCTATCGTGATTTTTATATCTTAGGAGGGTGGGTACCCGCCCCTCCCCGTCAAAGCGAAGGTGGCTCAGACCTCCGTTATTGCACGTGTTAAGACCTCGTTGGACCTAGACGATGTTGACCTAGATCAATCAAACTGAATCATAATATAGCTCACTATTGTCCCTCGACATTCCCAAATGGGCGTTTTCCTAACCCTTTTGGTTTTTAGATCTCAGGGAGGCACTTTAGGACCCCTCTTCACTGCACGTGTTACGCTAGACCCAGCTCCACTGCGCGTGTTAACGCTATGTTTGTGCAGCATGTTCCAATATGCTGCCTAACAAGAATATCTAGTGGGTTTCGGGATAATTTCTTAGTGAGCGTGGGCTTCTTTCAAACTGAAGCTTTGAAAGACTACTACCAGGGTGCAGGTAGCGTCCGCCGTTTGTATGAGAGAACGCAGCCCATTGCTACAGCTTTGCCATAACAAGTTGGCGCCAGATCAAGCATAGGTTTACATTCTACACTCATTTTATTTCTTATTAGGTATTTCTTGAAATCCCATCACTTTCCTCACACATATTCTACAGTTGCAGGTCTGAACGTGTTTGGCTGGAGCTCAGGGACTTTAGGGAGTTATTTTTATGTCCCTATATCTTAGATGGTCATACGTGTATGCATAGATATATGTTAGAATCGTATCAGACATTTCAAAGGTGTAAATTTAGGTCAATACTTGCGTCATGAATATTCAAATCTTCTCGTTTATTGAGATATCGAACGGGGAGCATAAAACTATGATTATATGTCAGGCGTATTTTAAGAAATTGCAACTGGTGGGCATTTGGCTGAAAAGGGCACGAATTGTCACCAAAAGGGCACTCCTAGAGCATCAAATGACTGGTAACTGGTGGGCACTGGGCCGTTCTTGGGAGTTCACTGGTGGACATAGCATGGGGGACTGTGGGCAAAATGCCCACCACTTTGTGGCTTAAAATATGTCCTGTTATATGTTCACATAACATGAAATAAATTACCCAGCATCTTGTTGCATTTAATATATTTGGGAGGGAAAAATTTGCCGGGCATTCGCAGTCAGAGCAGATTGAGTCAAAGACACCTCGTCCCCCACTTCCAGCGAAATTCAGATTTCAGCTCAAACAGGATAAAATTGGAAAAATTCATAACCATTTAACCCTCGCCCCACCAGGGGCCATCGATGGCCCCCTAAGGTTTTTCCAGGATAGCAGAAAAACGACGAGGCGCAGCACCGCGGTTGAGGGCTCTACCTCTTACTGCATCATTTTCCCACCATCCCTAAAATTTTTTACCCCAGGTCACCTAAGGTCAGGTCACCAGGCGAGGTCAACCAAGGTCACCTCACTTCAACTTTAGAGCTCTGCAAGAGCTACATTTCGAAGTCGATCGATTTGAAACTTCCTACACTTCATGACTCCTCCAGGGTCTACAAGGTATATATCCGGGATTTTTCGATTTCGTGACCTGAGGTCATGTCACGAGGTGACCTCTCCCATTGACAAAGCATGGGGAAAAGCTGTCTTATGATCTAAAAGTCACAAAAACGATTGAAAATGCTCGTCTTCATCAGAAAAGCGTTCTTGGACACCCTTTCACGGATTCCAGGGGCTATATTTGCCCTTTGGCTTCTCCAAGGTCATCCAAGATCACCAGGGGTCAAAAACAGTATTTTGACAATAACTTTTGACCTATATAAGCCAGAGCGCTGAATTAAACACCATCGTGTATGTATCATCACTAGCTTTTGTTTGATATACGGCAAGGTCACTTTCTGACCTTTCGTGACCTCAGGTCATTCTAGGCCACGAGGTGACCTCTGGAGGTCAAACCACTGGCGGGAGGTCATTGCGTTCAACATAGCGAGAAAATAGCTGAGATTTTCCTATCCAATGTACTTTACCACATCTCAATAGCTCTAATGGCACAAGAGTTATGCCCAGTTTGCTTAAGCATTGCATATTTGAGTGAAAATAGCCGATATTGACCTAATTTGACCTCTGGAGGTCAAACCATTGACCTGAGCGCTAAAACATGTGAGGTAATTTCTTACTGAATTCACGCGAGCTTTCTAATGCACTTTACAGATTTGCGCTAACACCCATACTTTTGGAGTTAGAGGGGGGCCATCGATGGCCCCCGGTGGGGCGAAGGTGGCGCCGGACCCCCGGTGGGGCGCGGGTTAATGCAGATGGTAACAATGAGCCCAACTCTGATTAGTTTTTGCATGAGATTCGGAGTAGGAGGGCCAGGAGACCTAGCTCCCCACTTGTCACGCAAAGAATGTTCTCGATTTGCACCAAATTGAGGTCAATAATAAATACATTTTCTCAACAGAAATTGCAGTAGATTGTGCCCCTCAAATGCAGAATAGCTGAAAACCTGGTGCCCGTCCGATAAAAGCTGCTATTGTGCCCTTCGCTGAAATCCGTTATGACCCTCTTGACTGGGTCTTTTGTGCAAATTAGGAAAAAGTGTTCGGTTAAAGAAACGGGATCATTATTTTTTCTATGGAAATGTGCCCCAATTTGAGCTCCCACAGCACCCTTTTCTTTTTATAGGCCCCAATGAAAATGTGGGACAAATGCACTGTTTATATTCTCAAGAACTTAAACATCCGCACCTGAAACTGTCACAACACTGCTTTAAGCCGCCAGATAAAAAACCTAAGCACTTTTAATGCAATCATGAACGGGCTCAGAGAAAACTTTTATATTGATGAGTTCAATATGAGCTTGCAGGCAGCAGACTCTGCCCTGGTGGACGGGTGGTGAACTAACACTTCTGTCGAACATGGCGCTATGAGGCAACAGCATGGGACTGCTCAATGTCATTTTAGTGCTCAGCCATACCCGTTGAAATAGGGGGAAAGAGCCTGAGCCCCACTTTTCATCTTAAAACTTTCCAATTTCAGTCAAAGTGGAAAGCAATAAAAAACAATGTAAGCAGCCAGAAGGGAAGGTACCACTGCGCCAGGGGTGTGGATTTCCAAAAATCATTGGGGGTGCGCAAATTTGAAACATATAAGTAAATGACCGCCACATGAAAGAATAAAACATAATTTTATTTTTGTTTTAGCCATCACAGTCCTTTTGAATTCTGAAAATGATTAACAATAAAATCTCAAGAATATTTTAATTCTAAAGTAATATTTCATTACAGGTGCTCGGGCTCCAAAGGGATATGAATGCACACCCTTATATGGTACTGCTCATTAACCTGGTATCGATTGGGTCCTTTTCATACACACCACCACCTGGGGTGTCATGGGACAATGTACGATCTCGGGAACCGGAGGTGATGCGGAAAAAATTAGAACGGCACTAGAAGCACCTTTCCCTCTTCCACTCTGGAACCGAGTTTGAAGTGTATCCGTTGACCAGTGGCGTTACAGTGAGCCAAAATGGGTCAAATTAGACTCCTTTAAAAATTTCTTACATCTCAGAAACTAGAGACCTAGAATAAACACAAACTAATAGGTGTGTTGGTCTTGACCTAAGGATTTAAATGCTATAAGGCATGACCTTTTAAGGTCACATTATGACCTTAACCTTAGTTTAAGGTTAAATAATGACCTTTAAAGGTCATTTTGTATAATTCTGAATCCTTGAGTCATGCTCATTGCTATTATGCCAAATTTAGGATTGTATCTTCAGGCCTCGTCTAGAATACAGACCAGGTGGGACTCGTCCCACCTAGCTTGGCCAGATCCCACCCAGTTCAGTCAAAAAATCCCTCCTAGTTTATACTGGCTTGGGTGGAAACTGTGTGTAATACAAAATCAATTAAGTTCAAGAGCACTCTAGATACATCACATGAGACCTACTCACGGTCTGTATTTCTTAAGTTCCATCTGATGCATGTTTTATTTTGGACCATCATAAGCTGAGCTTAATCCGCGCTCCACCGGGGGCATTGGTGGCCCCCTCTAAATCTGAAAATAAAGGGTTAGCGCAAATTTGCAAAGCGCATTAGAAGGCCCGTGTGAATTCAGTAAGATTTTGATTCGCATCTATAAGCACTCAGGTCGGTGGTTTGACCTCTAGAGGTCAAGTTCGGTCACAATTAGTCTATTTCCACCAAAATGTGCAATGCTTAAGAAGCCTGGGCAGGGCCAGGAGCTATTAGATCTGACCATTAGAGCTATTGAGATCTGGTAAAAATATTTTGATAGGAAAATGTCAGGGCTTTCTCCGCCATGTGGAATATAATGACCTCCGGCCAGTGATTTGACCTTCAGAGGTCACCTCGTGACCTAGTTGACCTGCGGTCACGAAAGACCAGAGTGATTTTTCCGTAAATCAAATGAAAGCCAGTGACTAGAAATACACGATGACGTTTGATTCAGCGCCTTAGCTTGGTTAGGTCAAAATTTATCATCAAAATACTTTTTTACCCCTGTGACCTGTGATGACCTCAGATAGGTCAAGGGGCAAATATCGTGAATGGGTGTCAACCCGTGAATGGGTGCTCCAAGGACGTATTTCTTTGCAATCTGGGCATTTACAACCATTTTTGTGACTTTTAGATCATAAGACAGCATTTCCCATGTTTTTTTAATCGGAGAGGTAACCTTGTGACCTGACCGCAGAACACCAAATAAAAAATCCTGGAAATGGATTTTTTAGACCCTGAAAGGGTCATGAAGTGTAGAAAGTTTCAAATTGATCGGCTTAGAAATGTAGCTATGATAGAGCTTAAAAGTTTTAGTGAGATGACCCTGGTTGACCTCGCCTGGTGACCTGACCTAGTATGACCCGTAGTAAAAAAATTCAGCAATGATGGGAAAATGATGGGGTGAGAGATAGACCTGTCAACCACGGTGCTGCACCTCGTCGTTTTCTGTTATTTTGAAGAAAAAAACTTAGGGGGTCATCAATGCCCCTCGGTGGGGCAAGGTGAAGAATGCTCGCTTATATCGGCCTATTTCAACGTGTGCGACGAAAACCCCGTGAATGCGTCGAATAATCACAAAGCTGGATACAGTCTGCAGCAAATAAATATACTTGTTTCATCCAAATGAATGCCATAAATAACCCTCACATAACTTGTCAACCTGAGAGCCCGCCTATCGTGCCTGTGGAGGGGTTGGGTGACGTCGGTGTGAATTTTCATTCGTTATGCTTTTTTATTGGTGGCTAAGAGTTATATTTTATATATTTCTGTGAAAAACGAAGAAAATATCTGTTCAGATGAATGAAGGCTCGTTCTTTTTTCCGAAGAGGTGGGTAAATATTTTAAGGTTTATGTTGTTTTTTAATAGAAATTTAACATAGACAGGAGAATAGCGGCAATGAAATGAAACATGAGGATTATTTTATAGACGTATCAAGGCGTCCCCACAAATTGTTACTGTGACGATGGACTCCCTGTGTGGGCTCTGGGTAGGGGAAAGCATGGAAAAAGCACCCTGCATGAACCAATTTTTTTCAGTTTCCCGAAACTGGTATTGTTTTTTTCAGCGCAAAATGTTTTTTAACTATCGTGTCGCTGCCTCCATTTACACATTGGTGCATTGCGTTACATACAGCTTATATGGGGTGGATCAATATTATTATGAACAAAAAGAACAGGTTTAAAATGAAAATACATCAGAATTTCCCTTGCATCCGTCAAGCACCGATTGCACCGCGCAAAGTTTTTTTGGCTTCGCCTGTCTCCCAAATGAAGCTTAGTTCTAGAATTTCTGCCTCTGTATCGGATAGGGTTAGTTGAGTTATATGATATCCAACCTAGTGAAAATTCCTTAGACGAGGCACTGGTCTAAGTCTAATGAAAAATGAAATAAAAACAAATGTCATTAATAAACAATAACAAGCTAGGAATGCGACGTCATCCGGGAGATAAGCAGCGGAGTATTGTAGCATACAAACTATTTTTGTGCCTTAAAATAGAACGTCGGACAATCATGGTTCCACGGCAATGCACACTGTGCACTGCACAGTGACTTCTGTAGGCCGGGTGGCGGCGGCATTGGAGGAATGTGAAAGGGAAGTGTGACCCATGCTAAAGGAATACAATGATGTTAATGCCATTAAAATATACATGCCTACTAAGTCAATTGCCTCGTGCATCCTGTGATTTGCCTTGGACCCTCCTTGTTTGAACCGTCAGAGCTACTTATCCCTCCGCCTCAAATAGCCATTTTATCAGTTTAAACTTCTAGAGTTACACCAACATGAAAAGTCAGCTAGTTGTGTATGTCACATGTACCATGTGTGTTGCATTGCCAATAATTGTTTATCAATGAAAAAATTAAAAGCTGCGTCATTTACCCTGATGCCAAAAATAATGCCAGAAAGGATAATGCTACGGATTCTAAATCAGTACCTGATATTTTACTTACCTACCAGAGATGGCCTACGCTACGTTACGAAATCATTTTTCTGTAGCCGTAGCTCTGGAAATGAAACGTGGCGTAACTGGGCAAATTCCGTGCCGTGCTACGCCAAAATTTAACGTATCGTAGCGTACTATGAAACAATATCCCGGCATATACGTATATAACTTCTCGTGATCTCGATCGTGGTACTAAGGATTCTTGGTAGCGATCTGCTTTAATTCGGAATTTGAAAAAGAAGTGGTAATATTTGAAAAATTAGAGACCAAACCATTTCTTAAATATTACAAATTTTAAACGATTTCACGAGAAATGCATCAAATCACTGTCAGTAAAGATCAGGAATGTTTGGTGGGTAGCAGGGGCGTGGATTTCAGAAATCATTGGGGATGCCCAAATCGGAAATAATACCAATAACCATCACACAAAAATAGATAGCAAGATTATCTTTGTTTTGGTCCTCGCACAGGTCTGCTGAAGCAAATAAAACTAGCATAAAATCCTGAAAATGATAAATAATTAAATCTGAAGAAGTTTTCAACACTAATTCAACGTTTTATTAGGGGTGCCCGAGCACCCCCAAAGAGATATAAATCCACACTCTTGGTGGGCAGTGTAAATCACGGACACATTATTGGGTCTGTATAAGTTTGAATTCGATTGATTTCGATTTATAAATTTGTCTTTTCAACTGGTGACAAGAATTCCCGACCATTGAAGACACAGATCAGTCACTTTAAAAGAACTTTATTCATCAAAATGCAACTGATAACAAAGCGTGTGAAACCGGCGACGGGACAATGCCCAGGCGCTGTGTCTGTCTGAATGTGCACGCGTGGCATTTTCGGTGCAGGATATTCGGTTTGCAAGAAAATAAACCTCTTATTTAATAGTACAGCTTCTATTTGCTTTGAATGAGTGAACAAAATGTTAATATTAGTGTACAATATATTTTTTACCGTAGCTAAAATACTGTATTTCCGTAGTCGATTAGCGTAATTCAGTAACGTACCGTAGCGTAGGCCATCTGTGATTAACGTACCGAACTCATTGAATGAACTCATACTCGTGTTTTTTTCAGTGATATCGACACCAGACACTGCACAAAAACCTAACCCATACATCCACACATGTGCACAGACTGTCTCCTACATCTGTCCTCCCTCAGTCCAATAGCAGGCAGAACGACCACCATTCTCAACACCACACGCGTACGTTTTATAATCCGCCACGCCACCCCTCCCCACCAACGCTTGAACTCGGTGCCAGCGGCGCCCAGCGGCGTGACCTTTCTAACCTCTGTGCCCCGCGGGCAATCGGCATCCAGCGGATAGCGGCTGCTGATTGGTGGAGGCGCGTTCACTTGTATAGCGAGAAATTCAGCGGAAATTTCCCCATGAGAATTATAGAGCTTAAACCATAAACCAGGATATACATTAACATGATCTTGTTCAAGCATTACTAGCCACAGTTTGCGCTACATTAGCTTGATTTTCCGCGCCACCATTCGATACTCTTTGGTACAGGCGAGACAGCGGCAGAGTCAGCACTGGCTAGCCGGCGGCCGAGTTCTCTGAAGTCAGGAGGGTCGCGAGATGGGTTTCTGCTCAGCGAAAAGGAGTGGGGCCTGGCCAGATGGCAACCGACGGAAGGAGAGGAGAGAGACGTAAGTATGTACATACATAAAACTAAACCTTAACCGTCAGACGAGTTATAGCGAGTGTGAAGTACCTAATGAGAGCGCAGCCGAAGTCAAACAAGATAATATACTAGAAGAGGAAAGAACATGCTGCTTTGTTCCATGTTGGATTTCATTTCATTTCATTTATTCATCATATTGCCCACGGAACAAGGTCCATTTACAGGCAAATTCACATAAAAAATCGGATGTCAAAATAGGCTAAGGAAGTGTTACACATATAAGATCCACATAAGCAGGAAGTTAAAAAACTTCCGTAAAAATTAAGAAGTAAAAGCATGTCAAAACTTGTAAAGATAAAACACGTTGGGTTAAAAACGTTGCGCAAAAATATAAAAATATAAGTATACCTAAGACATAAAAACTAAAAACTGGGAAAACAACACAAGACTAGAACCGACAGATGCAATCTTAACTATAATGTGGCTATATATGAGATGACCTTTGCTCGAAATGAGCTGAAGGTGTCATGAAATATGTCTGCTTGTGGTCGGATGTTCAGGAATGTGTTCATGACTCTAGGCAATCTAACAAACAATCCTTCCTTCACGGTATTAACTCTTGCGTATGGCACATTAAACAACGCTAATTGCCTCGTTGCTCTCACGGGCACATACAATGAGAAACGGCGTACTAAAAAAGATGAGTCGATCCTACCTTTAAGAACATTGCGCATGAACATCAAATCATGCTGACTTCTTCGCGATGACAATGACATGACCTTAAAATGATTCATGAGGTCGCTGTACAATAGTGATCTAGATTGGTTCCGACAGTTTGCGTTCAACCATAGAAGGAATTTGTGTTACACCCTGTCGACTCTATTCAAGTGAACAGCAGCTGCTCCGCCCCAAATAACACTACAATACTCGAGGACCGAACAAACATGTGCATAGTAAGATACAAGAACAGCTGATAGGCTGAGATTTCCTCCTTCACCGGATTTTTGGAATGATCTTATTAAAAAACCAAGAGTTCGGTTGCCCTTTTTCACCATGTTTTCAATTTGAGGACCAAACGTGAGTTTTGTGTCTAAAATGACGCCCAAATCCCGGATTTTTTCAACACGTTCTAACTCTATATTTTCGACAAAATACGTTGCCAGAACCGGTTTTGTTTTCAACGTCATGCATAAGTATTTGCACTTGTCCGGATTTAGATTCAATCGCCAACGTTTGGACCATCGACACACTCGATCAATATCGAACTGAAGCAAGGCTGTATCGGTCTCGCACTTGACCTGACGATAGATTTTCAAGTCGTCAGCAAACATGAGACAATGGGAGGAGGAAATCTCATCCGGAAGATCATTTACGTACATCGCGAATTAAAGAGGCGACAGCAATCCACCTTCCGGTGTGCCCGATATAACCCGGCCCCACTCCGAGCACTTTCCGTTTAGAATAACTCGCTGCTGTCTATTCTGTAAATAAGATGAGAACCAATTTAATGCTGAACCGGAAATTTTGTAGGAATTTTTAGTTTGTGTACTAAAAGGGAATGGTTTACGCTCTGAAAAGCGACCGTATAGTCTGTGTATATACAATCTGTTTGGTAGCCAAGCGAGTTATAGTCTGTGTATATACAATCTGTTTGGTAGCCAAGCGAGTTATAGTCTGTGTATATACAATCTGTTTGGTAGCCAAGCGAGTTAGAGTCCCAGGCCACGCCCAAAAGTGTGGCCAGGTTAGATGCGCACGATCTTCCAGAAAGAAATCCATGTTGAGTCGGTGATAAAATGGGTTTTACATGCCCCAACAAGCACACATAGACTACTCGCTCTAAAATCTTTCCAAACAATGGAGTTAAAGATACTGATCTATAATTTTTGGGGTCTCTAGGGCATCCCTCCTTAAAAATTGGCACTATATTCGCTTGCTTCCACTTCTTCGGGAAGATTCCCTGGACCAGTGACAAAGAACAAATCTTAGCGAGCGGCACGGCAAGAGGATCACGACACTCGTATATGATCCGTGCACTGGTTCCGTCCGGACCGCATGCTTTGTGGACTGCAACAGTATCTAATATTGCCCTCACCTTATTCACGTCACACGCAATATAATCAAACAGTGGTACATCATAGTGAGGTGCGTCCGGCAGGATGTCTACTTCGGGCTCTTTTTAATTTAGCTGCAAATGTTTGATTTAGTAGGCTAGCCTTTTCCCCGTCGTCTGTCACGTCTTCATAACCATTGCGAAGCACGGCTAGGCCCTTTTTTCCACCTTTAAGACTTTTCAAAAAGGACCAAAAACGTTTTTGATTAGTCTTAAAATCGGCGGTAAGACTAATGAGATAATCTTTATACTTCGAACTGTACAGATTCTTAAAATAGCGCCTCTTTTCCCTGAACTCCGCGCCTGACTCTGCACCACCCTCGCGTTTCATGCGTTTGTGTGCTCTTTCCTTGTCCAGAAGAGCAATCCGCAAATCCTGGAAATGTTGGATTCAAATTTATAATGTGTGTTTTTTTTACAGCCACACGTATACCCTTTCGACGCTTAACGTTGGGCCAGAGGAGCAGGCTGTGGAAAATGGGTTTATCAATTACAAAAAAAGTGGACCTTGACCACTAGGTACAATCTTAACTAAATAATTCGAGGGAGGCTTTTATTGTAAATATAGCATCATCTTAAAGGGGAAAGTATGCAGTCTTTACACCGATCTAGTATCACGTCTACTAGTGCTTAATAGGTAGTTTTTGGTTAGCATTTTAGCTGCAGTCGACGGAAAAAAATATATAAGAAGAACAGAAATATTCAAATAACGGATAAAGGTACTTCAGCAAGTTTTTCACTGTTAATCAAAAGCTAGTGTTTGGCTGATATAAAAGAAAAGACTGTCACAAATACTGCTCTAGGTTTGTCGTATTGTCGGCATTACTTTTAGGTTAGAGGTACCAATATGGTTGTTGTCACGACATCCAATCTTATTTTTAACGATTCATTCTAAAAGGCATTTTTGTGTGAAGCTCAATTCGAGATCTGGCTATACTAGGACTGAGAATTTTTGATATTTACTCCACGATTCTGATGAAGGGCTGTGCCCGAATATACAATCTTCAGTGTTTTTTACATTTCCGGATTCGAGGGGAGAGGCCAGGGAACATCTTAACAAATCCGCAAATCCCTATCAAACCATGGTGGAAATTTACGTTTTACATGAACAATGGGAATATAATCGGCGATTGAAGATTCCAGGAGACAATAAAACAGGTCAACCGCGTCATCAACTGTCATGCCGTCTAATATACACCACGGAATCAAATGCAGGGATGTTCTAAGACCGTCAAAATCAGCCCTCTTATAGTTAAAAGCACTCGACCTATTCACTAATGGAGTTACAGTTTTAACAGTGTGAACAGTAGAAATGATTTCAGCGTGATCTGATTCAAATACACCTTGCCTCACTACTGCTTCCACCTGGAGTTGTGTTGAAAACACTAAATCTAAGGTTTTATCGCTCCTAGTTGCCTGATGAACGTGCTGGGTAAATCCAGCCAGACCAGAGCCGTCCATGAACAAAGATGTGCGGTGACTGGCACGGGTCACAGTCGCGTGGGCTGTCCCGGGTCGTGTTACTGAAGGCGTCCACTTGATGTCAGGAACATTAAAGTCCCCGACAGCAATAAGGTGATGATGTGGATGGTGTGTAATAGCCATCTGAAGTGTAACCTGGGTCTTCTCGAGCGCTTCCCCGTCCGGGGCCGGTTTGCAGTAGCAGACCGCGGGAAAAATTTTTGGTTTACTTCCTATCTCGATAATCAGTGTCTCGTTGTCATCACTTTCCAAGTCCAGTCTTCTCGTTGGACATAAGAGCGATTGGACTGCACATGCAACGCCCCCCACCGTGGGTTTTTCGGTTCTTCCGGAACCATGTGTGGCCATTTAACCCGAGCTGCACTTCTGAGGTACTTATTTAGGGTTTCAGCCAAGTTTCTGTAAATGCTATGACTTCATGCTTTTCTAGTTCCGAAGCATGGGAGCGAAGAGTATGCAGCTTATTGCGCATACTGCGAATGTTCTGGCAGCTGATTGTGAGAGGCCGGTGACCTCTCACAGTACTGGCCACTGTCTGTCCGTCGCCCGTTTCCAGCCCATGAGCCAAAGCACCAGTCATCGCTTGTCCAGGACCGGGATTGACCCCAATGTCTCCCGCCAGTGGAGACATTGGATGGTGAAAAGGCAGTAAACTTAATTTGGGACTCAAACATTTCCGATGTTTTAACACATTTCACCTTTCATACGCCATACTAGGACATTTAGAATTATATAGTGAAACCCAAAAGTTACAGGTAACGGATTTTGTTTTGTCTAATGAGGGCACTCTTAATCGATCCACCATAATAACGTGAATTTTCGAAAACCATTGTGGGTGCCCAAATTTGAAAACTGTCAACTATGACAGTGTTATGAAAACCATTTAATTATAAACACCGTGCAATACACTCCTTTAAATACTTGAAACTATGCTGCACTGCCTAATAGGAAAAATAAGAGGTACTCTATATCCACAGATAGAAACTTGAACCCCAGCCCTAAAGGGAATTTCTAGTTTTATTTGGCTAGGCACAGAGCATATACCTAGGAAAAACACTCCCAAAGCTTAAAATATTTTGCAAACAATATAGGATAAGTGCCAGAGATGATATATCCCCAAGTCAATTATATCTTCCACCCAGTGGGAAGACTCATCTAGTGGTATAGGCGTCAGTAGCCAAAGTAGCTGCAGAATCTAAAAACTATAATTGTTATGATAATGAGGTTCCTGGTCATTTAATTTCAGCGCCAGAGCGTGTACCTAATCGTACGAGTCAAACTGCGATTTCCCCACTTCCGGCTGCTTCGCAAATATTACTCCTCCACATATACTCAGAAAATGGTTTCCAATAAATTTGGATGGATATTTTCTATAAGCCAAAATGATCTAAACAAGGGTAGGTGGTAGAAGCAAACGCATCATTACTTGAAGCACAGACCCTCATACAAGGCACAGAGCTGTGTTCTGTTTTATTGCTGCATTTTTAGTTATTAAGTGCCTCATAAATGCTATGATTTAACCCTGCGCAATCAATAAAAGCCAAAGAACTGTATTGGCAAAATATCAAAGCATGCTCACAAAATATATTTATATGTATTCCTAGCAATTCTTAGGGTACGCGGTGGATTCAGGGCATTGTTTTTCAGGTGCAGGTGGGATCAGGATAGAACTAATAAAGAACCGGTGTTTTATATTGGGAGCGCTGCCATCCCGGATTTTATTTGTACTTGAATACTTGTACAATGAGTAGTAGTGCAACCAGCTTCTCATTTTCCATTTTTTGTAGCACTATTATATCTCCTTACCTTACCTTAGATACCTTATATGATCGGGACTTTGTAAGGTACGCCAGGTGCCTGTCTTGCCCGCACTCATCGACCTCAGGACATGTTGTGTAGAGGAAGACTAAGTTGGGAAACTATGTATGTACTGTACCCTTTCAATGTTTTTTAAAGGAGTTGGTCGATGGAGACTCCACTACCCATGCCGGAAGGTTGTTCCAATCTGAGACAGTGCGAACTCCAAAGTGGTTCCTCCTGGCGCTTGAGATGGGTTGAGGCTTCCCCACCTTGAATCTGTGGCCTCGTGTGGTGATTACTGATGGGTTTAGGAAGAACTCATCCCTTCTCAATAAAATTATAGTAGGAGCTCGGACTGTCACGTCATGGCATGATATCAGCCGGCAGAAACGCAAGGGAAGTGGTGCTGCTTATTAATATTGGACAGTAAGTAATATCTCGATGCACTAAGATATTTAACCATTTTTATTAATGTTTGAAAACACCTGGCACCACAGACCAAAGTTCCCCATGGCCAGGGGCGGAGGCAGACCCGAGTTTTGGGGGCCAAACACATGTCTACCTCTCCTCCTGGGGGGAGGGGGTGGGAGCGAAGATTTAATTGCTTGACAGACCTAGTGTAAACACCTTTTCCCAAAAATTTCTCCGGCCTTTGGGGGAGGCAAAAGATAGTTTGGACCCCCTTCCAGCGCTTTGGGGGGAGCCATGGCCGGAATGCCCCCTCCCTCCTGCGTCCGTCAATGCCCATGATGCTGCGCCTTTTGTTGACTTCAAATGTTTTTTTTCAATGTGTGAACGAATTGTATTGTGAAAAATATGGACATAATTCAGCTATTGTGAATAACTTCTACTTTGCTGTATCTACATCACTGTTTAAAGGGAATGTGGCACCTTCACAACGTGATTTTACTGGATAGCAGTTGTAAGCGGTCGGAAAACCCGGTACTCCATATTTCATTTGTCTTGGAACTCGATATTTCCGTAGAAAAAGCTAAAACCTACCTGACACCAGCTCCCTCAGCCCCGTCGCCGGCGGCCATTGTTGTGAGCTATTGGTGTGACGACATATGCCGACGTCACGATGAGCATCAGCCAATCGAGCCCTTGAAGCGTTTCGTATGGTAGTGGTTGCCGATCGTGACATCATTCACAGGCTGATATTTATTTCTTTTCTAGAGGAGTATTTTTAAAAACCAAATATTTAGTTATTGTACATTTTTCAGAGAAATCATAGTGGTTTTATTATTTTGCTAAAGTACGCCTAATTACACTAATATACAGGTGTCTTTAAGTATGGAGTATGCAATAGTTATCTTGCAAGTATGGCATACATACTTTAATTGTGAATTTTTCATTATCAGTGGCAGGTCCAGGAGGGGCTAAAAAAGGTATTTCCCCCTCCAACTGGAAAAGCTCGGGGCAAAACTAAATTTTGCCCCTCCCCCAGCTGTCGGCCTCCTTTTTGCCCTGGCTCTTTTCAGTTTAAAAGCAAGGTTTTGGTGCTTCAACTCTCAACTTCAAACAGGACCAGTAGTCAACTTCAGTGTAAACATTCGGCCTTGGATAGCAAAACAAACATTTTGTGGCCACATGTTTGACCCTGCGAAGCTTTTTTGCTTGTCGACTGTTGTACTTACTCCCAAAACCCACCGCCTAGTTAAATTGTGGCACACTCTCACTACGTGACGTTTTTTATCGACTTTGGCTTGCCCCCAAAACTTACCGGCTAGATCCGCCACTGTCCAAAATGTCTGAGGATTTCTGTTGCTTGGTAAAATATCAGGCTGTAGGTCAGACCTAGAATGTCATCATAACACTGTAACACGTATTTGTTGTAAAATTTCCTATTCTTTAAGCACTTAATTAGGACTTCGCTACACATTTTGGTTGGGGGTGCCCAAATCGCCATTGTGGGTGCCCAGTTCATCATTGGGGGTCCCGGGGCACACCCAAAGAGATATAAACCCACACCATCTCACTGAGCCCGAATCGGATGAGGTTTGGTTCTAAGAGGAAAAGTTTCATTGACAGCAGCAAGCAAGAGATTGTCTGGTCCTGCCAATTTTTACTTTTACTGGTCAAAACAGGACTCTAGCAATGCTTATGGGCTAAAGATGGCACCAGAAGTTGGCTGCCTGAGGACTTCTGCTATCGCAAACTCTAGAGTGAATAAAAGGAAACACTTGATTATTCTGAGAAAAACATGTTTAACACTATCTTAGGTGTATTTCAAGAGGTGGCCATTATATGATTTTAGAAACTAAGATATGATACCCAGAAATTGCATCTGCCTACCACATATTTTCATCATCTCCATAGGCTCATCCTTATTTCACACTGAAAAACAACACCTGGAGCGTAGAATTTCAATATGTCTAGTCCTAAAAATACCCCATTTTTGAGTATTTGTTTAGAATTCTTAGTATAGTAAATCTATTCTGACAACTAGCTTAATTTCAGAATTAAAAGTGTAAAATTACAAGCGTGTGGTAATTTAATCTCTGTGCTATTTTAGCACAGGGCAGTTCCATTCGTGCTCAAAATGCAAAGGGGTAAATTTATCCGTACATGTACTCTGCAGAGTATTTCTATGGAACTCGCAAACTGCTTCAAGAATAGTCTTACTCTCCTGTGGTGAAACAATTCTGCCAATAGATTAAAACGAGATATTTGCTGATTTAGCTACGCTTAATGAATTTTTTAATTCTTCTTTTCTTTATTTGAGTGTGTTTCTATGATATAAGAAGGTATTTATTTTCTACAGTTGACACCTGGGTGGAATGCTGCCATTTGTTTTTTCGTTCTGGTTGATCACCGATTGGTTTGCATTCCAAAGTGTTGATCTTGACACGTGGAGGTTGTCTGCCGTGGGAAACGAACTAATATCTGCTGTGGAATGAGCTGTTGATTTGCCTATGGGCTGAATGAATCGTTTTATCTTCTTTGTGCATGGGTGTGTTTTTAGGGCCATCACGTGGTGAGCTAGTGATAACCTATATTTTCACTTGAATTAAGCACATCCAATGGAATATTCCAGCAAAGATATTGAATGTACCATTTTCCGAACAGTATAGGAGTTTCAACCCCTCCCCCCAATAGTGATGCTTTTGTTAGCCACTCTCGGGAAATAGATGAGTCATTCTAGGAAAATAGTAGGTGGCCAAGTCCAACATGACCCCCTCGTTTCCCAAACCTCCCAAGCTCCCCTAAAATTGTTTGGGCCCATTGGTCCAAGGTGAGGGTCGTGGGTAAATTTCAATGCTAACACGAACATTGAATTCGAAATAATTTTGTTGCTTAAAAGTGACTGATCTAAATTAATTTTTATGAATATTGCTGGATAGAAGATACAATGGTTCAGATCAGAAACAAAAAAAAACTTTGACTTCAGGTCAGGTTTTGACCTTGTGACCTTGTGAACTCCTCTTTAGATCCAAAATTAAAAAGGACCATATTCCGATTTTTCACTGGGTGGTCCTCAGGGTATAAGCTAACCAATGGTGGGTGACCTATGTTTAAATCAGCTTTAGTAACAGGTCACACCGGAACAACTCAAGTTTAGTAACAACCGTCCACCTCGGAAAAAGGTGGGGGCTGGCCTCCAAGACCCTCTTCAGTGCGCGTGTTAAGAAAACTGTGCAGCGCCTCAAAGAAGTGATTTGCAGTGATGAGTGGAAATGATGTAGTGATAAGCGGATATAAAAGATGAAAATTTGGGAACTGTAAAAAGAAGAAGCCTAAGACAAAAACCATATACCTAGTGATGTTTGTGCAAAGAAGAACTAAATAATTTTAGTGATTGAAGTTCGATTTGAATACTGTTCCAGAAATAGTGCAAATTAGAGGTATTTATGTAGATTATTGGAAGTGAGTATGAAAACAAATGATTTAAACTCTCCGTTGCGTCGTGTATGTTTATCAGAGTGTATATTAATCAGCCTAATCAGACTAAACTGATCTCAAGCGCTCCATGAGAATAAACTGGGTCGTTTTTTTAAATCGGTGTTTCTTTTCCGCAGCAATGTAATATTGAACGCGGGCTCATTTTGCACCTTGCAAAGATTTTTATACGCCAGGGATTTCACACTTTAATCTATTTTTACTCCTTCACTTCCAGTTTACACTCTTCCGGTTTAGCAGACAATCTTTTTACTCCAGTGGTATAATAATATTCCCTCAAAACACATGCATTTTTGCATTACACCGGTGTAAAATGGGTTGCGGAATAATGCTGGAAAGAGGAGTTGATTTTGGCACCGTAGAAACAATCCTAAAAGTGGCGTACTTTTTGGTAGTTGATATTTTCACACCCCACGGGTTGGTGTTGTATTATTCCTGTTTCATGGCATTTTACGCTTCTCAATCTAAAAATATCAGGTGTAACATATTCATGGAAAGAAGAGTGGATTTTGGCACCGTAGAAACAATCCAGCTTCTGGCGTACTTTTTTCAGTGCAGGCATATCGGAGCAACATCACCTTAGGTACCGTTAATGGGTGCCAATTTTGACTATTTCGATCACGCGTGAGCATCATTGATTCCGTATGGAAGAGCATAAACTCACCACCGCGTGGGCTTTTTTGGCACGTACGACCGTGTAGGAGAGGGTTCTTTCCCACGTCCACAATCCCCAAAACCAATTGTTATATGGAAATATCGAAAGGGCTTAAACTGCCCTACCATCTAATATATTTTGCAATGTTTATAACGATATCCGTTGAAGTTTGTCACTACAGGGGAACAAAATGAGCCAAACTGATACCAATTTAGGAAATCCGTTATTGGGGGCCCATTAAACCTGGGACAAGGCCACTTGCATAAAAGTTTTTGTCTTGGCCCAGGAAATCAAAACATATGCAGCATAATCTTGTCAGATTGCGTGCTGATCTTGGCCTCAGGTCAAGGCGAAACAGCGGTCATTTAAAATCTGGCTACAAATATCTTAATTATGATATATCAACAGTCACAATGATATCAAACTTACTGGTGAATATGTTTTCGTTCAAAAGTTGTACAAAGAAACGTGTTCGAAGCATAATCTTTGGTGCATCTATGACCTTATTATCGACCTAACCTCACAATTATTGCCAGCATCATTCCTGTTTTCAAGAGCTTCCAAAACATGCTTAGAAACTTCATCTACATCTTTTTGGAGCCGAGATACACTCTGTTTTGTTCCACCTTCTTTTAGAAAAGCTTAAATCACCTTACACGTGTTTGGCATCGACGCCATAACTCGTTCACCTGACATAACCTGATATCAATTTCTGGCGAAAACCTGCCAAATTACCAAACTAATATATATGCAAAGCGACGCGTCCTTCATTCAATTTGTTTCGGAATCATTCGCAAAAAATTAAGGGGTTCAGAAACAACCTCCAAACGGTGGTGAATTAATGACCCCCAGCCGGTGGTGGATTAATGATCGCGTATCCGAATAGATATCGGATACCATCCAATCCATGGATCAGCTTAGATTGGATTGGATTGGATTTAGCAGATATCTGGGATAGTTCTGGAGCTGTGCATGGATTTGGTATATAACTTTCGTCAATTCAGCCGCATTTCTAGTCGCAGATATCGACCGGATATCCATTTATAATCGGGCTGTGCAAGCTACGCCACAGGAAAAGAACTAACCATTCTTCAACCTGCTGCGGACAAGAAACTACACTCTCTGGAACTGAGAACTGATCCGCTATTGGCTCATTGTTGCTGTCTGCATGGGCTTACTGTACCATTTTCCGATTTATTTGAGATTTGGCTGAAATAAGGACATTTTTGGATGAAAATTTGGGGCCTGGTGCCCTACTCCGACGCACAAGGCGCGGCATCATTTTCCTGGATTCATCTGAGAGGCTTCGGATATAGATCATGTTAGGTCTGAATTTTCTCGCCCCTAAAATAATCTGGCAAGAATATAGAAATGTCGCCCATGGTCATTAGAAAAACGGATTTTACAAGGAGCGTCATATGGTGTTTTGTTTCTAATTGACCGGAAACTAACCTCTCGAGTACAATATCTTACTTATGTTTGTGTCAGCCGTTACCTTTCGCCAAAGGTAAGCATGTTTTGAGATGCATGTTAACTTTTCTGACACCGGAATAGTTTGGATGTCAAGATGTTGGCCGTTTGCTCATTTTTCTCGCCCAAGGGACGAAGTGCCTCAGTTCAAGTAAAGTTTAGTGTTCCAAGTTTCTCCAGAATAGGCATCTAAGCACATCGAATCTGAATCGTCAATATTACAAAAACCACTGGCGAAAGTATATAAGATATAATCGTGTGGAGGATTCAGAGCGTTCATCAGAGAGGGGAGTCGCCACAGTTTTTTTTAATGTCGGAGGGGCGAATAACCTTGCGGGGCCGGGGAGGGAGTGAGTAATGAAGCACAAACTTTGTATTAGTTGTCTTTGAGAACGCTAGATCTGTGCAGTTACGCGAACTTCAAAATTTGGATGCTTTAAACGTTGATAGGTTTTGGAGTTCATTTCATTCATTCTAAAAGGCATTTGTATGAAGCTTTCATTCATTCTTCATTCATTCTAAAAGGTATTTGTGTGAAGCTCAATTCGAGGTCTGGCTACACTATGATTGAGAAATTTTGTGTATTACCTACATGATTCTGATGAAGGGCTGTGCCTGAATATACAATCTTACGTTGTTTTTACATCCGGATTCGAGGGGACAGGCCAGTGAACACCTTATCAACTTTGGACGATTAAAATAGCTTCACGAAATAAGTCAGGAAAAAGGCAAACAGCCTGGGCGGACCTCAGATTGTTTTGGAGAGACGTTCCCCGAGTCTCCAGTTGGGGAGGGGTACGTGTCCCATGTCGCCTCCCCGCTTCAGACGCGCACGCTCGTCGGACTGCATCTACCACAGCTGCGTGGATCCAGTGGTCGCCAGTTTGACACCACATCAGTTGCTGCCTGGAACTGCCTGGAAGAGGAGCTGGCAGGCCGGCGCGGCGCTCCAGTATTGCCAAGCTGAGGTGGGGCGATGGTGCCGCCGGGAGGGGCGCGCCCTATTAGGGCCGCGGTGGACGACAGCGGCCGGCGGCAGAGCTGCAGGATTTCGGCAACTGTGTGCACCCTGACAGAAGCAATCGCGCTGTCTTGTCAACTGTTTTATTTTATTTTGCAATTTTTGAAACCCTACGAGAGGTCTGTCTACTGTAACAGATAAATTCCATCGCAGCCCCAGGCGGCTGTCATGAGACAGGGACGCTGGAGTGACACGGACACATTATTTACCGAGAATGGGGGGCCGCTTAGCCCTATTTATCTTCTATGTAGAGGATTGCAATCGGAGAGTGATTGGTCTTTCCACCTATGGATATACCAAAGCAGTTACCTTCCGATCCATATTGTATGCTAGATGTCTCCAAAGCAGCACGTATGGTGTGTCGGCAAGATCTGCCAACTGCTCGTTTTTGGAAAACAATATAAGCAATTGTAGTTGCTGCAACCACACAATATCTCTCCACAGCTATACTTGAAAAGAAACAGAGACAAATGAGCTATCCATGCATCTAGCGTTGCAGAAATATACATTATAGCAATGAATTTCTATGCAACGATGCAGACCAAAACATTTTTCATTATAAGCTTCCAGGGCTGAGGCAATGCCCTGAAAGATGGTAGACTGGAGATAAAATTACAAACTCGAGAATTTAGAGAGTTTTTCAAACGTGGCCATGTAAAACCTGAGGCTTAGGTACATATGTATAAGGCTTTAACATTTAACAGCTCTATAACTTCTTAAAGTGAGTATCCCACCTTTATAATGGGTTCTGAACTGAGATAGCATTTTTTGGTAGAGCGTGTCAGGAAACCACTATTGGCATATTTCATTTAACCCAAGCTCTCTGTATAGAATTTCCACCCTCTTCAAGTTCAAAGAAGGGGAGCTTACTGCCTTATTTTAAGCCATGAAAGAATCCCCATTCCATCTAACAGCGCATGTTACGTGATAAATGTTAACATATGGCAATTATGGTATGCCCACGTAGGCTGGTATGTTGCATGTCGCGGCAAACTGCCAAATTTTCTGTTACACGCGATGCTTGGGTGAACCCAACAAAATAAGACAAGAGGTGATGTACTTGTTTTGACCGGTTGGAGGTGGAAACAAAGTGTGGATTTATTATTTTTAGACCTATTTGCTCATGAATTGTCATTTTTAGAATTTCGACGAAATGGTGTATTCCCTTTAATCGCACAGGACACCCAGTAGCAAAGGAAACAAGCGCACAGGGATTGGGACTGTTGTGAGAGGCCCCGAGGGGAAAATTTAGGCCCGTGAATAGCAATACAACCTACTGGCATGACAGAGAATGCCCTCAAGGCAGGACAGGAGGGCCTCAAGCTGGTGGGCCATAGTAGCTCCCGAATTTTTCAGGGACTTATTTAGAACAAATGAGCCTTGAAAACGCTTTGAATATTGTAGATGAGGACACTAGGACTAAGGAAGGGACTAGTGTGAAGGGGTCTAATAGTTGGCAAATGAGATATCGGTCATAATACCGGATAAAGGCCCGTAACCATTGCAAAGGGCCCTTGAAATATTTTGCAAGACGCCAAAAGCACTACAGTTCCAAATCAGAACTCCAGGCAAATTAGACGATCGTGGATACCCTGGAAAAGCCAAGAAGGCCCAAATTCCTAATATAAAATTCTTACGTATTACTTTGTAGCAAGGGCCCTTCCGTCTGATCCGATGACCTCCACAGAAAAGCTCCATCATGCATCGCAGATTAAGGAGATGCTGACGACGGGACAGGAGGCGCTCGGGTTAGCGCAAAGCACCATGAGCTAATATAGGGGGCAGTGGCGGCAAGCAAATTTGAGGCTTACCGGCGCACCGACTGCGGAGGTCATATGGCGTCGCCAACTCTCATCCTTTTGAGAATGTGTCATGGGGATTGGAAAGACTTATGCAGAATACCCAATCGGGAATGTTAGCTTGTTTCAAGGACGTGGTAGTCCAGTACTCCTCTCTCGTGCCATGGGGGAGGGGACAGGGGAGTGGCGGTAGAAGATCAAGGTTTCAGGGGCAACGTTAACTTTTCAACGAATTTCCTTCCCTTCATCGCCATGGAATATGTGTAAGAATTACCATTTCAAGAGCACTATCTAGATTGGCGGGACGCCCCCTTGAACTTACCCCCACATTTAAAACCCGTAGCGCAGCTTCTGGATTCAATGGGCGAAAAATAAAACGTTATTCTCATGCGTCCTGCAAAAACACCAAATCTACTTTTCTGATTTACCACCACCTGGCCGCACTTTTTATCTTCCCCGTTTTTTCGTGAATGGTTCTAAGCTGATTTTAACCGCGCCCCACCGGGTCCGGCGCCACCTTCGCCCCACGGGGGGCATCGATGGCCCCCTCTAACTCCGAAAATATGGGCGTTAGCGCAAATCTGCAAGTGCAATAGAAAGCTCGCGTGAATTCAGTAAGAATTACTTACATGTTTCAGTGCTCAGGTCAATGGTTTGACCTCCAGAGGTCAAATTAGGTCAATATCGGCTATTTTCACTCAAATATGCAATGATTAAGCAAACTGGGCATAACTCTTATGTCATTAGAGCTATTGAGGCCTGGTAAAGTACATTTGATAGCAAATTGCCAGTAATGTTTCCGCTATGTGGACGTAAATACCTCCCGCCGTGGTTTGACCTCCGGTCCTCGTGACCTAATATGACCTGGGTCACGAAAGGTCGAAGTGACCTTGCCGTATATCAAATGAAGCCAGTGACAAGACAAACACGATGGTGTTTGTTTCACCGCTCTAGCTTAATTAGGTCAAAGTTATTGCCAAAATACTGTTTTTGACCTCTGGTGATTGGATGACCTTGGAAAAGTCGGGCAATGTGCCCTGGGATCCGTGAGGGTGTCCAAAACACTGTTCTGGAGTCTGGTATTTGCAATCTTTTTGTGGTTTTATATCATGAACAACTTTTCCATGTTTTCCAATGGGGAGGTCGCCTGTGACCTGACCTCGGCACGAAATCAAAATCCCGGATATACCTTGTAGACCCTGGAAGGGTTATGGTGTGGAGTTTCAATCGATCGACTTTGAAATGTGCTCTTAGGCTCTAAGTGGTGGGTGACCTTGGTTGACCTCGTCTGGTGACCTGACCTTGGGTGACCCGGGGTAAAAATTTCGGGATGATGGGAAATGATGCAGTGGAGGTGGCCCTCAACCACGGTGCTGCGCCTGTCGTTTTTGCTATCCCGAAAACCTTAGGGGGCCTTCCCCTGGTTAATGAGAGGCACATTTCTTTGCACATTTTTCAGCTGATGAAGTTGAGAACTTCTTGGGTCATATGGTCAGTGTCGGCGTAACGCTCGAATTTAAGGGGGGCACCATGGACTTTTTTCAGTCAACGCCAAGCGCTAGTGCTAAAAGTTATGATTTAAGGGGACACCGTGCTCAGGTGCCCCCCGTTCTGCCGCCAGTGCATATGGCCCTGATAACCGAAGCACAAAAAACGCAACACACAAAGGCAACGTTTTTCATAACATTGATATCGGGTTGGGTAAAGGCAACAAATTCTGAGGTCATTTCTAAAACCAAGTAAGGCAATTTAAATGAGGCAACTCAAGCCAGGACGCAACTCGGCTGCTTGGAGAGCTACATCAAGTTTATTACCATTGCCAAGCTCATGGAAATACGATATGTATTTTGAAAACAACTTTAGGGTCAGGTCAACAATCAGGTCACCAGAGGCCACCAAAGACCTGCTTTTTAACCTGCTTTTGCCTATAGCTTTTTAATGAAATGATTTTAGTAATAGTTATAGAAGTTTAACAACAAATTAAATGCCTCGGTTATACGGCCTCGTCAGCATCACCCTGTTGGGAAAGTTTTTGTGGATAAGGTCGTGGCCTTGGCACCTGGGCTTTTTGTACAGACCATTGCCTCTGGGAGTCCGATCAGACCCCTCCTCCCTCTTCGATCTTGGTAACCGGAAGATATACAGAAAAGTTAAAACGGTACTGGAAGTGCCTAGCCGTCTTCTACTCTGGAGCCGATTTTGAACCATATTCATTGCAACGTGACCCTGTTTGTTTGCGGGTCAAAATGGGTCAAATTTCGACCAGTTTAAAAAAAAACTTTTTAACCAGAAGACCACGAGACCTAGAAAAAACAAAATATACAATATATTTTTGTCTTGACCCAAGAACACGAATGAGATGCAGCATGACCTTGTAAGGTCATTTGTAACCTTGGCCTAAGATTAAGGCTAAAATAATGACCTCTCAAGGCCTTGTTTCATATTATTCTATCCTTGGGATATGCTCATTACTGTGATATCAAACTTAAAACTGTTTTGTTTCGTTTAAAACTTATCAAAAACACGATTTCGAAAATTGTGAGCTGGTGATCTGGTGACCTTGCTGATCTCAAAATCGATAACAATACGCTTATTTTTTTGTTTCAATAGCTTTCGAATCATGTTAAGCAACTTGATCTATCTTTTCTAGAGGCCGAGTTACACCCGGGTTTTGTCGGCTGTATTTCAGAAAAACGTTATCTCCTTATATGGATTTAGAAATGACGTCATAACTCGTTGACCTGACCTGACCTGATGCAGGTTTTTGGTTATAGTTTGTCAAATAATCCCCGTAGAGCCCTGCAAAGCAATGTGCATCTCATTTGAATCGGCTTAGAATCATTCACAAAAAGCCGAGGGTTCCAATCGAACCCCCGGATTGTGAAGGGTTATACTCGGGGGTAAGCCCACTTGCTCTCAAAAAGTGAAGGCCACTTTCTCCTAGTTTACACTCTCATTTAATTGCTGTATAATTTTTGCACTATATGAGGTAAGAACAGTCAATTTTATTCGCATGCAATTTCCTCTTGGAATGCCTACCTAATACCTATGTGGGTGCAGCTTTGTGTAACAAATATGACAGTCTTAAACTTACGTGTCGAAAGCGGAGGGACTAGAAGGTCAGCCCCTACTTTGCATCCAAAAAAGCTCCCAATTGCAGCCAAATTAGGACAAAGTTGAACAATTGTGTATCCCGTCTGTGCAGAGGGCAGCAATGAGCTAAAATCTGAGGAGTTCTGGTTCTAGAGGGAAAGTGTCCCGTCAGCGCAGGGGTGTAGCCAGGATTTCGCCCAGGAGGGGGGGCGGCGCCCCGAAAAGGGCCCCCTGCGACAGCGCCAAATGGGCCCTGATGGGTGAAAAGTGCCCTGCTTGTTACAGCATCGTGTCCTCAGGAGGGCCCTTCGGGCCCTCAGGGGGGCGGCTGTCCCTGCCCTCCCCCTTGGCTACGCCCCTGCGTCAGCGTCAGGTTGAAGATTGACTGGCCGCTTATTTCTTGACATTGGCGTCGTCCATGGTATTGACTACCTCATCTGTGCACGTGAGCATGTAACAAAGTGGATAAACCTAGGCTTTCTAATACTAAATCTGCCCTTTTGTCGCCGAAAATCAGTGGCCTCAATCCTGACACGAAAGCATGGGCGTCGATGGGCATCGAAAGCGGGGGGGGATGCTGCCCTCTCCCCTCTCTTGCAAATCAGGGGGAACGCGCAGTCTCTCCATAGCGAAATTGTAAATCCGCCACTTGTGTTTCTTAGCTGACAATAACTGTTTTACTGAACGACCTCCGCCGCCCGAGAACGTAACGGACCAGACACACAAACGGATCCCCAAACCCCACGTATATTGACGTAGACTGGTCAAGAAAATAGGAAGTTTGTGGATATGTATAGATATTGGTCCCGACTCCGAAATAAATTTCCAGAATTATTCAACGTATCGGATCATATTTGACACAATCTCGTCTTGTAATGGCAGGGGTGGATCCAGTGGCGGATCCAGAACAACATTTGGGGGAGGGGCTAGTGGGCTCGATTCCCCCCGCCATTGCCTCAGAACAACCTCCGGCTATGCAATATGCATTAACCATAGGCACTCTGACATTTGGGGGAAGGAGGACCCAAGTCCCCCAAATGCTAGAGTGCTTATAGTAATGACATAGCTGGAGGCTATTCCGAGACAATGGCGGGAGAGGTTTGAGCCCCTGGTCTCCCACCCCGAAATTAAGTCCTGGATCCGCCACTGGACCAAGCCAATGCGCTGCCAAAGCAGTGGCAAAGCTTTACTCACTGTTGGCCAATTTCGTCCGATTAGAGACAAGCATACACAGGCACACACATGCACGTACACACACACACACACACACACACACACTTGACTTAGCCATTTTAGCACAGGCTCAAGTCCCGGCAAAACCTCTGAAGAAGTTAATATGATTCCCCAGATCCCTCCCAACAGAGTGCGTGAGAGTCAACAGAGTTGGATATCTCAACAATTATTTCACAGTTTTAACAAGCGCCCCGCTGAGGTCCCTGGCATGACACGACGCGTTTTTCGCCCCCCCCCACCGTATCTCATTCCCCACAATAGATAAATAAAATTACGGTCGGTGTTCGAAAGCTCTTGACAAGACGAAAAGATTTTATACGAAATAATTTTTATGTCAGGTCAATATTGAGGTCAGCATAGGTCAAGGAAGGTTCCATAAGCTTACAACAGAGCAGTGTACATTTCTCTCTCTAGATCTGCCCTCAGGGGAGCTAGAGAAAATCTGTATGCATCATTGGATTCCTCTTATTGTGGCAAATCGAATTATGTATAATATGACCCTGCTAGGTCAAATAGTGAAAATGACCTGACCTCGAGCTAGGTCAGGGTCACAGAGTGACCTAGCATGGTCATGTTGCATGTCAATCGACTCCCCGTGACAATATAAGCACAATGCAAGCAAATTGGTAGCTTTACCTCAATTCAGTGAGAAGTTATGGGTAAAACAATTACTCTATGCCCCCGTGACCTGACATGACCTTTCAGAGGTTAGATGCTCAAAAACCCAACTTTATGGTCATGATCGTGGTAAGAATAGACGGTTTAAGGATTTTCAGCGTTATCTATCCAGTATTTACTGAAAACGAGCCCATTCTATTTTTCACAGTAGACTTATAATGGGGTGACCAAAAAATTGACCCTACCTTAGGTCAACAATATCGAAATTCCGAGAAAGCAGATTTTTAGACCCTAATGACCTTATCATATTGTGAAAGTATCAAACTGATTGGTTCGCTGAGGTTCCCTGGGCGCCGCTTCAAACTCGTGATTTTAGGTTTTGAGGTTGGGTCACTTGACCTTGAATAGCTCTTCGACCTGACGTGACCTTAACTCAAAAATTTGGTCAGACATGTAAAATTAATCAGGCATAAGGTACTGTAAGTTTGATTGTTCTGCGTCTCTTCGTCTTTTAGCTATCTGGGGAAAACCAGGAGGGGGCGAATTTCGCCCCCCCAGCGGGGCGCGTGGTACTAGGTTCACTCCTTCTCCGAAATGCTTGTTAAGATAGGACTTTGTGAAAGCACTGGACTGGATTGGATATTAATATTTTTGGGTGGCCTGGATGGGGCGTGAATGTTCCTGGCGGCGACGCCCTCTACCCTGCACGAGTCACATTCGTATTTCACAAAGCTCGCGAGTTCTTACAACGTACTTAGAGAATGGTACCTACCACGTCAACTGACACTGGAAAATGGTTTAGAGCTGTTCAGGGGATAACTCCCCTCATGTAAATCCACGGCTACTGCTCCACGGTATTGTTGCAGCCAACTCATCGTCGAAACACGCTAAGTGTAGGTGACACGGTATGCTTTGGTCCCGACTGTCGCAGCCAACTCGGCCATCACCCAGCGAAGCGTGTGCTTTGTCAAGCGCGCATGATGTGTGGTGACTTCCAGACTGCTGCCATAAAGTCACGGAGTTCATCAGTGAGTCGCCGGCAGACTATCCACTGGAGTAGTGCTGCGTAGTATCACTGAAGTAGCGCGGCACAGCATCCACTTGGTTGGTACGGCGTAGCATCACTGAAGTAGCGCGGCACAGCATCCACTGGAGTAGTACGGCGTAGCATCACTGAAGTAGCGCGGCACAGCATCCACTTGGTTGGTACGGCGCAGTATCATTGAAGTAGCGCGGCGCAGCATCCACCTGGGTGAGTGCGGCGTTATATCACTGAAGTAACGCGGCACATCATCCAACTGGAGCAGTGCGGCGAAGTATCACTGAGGTAGCGCGGCCCAGCATCCACTTGGGTAGTGTGGCGATAGTATCACTGGAGTAGCGCGGACAGCAACCACATGGGTGGTGCGGCGTTATATCACTGAAGTAACGCGGCACAGCATCAACTGGAGCAGTGCGGGATAGTATCACTAAGGTAACGCGGCACAGCATCCACTTGAGGAGTGCGGCACAGTCTCACCTAAATAGCGTGGTACACCATCAGCTCGAGCAGTGCGGCACAGTATTATTTAAGTAGAGCGGCACAGCATCGCTTCGCTGTAGCTCTATAACCGAATGGTGTAGTGCGGTACACCATCTAAGGGAGAAGTGCGGCGCAGTATCACAGAGTAGTGCGGTACAGCCTAGCTACAGTCTATGACCATTGCAGCACAGCACCTATAAATATCGGGGTATTCTGGGACAGGATTTTGAAGAGCTGGAAACTGAGCTGATATATTGTAGAGTTATTGGTCATGGAAATTTAGTTATTGATGGGCGTGAGGGATTGGAGCAAAATATACTTTTCTATTTTTGCTGGGTTTCTGAAGGGAATCACGAAGGGCAGGAAGCGCTAAGTGCGGACGCCAACAAGGAAAATGTTATTTTGCGACCAGATGCCTACGTTCACCACTTCGCTAGACTCTACTTGGGGGAGCGTCCACCACGGGTTCGTTCACAAGCAATGGGTGCAGTGCGGAACAGCATCCGTCCGCCAGGCGGAGCAAAAACGAAACCAGCTGCCACAAACGCACACCGCACAGCGACTCCTGGGCATGAATTCCGTCAGCTCTACAGCAGCCGTAACCGACACCGGCGCCAGCAGCGACCACACTGCCACCTGCCGGAGCTGCCGAGCTGCGGGCGGCGCTCCAGAAAAGGCCCGGTGAGTCATGCCTCTGGGGCCGCCGCTGGAGTGGCGTCCTTGGCTCGGACTGGCCAGAGCACCTGAACTAGCGTCTGATTAACAGTAACATACGAAACAGTGCCAGAGCACGGTTGGCCCGTGCGCACGTGCTGTACTTACATACCACGCAGTGTTAGGCCGTGAAATGCCACCGCATAATTAACACCTGAAGGCGGGTAGAGAATGGTACGGCACCACCCTACATGGTGCGATATGCCTTACAAGTATAGGTGGAGATTTTGGGGTGGCTGAAGGTCAGGATCCTCCCTGGATTTTGGATCTCAGATAGGCTGTATAGGGCTTTTATTGATATCCCAGCGTTAACCCATTCAGAATCCCCCCCTAAGCGATATCGTCGGCACACCGGCTGATAGTTCAGAAATGACAGCCAATCATAAGGTCATCCAGTGATGGTTACAATGAGGCTTGGGGGCTCCAGTGCCTTAAGTAACTGCATAGCCGGCGGTTGTTCAGAGACAACAATGGCGAGGGAGACTCGAAACCTCTAGGCCCCCTCACAATGAAGTCCTGGATCCGCCCCTGATATTATTTAAGTTTACAAATATGTTGTCTAACATGAATTTTCTAACATCAAGAGGCATCACCAAGGGGGTGGACGCCCCCCCCTCCCCAAGTGGAAAGGTATGAGATAAACCCCTAGTTTAGGCTTCTCTACTCCTTTCCAGGCTCTTGTTTACATTGAAATAGTAACAATGCTGGGTTGTAAGACAGTCGTGCCCCCCCTTCCCTTCACGTTTATGTGTAGATACGGCCCGATGTATGACGGCAAAAGCTTCCTATACTTTTCATTAGGCATAGAAACTCTACGGCGCACGAGAAATGACACATGCTATTTAGCCTTTCACCGCCTGCGGGTCGGATCGGATCCCCTCCCCTAGTATTTTCGCAAATGATTCCCAGCCAATCCAAATTAGACGCGTGTCTCTTTGTGGGCCTCCAGGGTGATCCATTTGCCAACTTATGACCGAAAATTCACAGCAGTTCACGTCAGATCAATGACATCATTTCTAAACCCATGTAAACCAACTCTGCTCTTCTAAAATGAGACTAAAATTACAGGGTGTAACTCGGCTTCTAGACCAGCTAGATGAAGTTTCTAAAAAGAAAAATATGTATGTTGCCATTCATTTGAGGTCAGATCAATACCAAGGTAACCAGAGGTCACCAAATGGTCACGAGTGTCGAAACTGTTGGTGTCTATAACTTTTGAACGAAACAAGATGTACAGCTGTAATTGTCTAAGCACTGACTGTACGTGAGGCATTATATAGAATAAATATTACGGTTTGATTGGCCTCCTCACAATGGTTCAAAAACACTAATAAAAACACTTCTGACATGAAATTTGATAATTGTTCGTTCTCGGGACGTCTTTAGATTGATATTAATGAAATGACCAGAATTTCATTAATATCGATCTGAAGACGCTCCGTGAACGAAATATCATCGAATTTCATACCATAAGTGTTTGTTCTAGTGTTTAACGTACTATTGTGAGGAGGTCAATCAAAACTTGATATTTCTTCCAAGATAGTATCACGGTATTCAATTTGGTATCATAATAAATCGTAGTAATGAGCATGATGCAAGCATTCTAATAATATGCAAAGTAATCTTGAAAGGTCTTCATTTGACATTGACCGAAGGTCAAGGTCACAGAGTGGCCTTAAAAGCTTATTCCGCATATCATTTGAATTCTTGGGTCAATACGAGCACAGTTGTTTCTAAGGTTTTGTTCCAGGTCTAATGGTTCCCAACTTATAAGGTATTTTCTGGATTGGTCTGAATTTGACCAATTTCGACCCACTGTGACGTCACGGATAAACGGCTATGTTTCAAACTCGACTTGAGAGTAGGCGACGGCAAGGCTCTTCCAACGCCGCTTCAGCTTTCCGTATCACTTCCGGTTCCGGAGATCGTAGGGGGTCTGATCGGACCCTCCAGGCGGTGGTGTGTACGAAAAGACCCCAGGCGGTGCCGGATCAATTCCACAAAGTGGATTTGTCAGTTCCTCCACTTACTACCTTAATGGATGCGACATGGCATGAAACAGATTAGAAGCGACTGAGCCGTTTGATTTTCAAGCTCACCCACTTGTGGACTTATGCTCTATTGGCTAGTTGCCAAAACTAACACAAGTTGCCATAAACTATTGCACGTCGCAACAACCTGCACAATATACGCTTTCCCGTCGGCATTTGGACGCAATATGAAGATACATTGCTTTTTAGCAATACTGCTCGAGTTCAATAGGGTATTCGAAAATCAGGAAGCGTTTCCATAAGCGAAAAGTGAGGAGGCTAGTCAATCTTCAGCCTGCTACTGACAAGAAACTTTCGATTCTAGAGCCAAAACTGACCGGATTTGACCTTATTTACTTCTTTACGCACAAAACGATGGCAAAATGTTAAGATTTTGTCACAATTTGGCTGAAATAGGAAATTATTTGAATGACGAGTGAAGGGAAACAAGTCCCCTGCCCCTCCATCTTTATTCCGGCGGTATGTGAAATTTATGCTGGAATACATTTCATGGTCTTATGAAGTGACCGAGCCCTTCATACTGGCGGTGAAACTGGGGGGAGGGGGCACCGGGGGCACGTTGCCCCCTTAAACCAGAAATTTTAGTACTAACCCTACGGTGTTGACTGGAAAGAAATGGTTTGAAAAGTCCATGATGCCCCCCTCTTTAAAGTCGAACGTTCCACGGTCACTGGCGCTTCATTGCTTGCCAATTGCTACCATTGGGTTTCCTTGAATGTCTTACAATTGTGAAGCCCCCGCGGAGCCTGCCTGGCCAGGTGACCCTCTGTGTGTTGGCGGTGATATCCCTCCCTGCGTTCAAAGTCTGACTCACCTTGTTTTAAGTGTCTCTAGGCAAAAATAAACCTACCGTCAGGTGATCTCAGCGCTCCAAACAACTGAACATGCACCTTTAGGAGGCTTACAAAGAACGCCGCGTGTATCCTTTTGATTTGGGGAAACCTAGAGCAGTCGAATAGCTTCACCATTGCCGGTGATACGTAGTGCAGAACACAGCTGTGACCGTGATCCACATGCCATCATTTTTGGGCCTCTGGCCGCGTCTCCTTCACTGCGCCGACTAAACTTAGTCACTCGTGGGACGGCCCGGGCAGCCTCGAGTGTCGTGTCAGTCTGTGTTTTTCTCGTGAGTTTGTCCTTCTGCCAGGCCGACCCACACAGACGCCACGTTCAGGCGGTCTTTCAGGCTAGGTAAATAGTTTGGGGGGGATTGCTCTAGACACACTGTTTGTCCATGTTCGTCCATCTGGATCCTTGTATATTCCGTTATATTTTTGGACATACTTCCAGATTTGTGCCGCTGACACCGCCACTGGTGAGCGCTGTCTGTGTCAGCAGCGGTTTCTTGAGGTCTCCGCGCCGGGTAGCTTATCGGCTCACTCGTCACCTTCGACTCGTGCCCACCGTCCCACCGATGAACCCTAACAATTGGGCCAGGTTCCAGCCTCAAACGCTGCGCAGCCAACTGGCTGGAGGAGGGGGCATCCTCCCCACACCCTCCCCACCAAGACCTTCAAACTCCGGATGTAAGAATAGCGGCATAATGAGGTCGCAATGTAGGTTACTACAAGTTTTGCAGGTGTCCTAGCGCTGCGTTTCGAGTTGCAATCATATGAGTGAAATATGAAACTGAAATATGAAATAAGTGTAAAAAATGAAGAAGGTACGCCAGCCCGGTGATTTAACCTTCAGGGTTTGCGTTTTAGGGCGCGCCGACATTTGAGGTCATACGGAACCTTCAGGGTGAGCACGTTCATGAGAGGAAGTGGGATCATTAACGCCCGCCCCTGTGGGCCTCCGAGCCACCTTCGCCCTGGTGGGGGGTGTTCGAACACTCGCTTGCTTATGTAGCCCCAAATGACCTCTTAGGGGTTACAGGTCCAAAATTGCAGCATGAACCTGGAAACGAGCTTATGATACAATGATTCGGAGCTTGTGAAGGTATTCCGAGCTGTATCTACATAAATATATCTATTTTTCACCAAATTCCCGTTATCTGTATCTCACCCTCAGCCATCGATAGGAAAAATCCCGGAATATGTTTTGTAGTACTCGGTGGGCCCATTATGTGTTTTAATTTTGAATTAGATAACTTCTCCCTTTTATTACCTATGCCACCTTAAATATTTCTGGAGGTGAGGTTTTGACCTGCGCTGGTGACCTGACCTGAGATGACCCAACCTTAAAATTTCTAGGAAAGTTGCGAAATTAATCAAGGATAAGGTGTGGAAAATACTGCGGCGCTGCACGCCACCCTTTTTCGTGCCGCCGGGAAAACGCGGGGTGTTAAAACACCCCTCAACCGGGTGAAATTTAAATGGTGCGTGTTTTTTAGCTGCCAGGCTTGAGAAAATTATTGAAGCGTTTTTTTGCATTTAGCTTAACGTATTCTAGCGTGATTCTGTTTTCAATTTAAGGTCTTGTTGGGCCAACATCGGCATTGTTCTCATGTGCATCGTAAGACGGGGTTGGTCAGAAGAAGATAATGATTACACCCCTGTGACGGTCAAGGCAACGATTTTAGTTTGAAGCAGATATCCCAGAACGTCCAAAGAGGCATCGCCTTATCGTTAAAAAAACACTCTCTTTCAATCCTAAGTGTTATAAAGTGGAAAACCACACCACTCACGTTTATCAACTCTGGATTGGAATGTGGCTTACGGCACTAACTAAAGAAACATGACTTTCGAACATCCCTTGAATTTCCTTTACAATTTCTAGAATAGATATATGATAGTCACGTCAAAAATGTTCCTACTGCCGGGGGGGAGAGGGCGGTAGTGCACTGGTGTACCTGCCATGCCACTGACCTGGTTTCAAATTTGGCGGATTCCTTGGAAATTGAGAACCCTCGAATGTTTTTCAAAAGAGAATGGGCTCGTGGTGCACACGACTGCGACAACTGTGCGTCAATAAGCCCTTAAACCTCTCAATCAGACTGCTGCAGACAGTGTTTCACGTTTATTGACTTACATTGGGACCTCGGCTGCGAAAATTTATTTGCCAATAAACTTGAAGCAGTCACTGGCTATAGATAAAGTATGTACAACATCTATCCTTTCAGCTCATCAATATAACCAAAGATTACCTAGCTTCTGATATTGCTACTGAGGAGCATGATTTAGCCTCTTCTCCAAAGTTGAGTCTTAATATATGACCCTGATTAATGTTCTCGGTCATAGGACGTCATTAAATGTGTGAAAAATTCCGCTTGAAAACCCGGATACTAAGAGAACACATTTGTACAGCTGTTCACAGCAGCATGAATGCTTGGGCACAACCTCCAAATCAAACAGCAACATCTCTAGTGGCGTCCGATGTTGCATCATAACACACCTCTCTGGCTTACAGCCGCAGCCCCGTCATTGTCGATTTTGGCCTGAATGAGGTCAGACTAATTTCGAGGCAGCCGGAGTCCGGCCCTGGGTATTTTTGTCCCGATCTCTCGCCAAGTCTGTCAGCGCCCGTAAACAACACAGATCCAAAGGCAACACTCTGAGGCAGGCAACACTCTCAGACAGCCCTCAGAGCACACCGTGAGTCAGTCCTCAGAGCACAACCTGAGGCAGGTGCAGTAATCAGACAGTTCTCAGAGCACATCCTGAGGCAGGCGTCGTGCTCAGGCAGCCCTCAGAGCACACCCTGAGGCAGTCCTCAGAGGACAGCCTGAGGCAGTTGCTGTGCTCCGGTAGTCCTCGGAGCTCTTTGAGCCGACACCGGCATTGCTTAGATAAACCAGCCTTTCTGTGCGCCTGTCGATGCACACGGTACAACCCAAGTTTAACCCATAAATACCTGCCTGACGCGTCGGTGGCTTGACGCAGCGACGGGCCAAACCCTTTTTACCGCCGTTAAATTAAGGATATCGGTTCAGGGTCATGATCCCAGTGGATTTATGGGTCAGACGTCAGGACCTGTCTAGATTTCGAATCCTCCATACGGCTAGTATAGATTTTTTGGTAATGAAAGTTTTGTACAAATTGCGTGACTCTACAACGCATTTGATTCCTGGAAAGCAATTTCTGGACACGTCTCGACTTTATCCTGGCACTGCCCGGGCTTTTTACGGATGTACGCACCATCGCCTGGGGGAGGCAAAGGGGGCAATCGCACCCCTACGATCTCGAGAACCGAAGGTGAGTGATATGGGAAAATTGAAACGGCTCTGGAATCACCTTACCGACCTGTATTCTGGACCCGAGTTTGAATCATATACATATGTTGAACCGTGACGTTAAAGTGGAAAAAATAATAAGCTTTAGACCTATTTGAAAGATTTCATATAACTTGAGATTCATCTCTCCTTGATTCTTTTAACGTTTTATTTGACTTAAGTGCGTCATATGTGTGGATTCGTTGTATTATAAGCTGTGTGTTCAATCTATTATACCACATGAGCTGTAATTGGGGGCAGCCTATTGCTCATGAAACAAATAAACAATAAACAATAACCATGAGACCTAAAACAAAACAAAGACATCAATGTGTTCGCCTTAAACCAATAATTCAACTTAAATGCGACATGTCACTTTTAGGTCACATTATGACCTAGACCTTAGGTCAATGCCAAATAATAGACTTTCAAGGCCGTGCTGCATATCATTTGAATCCTTTGGTCATGCTCATTACTATGATAACAAATTCAAGATTGCATCTTGTTTCGATCAAAAGTAATAGACGCAAACAATTTTGAAAACTATGACTTTGCTGGCCTCTGCTGACTTTAGTAATGACCTGACCCCGAAGTAGATAACATTAAACATATTTTTATTTTCTAGAGTTTTCGAATGATGATGTTTGGAAACTTGATCGAGCTCTTCTAAAAACTGAGTTACACTCTGGTTTCATCAGCCCCATTTTATGAAACGCCTTACAATGTAAGGGTGTATGGTGTAGTGTTGTTATATTCTAGAGGAATATGCATTGCTTAAGCAAACTGGGCATAGCTCTAATGCTGTTAGAGCTATTGCAATCTGGTAAAGTACATTTGATAAGAAAATGTCAGACCTTTTCTCGCTATGCCAAACATAATGACCTCCCGCCAGTGGTTTGACCTCCATAGGTCACCTCTTGACCGAACATGACCCGAGGCTATAGAAGTTGCCGTATATCAAATAAAAGCTAGTGACAAGGCATGCACGATGACGTTCAATTAAGCGTTTTAGCTTGATCAGGACAAAAGTTATCGTCAATATGCTGTTTTGACCCTGGTAACCTGCGATGACCTCAGATAAGTCAGAGGGAAAATACCGCTCCTGGAATCCATGAAAGGATGGCCAGGAATAAATTTCGGAGAGTTATGATAATTTTCAATAACTTTGTGTGACTTTTAGATCATAAGACAGCTTTTATGAATGCTTTTACTATGGGAGAGGTCACCTCATGAAGTGACCTCAGGCCACCACATAGAAAAATCCCAAATATAAGGTTTGTAGACCCTGAAGGAGATAATGAAATGTAGAAAGGTTCAAATCAATCAACTTAGAAATGTAGCCATGGTAGAGCTCAAAAGTTGAAGTAAAGTGACCTTGCTTGACCTTGCCTGGTAACCTGACTGGGTGTGGCCCGGGGGTAAACAATTTCAGCAATGGGGACAATTTTGGGGTAATGGGAAGACTTCTCTTCCGCGGTGCTGCGCCTCAGCGGTTTTCTGCTATTCGGGAAAACCTTAGAGGGGTTATCGATGACCTCCCGTGGGGTGAGGGTTAATCCAGCTATGATCTAGGGCTATCCCTCGGTTGAGAAAGTCTCTGCAATCTTTGACAGAATTAATTGATTTTTGAAAATGATTGAACACGCTCATCATGGCCCTAAATCCACAGTATTGTTTTTTTCTCAGTGAAGCGTATACATATACAAAGCGTAATCCCTCTCTGCTTTCACAGTTCTGTTTTATGAATAACATGCTGCGGATTATATCGTGAAGTGAAAATGAGTCGTGTGTGCTTGATCGAAAAATTAAGCGCACAACGAGGCGAAAATGGACATCCCCATCGACATCAGCAGTTGCATGGCAGGCAACACGATCGCAATGTTGAGTCAAGACTCACGACTTTAAAGTCATCTAAGCTCATAGCAGGCGAGTCACCATTGGAGTTAATCGGCTGAATAGCAATATGGAAATGTTCAGCTTCAGAGTCACAGTTCTATGTTTGGTTACTCTGGGCAATAATTTGTTCATGGAAATTTTGATGGATTTTCTCGGATTCGATGGTTCACTTTGTTGTTAGGGAGTTCCATTTACATTTTCTTCGAGTCAAGTCTGCTGCTCCCATCGCTTGCAGTATTCCGGCTTAGATCCGAGTGCTTTGCGGAATAATTCGAGACACCAGGTCTGTGCTACTTTTAATCAGCATCTATGTAGAGCACATCAATTCATCCAATTCCCCGGCCATAATTATCTGAAATTGTTATCTATATCAAAGGAGCTAATTTCACTTCAAAAAGCACGGAACATCGGTCACGGCGCATGGTCACTCTTCTGACAGTGCCAGACTGATCCTCAGGATTGGTGTTGTTTGATCCGCTGGGAGTCTGAGAGTCGTGTGCCTGCGCCAATTAGTGTATGCAGTGGCGAAGCCAGGACAATATTTTGGGGAGGCTAGGGGACTCGAGTCTCCCCCGCCACTGCCTCAGAACAGTCTCTGGCTATGCATTTACTAGAGACACTCTGACATTTCGGGGGTGAGGTTTTGAACCCCTAGCCCCCCTTGTATCCGCCACTGAGTGTACGTACCAGCCAGATCATTTCCACCACTACTGTCTATAAATAGGAGAACTTGCCTATGTATTTGCAGTCTCCTGGGAATATCACATTTTGATAAGGTCTACTTTTTTGTTGATAAGGCAGATATATTCCAAGCGTTTAAAATTTGAGCGGCTAGTTTTCTCGCAAACACGGGCTGCATGGGCTGCATCAGACCAGTATTTTGCGTCCGTCGTGGTGCACCATCGCCATTTAATTCACCGCAGTTAAAACTCTGGGTGGTGTAACGGCATTTTTATGTTGGCCAGGACATTCAAATGCGCCGTGGACGACATTCAGGGAGGCTGGCTCAGGCTTCCACTAACGATGATGTCAGAGTCACTGGGACAGCCGCCGTTGGAAGCCTCACCTGGTGTTGATTCACCCCGAGTGTTCGTGCTGACTAATAACTATCTATTCGCAACTCATCCCACAATAGACTATCCCACAATAGATTTGGGTTAAATGCATATTTCCTTACACAAAGTAGAATGACAAAGCCAAACTACTGGGATCAATAGAAGCTGTTTTTCTGACTTCACATATATCTAAACACATTTATTTACCTTCTTTTGAGAAGATGAACGCTAGGTGCCCCTAACAATCTGTAGAGAGCCTGAGCCTGGCAGTAGAATTGGGTAAGAAATTGTATGTACGATTTGAGAGCCAAGTTTTTATGAAGATCAGACCCCACTAGAATTCAGACGTCACAAAGCGTAGGATGAGAACACAAACAAGAGAACATGAAGTACCAGTGGTACAAACCTAATTCGAGATTTGTGAAATGATCTTCATAAGCGTTCAATAGAAAAAATGACCAGACATGCGACCAAAAAGTTAATCTCCTGATTCAGTGCGTCACAAAACTTTAT